>JAVGVS010000382.1:216404-407228 GCA_032718565.1 Distichodus sexfasciatus | reverse complement strand
ATACATACATATATATACATACATATATACATATATATACATATATACAATTTACTACCAAGTCAAATTGCGCTTACTACCTTTTACTACCTTTCAAGGGCCTTAATTTGGGCTGATTTCATTTACTTCCTTTTACTACTTTTCACTACCGTGTGGACACCCTGATTGTTAGCTAAAGCAGCGATTACTAAGGAGGAAGTAGAACTGGAGCAGGAAGAAGCTCGGTTGAGGTCACAAAGTGAACGAGAAGAAGCTCATCTGAAGGCAGACAGGGAGCAGGACGAAGTTCGTTTGAGGGCAGAAGAAGCTCTTTGAGGGCAGAAGAAGCTCTTTGAGGGCAGAAAGGGAGCAGGAAGAAGCTTGTTTTAGGGCAGCAAGGGAGCAGGAGGAGGCTCGCTTGAGAGCAAGAAAGAAGCAGTTGCAGATGCAAGTTGAGCTTACCGTGTCAAACGCTAGATTAAAGGTCTACACACAAGCCTTCAGACAACTCCTCAGAACCGTCTAGAACCAGGCCAAAACCTTTAGCTAGCATGAAGAAAGAACAAAGCGATAACAGCGAGCGTTTTGAACCTAACAAGTTGCCCTAAATCAGTTCGAAGCCAATTGCGAATCCCTTAAGCAGACAGTTTAGTTTTGAACCTAACAAGCTGCCCGAAATCAGTTCGAAGCCAACTTCAAATCCCTTAAGCGGACAGTTTAGTTTGCCTGTAAGAGAAATTCAGCAGCCAGATTCTACTAAAGACGTGTCACATACTGCAGCATCAGACTGAGACGGCTGAGCGTCAGAATAAGACCATTGAGATGGTCGTCAAACAAAAAGCCTGACTCAACTGCCTCGCAGAGAAATTTTCGTGTTCACAGGAGATCCTCTTAACTACAGATCTTTCATAAAAGCCTTCGAACACATCATCGATAGCAAAACTGACGATCAACAAAAATATCAGCAGCGCCTACGTCAAAAAGGCAATAGAGTGGCCACAGATAAAATCAGAAGACAAAGAAGGATTGGACGCTTTTGCTTTGTTCCTGACTGGATGTCGTAATGCGGTGGATGTCGCAGAACTGAACACCACAACCAACATGAAGTGCATCATATCCAAACTGCCATACAAAATGAGGGAGATGCAGAGATATTCTGCTCAACGTATTCAAGACAAGAAACAAAGACAAGTCACGTTCTCTGACATGGTGGACTTCATTTGTCAACAAGCTAAAGCACTTAATGACCCATTGTTTGGAGATATTCAAGACTTTATCCCAGGTAGACAGAAAAGCACAAAGGAATTTGGCTTCAGAAAAAGTGAACCCAAAAGAAGCAGCTTTGCAGTGAACACTACACTGCTACAGAAAAGTGCGCCATAAAGGGTCAACCAGACAAGAAATCTATAGTTTCAGCCGTTAAGTCAGCTACTGCTTTTCGAAGTCCTTGTTTGTATTGTAAGAAAAATCACGCATTAAATGTGTGTCACAAGATTAGGAAACTGAAAGAGCGATGTCCTGACGCTCTAAGATCCACGAGGCGAAACTGAAACAATCCTGACTCTTGAGCCTTGCTACAGCCCGATCAGAGTGGAGGTTACTGGGAGTCACGAGCCTGGAGAGAAACACAAGAGAACGAGGTGAATGACATGAAACGAGAACGGAGAAAACAGAGCACAAATATACACAGAAACATAGGACGGAGCTGGAACAAACAGACGGGAAATCACACGAAACGTAATCCACAGAAATACGAAGTCCGAAGAATCATGAGGGTGAAAGAACCTGGGAAAACCCGGGTCGACTGGTTTAAATACAAAAAGAACAAAGAACTAATGAGTGCGCGTCCCAATTCCCAAACTGAAAGTAACTAACCCTAACCCTAACCCTGAAATCAATAATAATCGCAGGTGTCCTAAACAGATCCTAACCTACTAGGAACGGCACACGCAGTGAAGACAACAAACGCGGAAGTGGGGTGCGCTCTAAACTCGCGAGGGCATGAAGTGAAGACAACGAGAATCCCGAAGTGGGGAGCAAGCTAGCGGGAAAGCTAAAGCTAACTGGTGAAACATGAGAAGTAACAGACACACAAGGCAGGACACCGAAAGTGAACCCAAAGGACAGACAAATACCCCCAGGTCAGAACTCCAATGATCGTGGGCGTGGCACGGCCTGCGAGGGGGACGTGGCTGTGACAGTACACCCCTCCCCCCAGGGGGCGTCCGGAACCACTCCTACGGGAGCCACGTCGCAGGGGCTCGGAAGAGGAGCCAGGCGGTCTGGTCGCGAACGGTGGAACTTGTCCACCAGCTCTTGGCTGAGAACGTCTCCCGCCGGTACCCAGCTCCTCTCACCATACCCCTCCCAATCAATGAGATATTGTAAACCACCCCTGCGCCGGCGAGAATCCAGGAGCTGGCGAACCCTGTAGGCAGGAGTCCCTCCAATTTCCAGAGCCTCTGGACTCCCGGAGTAACTGGCCTGAGGAGGGAGACAAGAAACACAGGGTGGATTCTCATGTGAGGTGGCAACTTCAATTTAAAAGAAACAGCGTTTACTTTTTTCAACACAAGAAAAGGACCGATAAACCAGGGAGACAGTTTGAAACAGATAACTTAACAGGGACAATAAACTGATTTAATAAATCCACCTGGGTGGGTGGGGAGGAAGATCTGGGGCGAAGGGGGCACTGCTTCCTCCAGTGGCCAGTCTTGCCGCAGTACATACCAGGCCCCTGCCTCCCGTCGTCAACGCAGTTCTGGAGTTGGCATCCGAGACGCTCCCAGTTGCATTGGCTCCTCACGGGCAGGGGCAGTGTTGCTGGTAGTTGGAGTCCTTGTGGGTGGGGCACAAACTAGATTAGTGGTGTTTGAATTAGCATGGAAAGATGCTGTGGGAAGCTGTAAAAAGGCTCTTAGAGCTGCTAAATCAGAATACCTCTCACTGCTAATTGAAAATAATAAAAACAATCCTAGATTTCTATTTTACATGGTATCCAAGCTGACAAATAGCCAACATGATTAACTCCCTCCGTCACTCGTCGTTATCTCATGTTTATGCAATTTTATAACATTTGTTTAGAATAGAACTCCTTTCTTGATTTCTTCTGTCCCCTGCTGAAAACCATCTAAGGATCACTGTTAAAGTGCCCCTATTAAGCTTTTTCAAATATGATCTTTCATGCAGTGTGTCATGTAGCTGTATGTGAACATAAACTATCTGCAAAGTTGTGACGCCGACAGTGCACAATAAATGAAGTTTTTGTCTATCAAAAAAAAGAGTCGGCTAACATTCGCCTAAACGAGTCGTCAGCAATTCGAATCTTTTTCTGTTACGGCCACACGTCACAAAGTAACATATTTGAATAATGTCCGCCCACATTCTACGCCTCGAACAACTTGCCCGCCCACAAACACTTACCACTGAGAAACGTCCTGCTCCAGTCGTGCTTGCGAAACAGTTTCTTGTTGATGTGCCACTTCAACCGTTTCATCGTCAGACTCCGGCTCGAATTGATAAGGTAAAATCGAGGCCATCTTTTCTATGTATTGACAGGTCTCCAGAGCTATCATTCAGTTATGGCAATGGGCGTTTCGTTTTCCGACACACGCTGTAGCGGTAGACCAATCATAAAGGACTGCGCCATCTGACCAATCACAGCAGTGAGGGCTCACGGAAAGGAGGGGTTTAGACAGACTGATTCTTCCAACTGCTTCACACGAGTCGTTTACGAATCATTTAGAAATGGAGTAAAATTAAATCTATTTTTGGAGAAAACTAAAGTGTTTTTTGACCTTGCATACATGTAAACCTGTTTTAAGAGACTCATAAAACAATATTAGCAACCTTTAAAATGGCATAATAGGGGCACTTTGAAGCATAATGAGTGAGTGAAATGCATTTTTGGAGCAGGAGAAGAACATTTACCACAACTCACTTCAGAATGCTGGAAACAATGAAAAAACACTTCTGCCTTGTTTAAAACTCAGTTTAACAACGCATTATAGAAGGAACTTGAGTTTGGGCTTGCAGAAATTAGGATATACTTTAAGCCATAAACAAAACAGTTCAGCATGTAAAACACTGCAAACACGAAGAAAACCAGTTTTCTTAACCTTAATGGCATGTTCATGCAGTTTTCTAACTTTACGAGGCGTTCTTTTGGCTCCTTATTCACGATTTCGGTGCCACCTTAAATGACTTGCAAAATAGCGCCTAATAGGTGGCAGTGTGACTAATTTTAATGAAGTGCAGATACTAGTTCATCTTAAGCTTTTATATAAAACATCAGATTCTTTCATGTGCAGGTTTTAGATATATCTTAGACAATTTATCGACCAATTAACTAGCTGAATGCTAAATATGTGACATTTTACATAATTATACAGCATTTTATAATGTTCTAAATTAGGGATGCACCGATACCACTTTTTTACAAACCGATACGAGTACGAGTATTTTTATTTGTGTACTTGCCAATACTGAGTACCGATACCGATATTTCTTAGATTCTTAGATGTAATTAATTGGGAGGCAGATTTTATTTTCTCCTTTGCAGATTATAATAAAGCTAAATATCAAATCATTAACACAAGGCTATTCCACGCCAAAAATAAACAGATCTTTCTGGTTGCAACAAAAAAGTGTCATCACATTAGACAAAATGTAAACATAAGCAGATAAATGAAATGAAATGTACTGCATAGTTAACACAGGCAACTTAAAAGTCAGCAAAACTTACTCTGTTGACACATTCAGACAAAAGAAAGAAGTTAGGAGCCTGGCTTATATTTACATTATGACTACATTATTTCTTGATTTTGATTGGCTAGCAAAAGAGAAGCGACATTGACGAGCAAAGCGCTGTTCTAGAAGCTGAACAGATTTCAACTTGAAGCACTCTGAGCGCTGCGGTAAAAAAAATAAAATAAAAAATAAATAAATAAATAAAACTGTCCACCAAGTTACAAAAAGCGTCGGGAACTTCCACGTTCGGTCGCCATCTGGAGCCCTGGATTTCACACGAGCTTGTAGGCAGGACTCCTGAACCTAAGTTTCTGGATGGTTGTCTCCACCTAGACATTGAAGTCAGGTAGGACAACAAATTACATCCGCCGACTACGACGTTTGTTGTAGTGAAATACCATTGAGTGGTATCGGTGCGTGGTATCGGCAATTATTTACGAGTACGAGTATATTAATGAAGTATCGGCCTGATACCCGATACTGGTATCGGTGCAACCCTATTCTAAATATGCCATCCAAATGACTGGATAAATGTCCTCAACTCATTTCTGGACCTTCCTCTTCTTTCATTTTAGAGAATTTAATTTTTAAAATAATCTCATCCTAAACATGCCATTTAAGTCTTTTCGTAGATGGGCCTGAATGCATTTTGTATCCATTTCTGAAGGCCCATTCTCTTTCATTTCAAAACGTCTAGAAAATTTGACATTATAAGGTTTAGAGTAAGTATGATAGTGTTAGAAATGTTTCTGTAAAATATTACTGTATCATTTTTAAATAATCACATCCTAAACATGCCATTTAAGATTTCCGTAGATGGGTCTGAATGCATTCCTAGGCCATTTCTGATTATTTAAAAAATGCTACAGTAAAATTTCATGAAAATATATTTTTTAACACTCATCATACTTACTCTAACCTGGTAATATCAGATTCTCTAGATGTTTTGAAATGAAAGAGGATGGGTCTTCAGAAATGGCCTAGAAATGCATTCAGGCCCACAAAGAATGGACTGAGATGCCAAGTTTAGGACATGATTATTTGAAAATGCTACAGTAAAATTTAATGAAAATAGTTTTACCAACACTGTACCTGGTAATGTCAAATTCGCTAGATGTTTTTAAAATAAAGGAAGAGGAAATGGATCACACCAGAGGACACGGCTACTCCAGCTGCCCTCTCCTCTGCCTTTGCCTTCTCTCACTCTCCTCGTACTTCAGGCAGAGGTGGGGGCACAGGTTTACTTCTCTCTCATAAATGGCGTTTCACACCCGCTAATCTTCTTCACCTCAACATATCCTCTTTTGAATTTCATTCTGTTACCGTCACTTATCCAACAAAAAGGCGTCTCACTGAAGTTACATCAGCCAAAAGGGGCAACACTAGTTATTAGGGGGTAGGGTGTCCTAACTTTTTCCTCCATTAAAATACACATTTTTGTTATTATCTTTTTTTTGATGTGTAAAAAAAATGTTAATTTTTGTTGTTTAATTGCAATTAAGTCACTTTCTTTTCCAGAAATACAAAAAACATGATTGGACATTGATATTGACATTAATAAAGAGTGGGTGGGGTACCGGACCTACCTGCCAAATTTCAAAGCTGTAGGTCTTACAGTTTTTCCTCCACAATGCGTTTTAAGGCAGAAAAAAAAAAAACAAAACAGCACGATTCCAATAGGGTTCCACGCAGTGTTCCACTGCATGGCCCCCTAATTATATCTGGTAAACCAATTCTACTGTCAGAACTCGTCTTCCAGGCATTTTAATACTATTATTTAAATATCCGACTTAACATCTGATGAATCACCTTTTAATCAAAAGGGCTTACAAGCAAGCATGTGAATTACCTAATAAACTGAAGTCATAACACATGCAGAACATGAAAAAGATCAGAACATGATCTGAGATGTACTTAACCTGGAACACTGAACAGGTTCCCGAACACTAACATAAACATAAATTTGACCTCAAGAGTGACACATATTGATGGCCACCAAATTCTGTCCCTCTCTTAACACAAAGTGAGTCGAGAAAGAACATTTCTTTTTTACACGGCTTCATTAGCTAAGAGAGAGTCACTCGGGATGTTAAGCAATGTCATTGCATTAACAGTCAGTTAATGATTTATAGTAATAGTTGCCCATAGCTTAATTTGAATAAATTAAAACAGTACCAAGATGTAACTGACACAATTACAACAGAATTCTATAAGTACATTCTCAGGGGTTTGGGCTGTTATTGGATTAAGTGTACTGTACGGTATAGATGTGCGCCTACATACACAAAGCTGAAAATGCCCAGGAGTCCATAGTGGGAGCACAAGAGCGTCCTTCATCTCAGCACCACTCTGAAATGGAGAACAGTATTTTACATGAGGCACTCTTACATTGAGGTCTAAATAAAATACACTTTGTCACCCTGTAAAAATTGTACTTATAGGAAGGGACTGCAGTGGCTCACAGTTATAGGAAGGAAGCCAAGTTCGGGTGACATATAGATCATCAATGTAAATGCTGATCCTCTATAAAGTACATAACACATCTGTATAAACCACTCAAAAACTCAAAAAGGTCAAAATGGTCAAATTCTACACAATACCTTTGACTCTGCAATTGTCTGAATAATCTCAAACCAGGCATTTCCAACCAGAGATGAAAGGGACGAACAGAATAATATAATTAAACATAATATAATTAACACAAATAAATATATATACCAATAAAAACAAACTTACTGTAGATTCTATTTCTTCATTCAAACCTAATGTCCAAAAATCTGCCCGTGTGAGACATCCTTTAGATGTTTCAACAATCAGCTCATCTTTCGGCCTGCTGATATCTAGTACATAGGCGAGCTGGCCGAAATATAAACAAAGCTTTCATATCACATACTGTATGTTACCTGATCAAAGCAAGCCATATTTAAAAACAGCATGGTGATAGGCGAAAACAAACTTACAAGCTGTTGTTGACTAGGATGAGGTTCAAAAGACCATGATTATCGACTAGGCCAAATGCTCTGAAGTTTGGTCACAGCTTCACACAGTGGTGTAAGGATTAATATTATATAAACGGCTTCCCACTGAATACACTTAACTGTTACACGGTTAATAAGATTATGCAGCATTCACGAAAACCACGAGTAAAAAGAAAATGATTTTAAGTTGAACGTTTTCGTGGAAAGCCTTTTCTATGTGACAACAAATTCTAAAACAGCAAGCCAAGCAACATAATGTTAAATATACCTTGACTCACATATTAGATACACAAAAGCTTATTTATATATTTATCGCTTCGCTTAACTTACTTCAGATTTTTGCGTCAAACTAGCTGCAGACTCTTTTACCGTAAAGTTCCGCTGTAACATTAGTCAAGGTGACGTGTTTCCAGTGGAGGGAGATCACGTGTTTCCGGTGGAGCTCCACTCTACAGCAGTCTGCAGCTAGACCCCTCTCGACCAACACCGCATCACCGGAAAAGGCGTGATCATTGCAAGAGATCGAGGAAGTACTTCCTAGATAAATACTGCACTAATTATTAATAATTTAATTCTAACTTATATGTCTTCCTTATGTCGGATTTCCTTTTTGTCTTATTCACACATAGACAATATGAATGGTCGGATTCTTCTTCTGCGTAAATGTAGCAGATAATGCTTAAGTCAGAAGACTTGAGTCATTCGGATTGGTTAATATAAATCATATACAGCTAACTGGAACACGACGTTAGATGGTAATGTAAAGTAGTCAGTTGTCGCTACATCATGACAGGTAAGCTGTTTAAAGACCTTAACTTTTACGTTGCACTCACCAGCATTTTAAGAACGATGTGTCTTCTGGTAGGCACCCCAACAAATTATTCAGATATATTTTCTCTTTGTAGGTTTGAATATGTGTTTGACATTAGCCTTCAATGTTTTACTTAGTATTGACTCTTCTTTTGTTATAAAGCAGTGAAGTTAGGTTTTGCGATATGAAATTGGGATTGTGTAGGGATGTTTCATGTTCAGAATTTTCCACAATTTAAAGGTGTCCTGGATAGATGGGGGAAAGGCAACAGTTAATCACTACTGACTCATTTTACCCTTATAAACCAGTCAACATCGTCAAATATCAAACATTGTTCAATGGATGCATTAGGATTAATTAGTCAAAGCAACCTTCATTGTCATCTCAATTATATACAAGTATCCCGAGAGGAGATGACATGGCTCCAGTTTCTACAGACTACAAAGAATAAAGATGGCACATAAAATATACATATATAAATAAACTATAAAAATAAACTCTAGACTAAGGGTAGAAAACGAACATGTGCAATGTTAGTTACTTGAGGTATTCAGTGATATGTGCCTATATTGCAAAAGCAGTCAAGGGGAGGAAAAACTATAAATACAATACTGGAATGTCTTTTTGCATTATGATCTGCAGCAGTTTAATATGAATTTTCTAAAAAAAAATAAAAATAAAAATAAAAGAATAATTTAGTGTCTAAGCTAGAAGTGGCGAATAAAATGTGCATTTTAGTTATATGAGGAATTCAATAATTATCATGACTAAGTTTGTTTTCAGCAACAATTCAGCATTAACTTTAACACCCAATTCTAAGAAATTACTTTTTTTAAAATAGATATTTCAGTTGGATGCATTTTTATAAGACAAAACTTTAACAAAACAATCTGAATCTGTCCAAGATCATTACATCATTACATAATAATTCATACTGTTTTATTTAGGAAAACCTGTGTTCTTAAATAAAAACATATGCAAGTACATTTATTGGTGGTTTACATGTATTATTTTATGCATTTTGTAAACTGTCTATTTACACATGAAACCACCAAGTTTGTGTTTTCCTACATTCTTAAACTTTCATATTGCAGTTATATAGTGTTCTTTTTTTAAAGCAGTCAACATAAAATTAAGTTCACTTGATTTCTTCTTTAGTTTTTAAAAATAGAAACTCATTCATTAAAAAGATTAACATTTAAGAACAGTTTATTTATGTTCCATAAATAACTGGTGAAAATATTATTGCTTGTTCATGTTGTCAGTTCTAACAAATCTTTAGTTTTTTTATACCAACTTGGTGATGATGATTTGCTCTTGCAACAAAAGTGGTGAAATATACTGTACTAATTAAAGTCGGAAAATCTGCTGAACTAGGTTGATTATTTTGAAAGCTAAAGATGCATCCAGTTGGAAATCTTAACCTAATTCTATCCAGAGCACACAACTAGTGTTCTGAAAAGTAAACTTGAAATATGAAATAATATGAAAGCTTGCTAAACATTTTTTCATGAGTTAAAATTAGCGATAAGCTATATTAAATAAATAAAAATGCCTAGAATATGTTGTTGCATAATATAGACAGACATTGCACATTTCCTCATTTGCTGACAGTAGGATATTTGCATCTTGCCTTATATTTGCTATTATTCATCAGAATACAATGATAAGTAAAGATGTAAAATGCTTGTCTTGTTTAACTTTATAATTCATGAATTTGTTTATTTAATTTATTTATTTAATTTAGCATACTCCCATTACAAAATACACCTAAAAGTATTCAAAGTTGAAAAGTAGCATTGTAAATAATTATTGTGATTATTAAATATAGATGACTAAGATGGCTAAGAATTTGATCAAATGAATGATTAAATGTTCTGAAATAGGCTAGGCAATATGATGACACTGCAGTAAATTTGTTTTGTGATCTACAATGCCGCCAGTATAATTTTCTCAAAATAATTTAAAGAAAAATTGGAATCAATTAGCTTGGGTTGATGCAATAATAATCAGGTTTTTCAAAGATTGTTCTTGATATGTTTTTAAATATATTTTTATACTTACACAAACTAGGTGTCAATAGCAAAACACTTAGGGCCAGTTTCTCAGTCAAGGATTAAGCCTAGTTCTAGACTAGTTTTGAGTTTGAATGGCAAATCTCCATCGGTACTACAGTTTAGTCCAAGACTAGGCTTTATCCATGAGCAAGAAACCAGCCATTAATTATCTAAGTGGCAAAGAGTTAGTATTTACATACATTCAGTACTAGATGGAGCCATTAACCTGATTTTAACATGCAAGAGTTGATGCACAGTGCACAGACTCTTTACCACTTGTGTTGTGGGACTGTTGGGCTGCACCAGTCCAATACATATATCAGATATAAGTCCCATAATCAATGAGATAGCTTGGTTGGTGTCAATATCATTCGACTGATTTATTGGGTAAAACTGTAATCTTTTCTATGTGTAATCATTGGGCTTTATTTTATAGTAATAAAAAAATAATAATCAAATCTATTATTTTGCCCTCATGATCTCAAACCACAGTTAGGACACTGCAGCTATCGATTCTTTTTGTAATCGAGTATTCTTTCAATTTTTTCATCGATTAATTGAATTGGCCAGGGTTGGTCCACGCCTTGCACCCATAAGTTCCCGGGATAGGCTCCGGTTCCCCAGCGACCCCAGTTGGGATTAAGCGGTTCGGATAATGCATGAATGAATGAATGAACATCTCAAAAATTCTTTGTGTAAACACAGTTCTCTAATTTTGTGACAGTCTATTCTTGCGGCTCTAAAGCAATCTGGAACACAGAGATTGCGAGCGAGATCTGGTGTTGTTCAGGACAGTGGTGGGTCCTGAAAATTTCTCAGGAAGGGCAGTTGTTCCGATAATGTCAGAAGTGAACCATTCAACAGGTGCATTAATAAGTAGCCACTAGCCATAGCCTACATTGACTCTATTTGCTTTCCTCTTCTCAAATCACAGAGCAATACCATTTGTATCCACTAGAAGGCAGCACATCACAGAAAGATTTTCCCTTTAGCTACCTAAGCTACAATAGGCTATGGTGGAAAGTTGAAAGTGAGTGATTATTTGTCATTGTGAGCACACCACAGTTCACCACAACAAAATGTGACCTCAGCATTTGCCCCATCTGTGAAAGAGCAGTGCTTGAGGACAGTATCTTGCTCATGAGTACGTCAGTGGTACCTTTACAACTTCAGGAGCATTCATAATTAAAGAATAGTTTTGCTTCACAATGAATAATCCCAGTTACTCATTATTCACATTATTGTAATATTGTATGATAAAAAATAGCAAAAATTACATTTTATGAAAAATATGTCCAACAACAGCATAAAGAATGGAACCTCGTTTAAAAACCTATTTTTTTGCCAATAATGTAAGTACTATTTTTTTGCAAATTTGAATAAACAAACTAAATACAAAGTCTTCTGTAAATAAATCATCTTTGTATTTGTACTAATTGTATGATCAGCAAGACCTTTTACAGCCATTGCAACATTTTCAAGTTTTGTGCAGCATAAGCATCTTTAAGTGTGAAAGAAAGTGCACTGTAAATACTAACATGACAACAATTGGAAAACTAGTTAAGATAAGCACTAGCCATCTTGATCGAACTGCTGCACAATTCCCAGTTAACGTATAAGGACAGACATCACATACTGAAAGTAAGATAGACTAACAGCTTTCAGCATCAGCTCCTATATTATACTGGAATTTAATTCTCTATTTACACTAAACAATTAAATGGGTTCTTCAAAGGCTGACATGTACAGTAGTTCATCAATATGTACACCTTAACATCAGCATCAACATCAAAACAGATTAATAGATTTTAAACCTATTCTGTGCTGCAAACACACATAGAAAATACTGTAGCAAGCAGTGGAGGAAAAGCACACAAAGACGTTCCTGAGTCTAGCTTGTTTATTGTTCTTTTACAAGCTTTGAAAAACAGCGCGCTTAAGAGCAGATTATTTGCAGAGTAAGTAGGTTTTATAAGTTTTTGCTTTAGCGCCATCATTTCACTCCTTGTCTCTTGTTCCGTTCACCAAAATAAACTTGGACGCGATTTCTACTATTACCTTGTCTTGAGTGTGTGGTTTTGCGTGCCTGTTTGCAGGGGCGTCACCAGCCGATTTTACCGAGGCTTCATCCCTGGGTATTTTGAGTCTAACCCAGTTAGCCAAAGTAGTTGTACAGTTGTTTAGCTTGTTTTCTTCATTAAGAAAATGCATGCATCTGGAAATTAAATAATAATTTAAGACTATAGTCTACTATAGTAGTCTACTATAACACATTTATAGACTGTATACAAATTGTCGTTAAGGGCGTTTAGCCTGTTGTGTGTTTTGTTCTGGAAGCAGAGGAAAGTGAGCGAGAAAGAGGACTAAATATCCACGCGATTTCAGAGAAATTAATTAGAAATGGAAGTGAATGACTTGGTTCCGTAGAAAAACAGCAATGTTTCTGTTATTCTGTGCACAAAAAACAGAAGTAAATGCACAAACACATAAATAACATTCTTGCCGATGTAAAGGTGCTGTGCATGGTTTCTTGCGACTCGATGTAGGCACTCAGGGTATTACTTGCAAAACTCCAGTTCAGTCAGATCTTCCCCTTTATTACAGACAAAACAGTGCAGCTGTTTACTTGATATTTATTATTCAGGATGCACATCCATCATGTTATTATGACACAGTTCCAAGATGCAGTGCACGGGATTATGGGAAATGTAGTTCTCTCCCAGAAAGAGAGAATATATTGTGATATACAGACGTGGACAAAATTGTTGGTACCCTTCCGTTACAGAAAGAAAAACCCACAGTGGTCACTGAAATAACTTGAAACTGACAAAAGGAATAATACATAACAATTTACTGAAAATTAACAAATAAAAATCAGACATTGCTTTTGAATTGAGGTTCAACAGAATTATTTAAAAAAACAAACGTATGAAACTGGCCTGGACAAAAATGATGGTACCCCTAGAAAAGACTGAAAATAATTTGACTGTAGGGACGAGGTAAACTAAGGTGTGTCCTGTAATTAGCATCACAGGTGTCTTCAAGCTTGCCATCAGTCAGTCTGCCTATTTAAAGGGTGAAATGTAGTCCCTGTGCTGTTTGGTATTATGGTGTGTACCACACTGAACATGGATGATAGACAGATAAGGAGAGAATTGTCTCAAGAGATTAGAAAGAAAAATATAGACAAGCATGTTAAAGGTAACGGCTATAAGACCATCTCCAAGAAACTTGATGTTCCTGTGACAACAGTTGCACATATTATTCAGAAGTTTAAGGTCCACGGGACTGTAGCCAACCTCCCTGGACATGGGCGCAAGAGGAAAATTGGTGACAAATTGAAAAGACGGATAATATGAATGGTAACCAAAGAGCGCAGAACAACTTCCAAAGAGATTAGAGGTGAACTCCAAGGACAAGGTACATCACTGTCAGATCGCACCATCCATCACTGTTTGAGCCAAAGTGGACTTAATTGAAGACGACCGAGGAGGACACCACTGTTGAAAGAAAATCATAAAGCGAGACTGGAATTTGCCATAATGCATATTGACAAACCACAAAGCTTCTGGCTGAATGTCCTTTGGACAGATGATAAAAAACTGGAGCTTTTTGGCAAGTTCCATCAGCTCCATGTTCACAGATGCAAAAATAAAGCATACAAAGAAAAAGAACACTGTACCTACTGTGGAACATGGATGAGGTTCACTTATGATCTGGGGCTGCTTTGCTGCGTCTGGCACAGGGAGTCTTGAATCTGTGCAAGGTACATTGAAATCTCGAGACTATCAAGCATTCTGGAACAAAATGCGCTGCCCAGCGTCAGAAAGCTTGGTCTCAGTCGCAGGTCATGGGTCCTCCAACAGGATGATGACCCAAAACACACAGCTCTAAACACCCAAGAATGGCTAAAAAAAACATTGGACTGTTCTGAAGTGGCCTTCTATGAGCCCTGATCTAAATCCTATCAAACATCTGCGGAAGGAGCTGAAACGTGCAGTCTGGAGAAGGCACCCTTCAAACCTGAGACAGCTGGAGCAGTTCACTCACGATGAGTGGGCCAAAATAACTGTCGACAGGTCTAGAAGTCTCATGGAGAGTTACAGGAATCGCTTGATTGCAGTGATTGCCTCAAAAGGTTGTGCAACAAAATATTAAGTTAGGGGTACCATCATTTTTGTCCAGGCCAGTTTCATAAGTTTGTTTTTTTAAATAATTCTGTTGAACCTCAATTCAAAAGCAATGTCTGATTTTTATTTGTTAATTTTCAGTAAATTGTTATGTATTATTCCTTTTGCCAGTTTCAAGTTATTTCAGTGACCACTGTGGGTTTTTCTTTCTGTAACGGAAGGGTACCAACAATTTTGTCCATGTCTGTATGTTGTGTATCGTGATATAGCTTAAACATATTGTAATAATATTTTTGGGCCATATCACCCAGCGATAGTGGAAACACCTACGCACCTAACCTTGCGTGACCAGTAACTACTAGCTAAACTATACTACTAAACACTAACAATTGCTAAACTGTTTTGTCGTTATTTCTGCTTCAAATGCATGCATATTGTGATTTTCAGACACAAGATTGGTGAATCTTCATGAAAATATTAATGGTTCCTTGGTGAATAAAAAACCACATACCAAATTGTTTATTTAAACTGTTAACCTTTTTTTTATATACAGATGATGCTGTCTTATTAAATGTACCAGTTATCCAGCAGCTTTACCACTGGGACTGTGGTTTGGCTTGTTCAAGAATGGTATTAAAGTAAGTATTAAATATTGCATAATTTGTAACGTTGATATAGCGATCAATCTCTCTGATACCCTTCTCCAAACTGATCAGATATCTTCATCCAGTGAATGAAGATGAGTTCCAGGAAGCCTGTTGGGAGCTGAAGCTGACGGAGAGCATTTGGACTATCGACCTTGCATACCTCATGTGTCAACTAAGTGTAAAGCATTGCTTCTGCACACAGACATTAGGGGTGGACAAAAGCTTCAGAAATCAGGTAGACCTGATATAAGATTTCAGTTGACAGAAATTATTTTGTATTTTTGCAGATTACATACAGCTAAGGTGCATACACCATGCTCATTTAATGCAGGAAAAGAATCTGATAATAGTTAATTGTATTGATTGCAAATTGGGACTTCCTCGTTTTACATCAGCTGCATTAATTTGTTGCTTTCTGTCTTATTAGCCCATGTTCTCATCTTAAGTCACAGTACATGTGTTGTTGAGGATTTAAAGAAATTATGATGAAAATCAAGGCTGATGAGATAGACCCAAAGATATCACTGTCTTCACCAAATTCAGTGTGTTGTCACTACAGGTTTGGTGATTGTATAAAAATAAATACTATGTAGATGACTCCTGTTAGTATTAAAGGTGTTTCTAAGATATTACCTGAACAGCTAAATCTGAACACCAAGTATAAAGGCTATAACTTCTTAGAAATACTTAGACAAAACAGTCATTGCTGTGCTGATTCATCATTATTGAAAAGAAATCCACTTTCTGCTGTGTCATTTCTGAATTCCATTATGATACTGGTGGTGAATGAAAGTAATGAGCGTGAGTAATGAGTACAGTCATGAGTGAAGAATGAAGGGTCTTATTACACTACCTTGCAGTGTGATCAGGGATATGATGGAGGAAAAATAGGGGATGATGTTATGGTGTGAAGCTGAGGGTCAAACTACTTAGTGTGTATGCTAAGGCCCAGCTGGTGCAGTTTGTGAATGAGCAAGGAGAGAAAAGCATTGAAGGTAGTGATAAAATGTACAGATACCATCCTTGCGTATGTGCCCTGTCCCTCTAGATGATTCAGGGAGAGCTAGAGAGATGGCATCCTTTGTAGATATATTGCCTCTGTAAGAAACGTGATATGGGTTCAGGGATGCTTGCTTAGATATCACAGAAGAATAGTCTTTCATAGCACTTCATTTTTGTTGGTGCCAGAGCAATTGGTCGATCATCGTTCATACTGCTGTTTGTTTTCTTCGACACAAGCACAATGATGGACGACCTAAGGCATGCAGGGAGTATTCCCAATGCCAAGGAGAGATTAAAGATATTTGTAAATATCTGAGAAAACTGCACGTTTATTGAACACCTATTCTGGGACTCTGTATGACCCATTAGCTTTAAATGGATTGACCCTCTGCAGCTGAAGCAGCTGAAAATCTTATGTGCTCAGCAGATCAGCTCACTGTCATCTTGCCTTACTGGGGTTTGATTGATTGAGTGCTACTATGCACTGACCATGTTGGCTGCCCAAAGTAGTGCATCTTGTTCCTTTCCATTTTTGCACTCTACAATTGTACAAAAAATACATATGGCATAAAACGATCAATCTTGCATAAAATGCTGAAAATAAATGTCAGGCAGGCAAGGGTACCCAAACTTGAAAGTAAAAGTGAGTGATATGTTATTGTGAACACAGAACAGCACAACACACAGTGCACCACAAGAAAATGTGACCTCTGCCCTTGACCCATCGGCGAAGGAGCAAGGGCAGCTAACATGGGCAGCGCCTGGACAGTGGTGCTTGAGGACTGTACTTTGTTCATGAATACTTCAGTGGTGCCATTACCGGTCCAGGATTTGAACTGGCGACCTTCCAGTCAAGCAAACTGCATGAACATTACCATCATAAGAACTAAATCAACATACCACAAATGTTTTCATTGCCATGAAAGTTTGCACTGACACTACCCCAGTGGTAGAATGAACGTAAGCATTGGTATTGTCACAAATGCCAAAATAAATGGATGCTCACTTTTATTAAGCTGATGACGTGAGGGCAGAGGTCAGAAGACTGAAATTCTGCAGTTGCTGTGATTAATATTTCTAACTCAACTGGGAAGAAATAGGTGTTGCAAGCTTTCCTTATGTTTCCATGGTGAATCATGTTATCCACAGATGAGGGCTTTTATCTTTGGGTTAACTTCACTCAGAATTGAATGTGTTATCGCCTGTTCTGAAAACAAAAACTCAAGAGATGAAGAACTCAGAGTGAGTCAACTCAGAATGTGACAACTGAGTTTAACTGAGTTTTTAAAACCTACTTTTCAGTTTTAACATTTGTAAACCTACTTTCTGAAACACCCCTCGAAGAGTGTGAACGATTCATGTGCTGTTTGTTTTGTGGGTGCAATGTATCTTGTGTCTGTATATATGTCAGTGATGGAGGGAACAGAAACCCCACTGATCCTCTCTGCAGACCTCACTAACTGTAGCAGCAACTTGTGATCCTGTACAGTGCAAATTGTAAGCTTGACAGCTGCTCCTGATACTGTCTGTAAAATGTGGTGAGGATTGAGTTTTGTCAAATCGGCTTTTCTCAGCCTTTTCATAACGTAAAAATGTGGGATTAAAATTGTGGGTGATTCATGATATCCTGGGCATAAACAAGTAAATGTACAGTACTGTGCAAAGGTTTTAGGCAGGTGTGAAAAAATGCTGTTAACAAAGAATGCTTTCAAAAATGGAAGTGTTAATCATTTATTTTCATCAATCAACAAAATGCAGCGAATGAACAAAAGAGAAATCTAAATCAAATCAATATTTGGTGTGACCACCATTTGCCTTCAAGACAGCATCAATTCTTCTAGGTACACTTGCACAGAGTTTTTGAAGGAACTCGGCTGGTAGGTTGTTCCAAACATCTTGGAGAACTAACCACAGATCTTCTGTGGATGTAGGCTTCCTCACATCCTTCTATCTCTTCACGTAATCCCAGACACACTCAATGATGTTGAGATCAGGGCTCTGTGGGGGCCATACCATCACTTCCAGGACTTCTTGTTCTTATTTACGCTCAAGATAGTTCTTAATGACTTTGGCTGTATGTTTGGGGTCATTGTCCTGCTGTGAATACATTCATTATTTATGCAATCATTATTTATATTTCTGAAAGCATTCTTTGTTTACAGCATTTTTTCACACCTGTCTAAAACCTTTGCACAGTACTGTACATCACTTGCCATTAAAATTAAACACAAAATTGACTATCCAGATAGACCGCTTCACTAAAGAAAGCATTGGCTAAACCTACAGCTGAAAACCACCGAGCATGAGATGGAGCACCCAAGGAGCACCAGAGTTTGGTACTTGTGAATGAATGGCAGTTTGACAGATGGCAAATGAAGATTTACAGTTTGCAAAGTTGTCTTGCACAAACTGCAATTGTCATTTTCTTCACTGAGAAAATAGGTGCGTGCATGAGTGAGTTGTCAATAGGTGATAGGACAATAAACCCTGCTGCTCTGAAGGAACTAAAAACTGGTGTAATTCTCTTAATAAACTCTTATGAGTGCAGTCAACATAATCTGAAATTGGTTTAAAATTGAAGACCCAGAAAGGGAACCCATTCTCCACTGGATGACCGGATTGAGCTTATGTGTGTATGTGTAGGTGTGTGTTAATTTTATATTAGTATGTAAGCTCAGGTCCAAGAAGATTCCAGATAGTGAGGTCTATATGAAATACATGTGAGATTTCAGCCATTAAAGTAAAGTGCAGTTCATCTGGTAAAGAAAGTTCTGAGAGATGTGTTTCACACAGATATTTAAAGCTGCTCACTCTTTCTATTACACTTCTGCTGAGTTGATGTTGAGGGGGCTGTGGGACAGCTGTGGGACAGTCTCTTCCTAAAGTTATGTTCTCTGGCCCCCTCCCAGCTAAATGTAGCGCTGAGACCTACAGCAGTCGCTGAACTGCTGACTGTGAAAGTAAGGCTCTGAAAATAGTATAGGTTTTGTAGATAACTGGTCCACTTTTGAGGGAAAGCCTGGTCTTTGCACCAGGTATACACACCTCATGGGAGGGCACTGCCCGTATTTCAATGAACATAGCAGCTAGCCCTTATGCAGGTTCAGGTTTAGGCGGCCATTGACAAACCGGAGCCATGGCCAGGCCACAGGTAGAAAGGCTAAACCAACCGCCTGTGAGTTGCCTTGAGTCGTCACCTAGGTACCACCATATTGACATTGTCTCTGTGCCCCGAATCGTTCACCTAGAATGTGAAAGGTGTCATTTAAAAATCTAATTAATATTAAATTAGAGCACCCAATGCAGATTACCTGCACCACTAATCTAAAAATAGGATTACTAAATATTAGATCACGTACTTCTAAGGCACTTATTCTTAATGAAATTATTTCAGACCATGTCCTAAACGTGTTCTGTTTAATCAAGACACGGATAAAACCTAATGAGTATTAAGGGGTATAGTTATGAGCACAAATCCCAGCTCGATGGTATGGGAGGAGGCATTGCAACCATTTATTAACATTCTCTTTCAATAACACAGAAGTAGGGATTTATTATTATTATTTCTTAAAATTGCAGATGTGTCTACAAAATCTAAATCTTCATCGCTCCCCCTCGTTATGATTTACCGTCCACCACATCCAAGGTCCTCTGAATTTTTAACTAAATTTGCAGAATTTCTTTCAGACTTGGTTATTTCAACCGAAAAAGCAATAATTGGGGGGGGGATTTTAATATTCATGTAGGGAACAAGACCCCCTGATAGCAGCTTTTACTAATATACTGGACTCCATGGGTATTGTTCAAAATGTAATTGGGCTCACTCACAACTGCAGTCATACCCTTGATTTAATCCTATTGTTTAGTCTTAATGTAGATAATGTATCTGTACTGCCTCAGACCAGTATTATTTTTGACCATCATCTTATTACATTCTATTTTTACAATGATCAAAATACCAATTCCCCAACTCGCCTGTATTCCAAGTGTACAATTTTAGCTAGTAACTTTATTGGAATCTCTCCGAGCTGTCATTCCTGACGGAACAAATTTCCAATCCCTCTGAACTGCAGAGTAATGTGGATTATCTAGCATCTACACTTCATTCCACCTTAAATAAAACTGCTCTCTTAAGAATGAAAAAGATCAGAGAAAACAAAACATCACCTTGGTATAATGACCACTTACGTACCTTAAATTAAGAGACACGGAAACTAGAACGTAAGGGAGGACAAACTAAACTAGTGGTGTTTGAATTAGCATGGAAAGAGGCTATGGGAAGCTATGAAATGTCCCTGTTATACCCTGTTCCAACAAGGTTACTCAAAGAGATGGTTCCAGTAGTGATTAAACCTCCACTAGCAATAGTAATCTCCTCTGTTAGTATTGGACATTTACTGAAATCTCTTAAATTAGCAGTAATTAAACGCTTGTTGAAGAAGCCCAACTTAGATCCCTTGGAAATGCTAAACTATAGACCAATAACTAATCTCCCATTCATCTACAAAATAATAGAGAATGTTGTAGCCAGTCAACTAATCTCATTTTTGTAGGAAAATCAGATTTATGAAAGATTTCAGTCTGGGTTTAAAACCCAACATAGCACAGAGACTGCTCTGCTGAAGGTAGTGAATGATCTCCTCTTATCTGCTGATCAGGGCTGTGCCTCGCTCCTAGTACTGCTTGATCTTAGTGCTGCTTTTGATACTGCAGATCATGCCATTCTCCTATAGGCCTGAACATGTTGGTAACGGGAGTGGCCCTCTCTTGGTTTAAATCCCACCTTTCAGAGAACTATCATTATGTGAACATGAATTGTGATTCCTTAGAAATATGGAGTACCACAAGGTTCAGTTTTAGGTCCCTTGCTGTTTTCGCTGTAGATGCTACCTTTAGGCTTAGTTATTCGTAAGCATGGAGTTAGTTTTCATTGTTTTGCGGATGATACACAATTATGTATATCAGCTAAACCAGAAGACAGACAGCAACTTCAGACAAGTTCCTCCAGTTAAATCTAGACAAGACTGAGGTTCTTCTTACTGGCACTAACACCATCAGAAGTCAACTATCTGACATCATGGTCAATCTGGATGGATTATCCATTGCACCAAGTAGTGTAGTTAAAAACCTTGGGTTATGCTAGACTCTGATCTTTTATCGATGTACATGCTTCTAACATTAGCTGCACTGCATTCTTTTAACTCCATAATATTGCCAAACCTGCTAAAATGTCATCCTTTGCTAAGATACAGAGAAATTGGTTGAAGTGTTTATTACCCAGGCTTGTTTACTGTAACGCTTTATTCTCTGGCCTCGCGACACCTGCAGGTCTTGATGCTCAATTCTGATTTGTTGCCTATATCCCATTTTTTTTTGACCCCTGTTTACACGCTTTTTTTTATTGCACCCATATCCCATTTTCGCTTTTGTTAACGCATCGCCATTAAACCGTGATGAAGTAATACTGCTAAATTGTCGCAGTTTTAATGACGCATAGAACGCGAATGCCTAGAAAAATCCGAATGCTCTGTTATTACGCGACAGTCGCATTGGCACATATCTGGATTTATATCTGATTTATTTCACATATGAACGAGGCCTGAAACCGATCTTCAAAATATCCTAATGCATAAGTTTATCCTACACTGGTTAGCGGAACAGGATCCTATTCCAGTCACATATGAGCAAAAAAAATCGGAATTGGGTCACATTTAACTGACAGTGTAAACGAGGCCTTCTGTTTGTCCAAATAGGCCATTAAATAAACCCAGCAACTGGTAATGCAGCAGCCAGAGTCTACTAAAACTCAGAATATGATCATATCACCGCACTTATCTTCATTCCACTGGCTGTAAGTTAATTTGTCGACTATAAAAATACTCTCCTGACTTAAATGGTCTTGCACCACAGTAAGTGAGTGACCTCATTTACTACAGTCAGATTCTAGCGCGCTTTTGATTGGCAAGACACCAATCTTATTATCACCAGAATAAAGACTGTTACCATGGAGAAGAGATGACTATAAAGCACTACAGTTGTGGAATAAACTTCCATTAAAGGCTTGGAGCTCTGAAACAATCTTCTGCTCTGAGTCAAGGAAAACCTGGGATTCGAAAGTGTCCTTTGGACTATTTTATTGCATCAAGTACTATTGTTAAAAATATTGGTGTTAATATAGATTCTGATCTTTCATATCATACACATGCTTCTAACAGTACTTCCTGCATTATTTTCTTCCATCTGCAAATATTAGCAAATTAAGAAACATTTTGTCCTTTCAAGATGCAGTAAAGTTGTTTATTACCTCAAGGTTTGATTGCTTTAGGCAATATTTCTGTAGAGAAAGTCTGAGGAACCACAGAAAGGCAGGATAAGCCCTTGAGTGAGTGAAGGACTCCGAGCGTAACAAGGACTTGGACATCCTGCCCTTCTTTAAATCCTCCTACCTTCTTCACCTGTAGGTCCCAACTGGCTTCTAAGCAGAAATCTCATTCTAATTTTATAATGTTCAAAATGGAGTCTATAACTGCTGTGCTAATCCCTGATTTATACAGTGGAGATGTGCACTTGGGATGACCTGATTGTAACTTGAAAATATAGCGTCGAGATAATGGACTTTGAAAACAGCAAAATCACACTAAAAATATGCGCAATATGCACTCTGGACATTGAGACAACAGAACTGTCAGTCACTGGCGCAGAGGAGGCATCTTACAAGACAGGAGATATGCATACGTAAGTCCCAGGTTATGTTTGTCTTTTTATGGAAAAACTTACAATTATTTTACAGGTTTGTTGTATTGCTATTGTCCTTATAAGATCAAAAAAATTTAAGTCGAATCATTGTAACTCTGGGACAATCTGTATATTTATTGCAGTCAGCAATTTTATTTATGAATTAAAACATCTTCCCTGGTTACACCTGCACTTTTGAAAGCCATGCGTTAACTTAAATTATTCTATTTGGTTTTGTGGCTGTTTTAAGAACTTTAAAGAAATGTTGTAATGAGTGAAAGGAGTTTGTTTCAAATAATTTGTATTAGGTAATGACCAGCCTTTTTCTGTCCTTTGGGAAGAATTTAACTCCCTAAGTGTAAGGTATATCATTTTCAGGAGATGAAAACAAGAGTAAATATAACTGCAAGTAGTGATTATGGGGGCTAAGTAGTTTGCAGTTTATCAGTTTTTTATGAATTGAAGGTACATATATGTTGATTTGATATCTTTCATCATTTTTTTCTACGTATTTATGGTTCAAAACTTATTAGGCTAACTTTAAAATAGTTAATTATGGCGCCAATAAGTGGGATAACGACTTTGAAGTGAAGCTTTGCAGCCATATAAAGAAATACCCGAAAATGGGCTTACTAATTACTATAAGAGAGTGTCTAAAAAAAACTGTAAATTATAGTAAAGTGTCCTTATTCAAACATATGTCTTGCTGAATTTGTTTCAAAGTATTGATTTTACACACAGCTATATGAATAGGAAAAATTGGAGAAATGTGCTCAATAACTATTAAAGAAGAATATGCTGAGATTTAAATAATACGATGCATTATTATGAAAATTAGCGGTAGTTCACCAGAGCTAGATTTCTATGATATTCAGTGTGTGGCACTGTATTAGTATATGAAGTTGAGCACATTTATTTAAAAAAATACAGCCAAATGAAAACCTAAATTAAAAATATACTCGATAATAATTAAAGAAGAATGTCTTGGGATTCAAATAATACCAGTTACATGCAGATTGGATAAAAATCCAGGATCTAGTTGGATCAGTTATGCCGATTAAAGAAAAAATCCAATATGGGAAAAATAGATACGATGGTTTATTAAGACCGGTTTTGACCTAAGAAATAAGATGGTATAAGATTTTTAAGAATCGGAGCTACGATCTGTGTTATTACGAAACGCATAATAGCTTATTAGAGTGATGCAATTATTTTTTTGCCTTGAATAGTACGTGAGGTTTAAACTGCTGAAATATATAAAGTGGCTAAAGTTTTTTCCTCAGTATTGCAGAGTCAGACCTACCTGCTACCTCAAAGCTGTTGCTCAACGAGCCTAATTTCTATGACACCTTTCGGGTGTATGGGCTTGCAGTCCACGCCAGCTGCAGCCCATTTATTTGCATATTACATAAAAAATGAAGACCTAAATTAAAATGTGCTCACAATAATTAAAGAAGAGCAAGGTCTTTGGGATTCAAAATGATACCAGTTGCATGCAGATTGGACAAAAATCCAGGGACGAAGTTCTAAAAGATGGATTTCATTTTATGCAAATTAGCGAAAAATCAAATACGGCAGAAATAGATGCGAGGGTCTAAAAAATTAGTCTTAAACCAAAGAATAAGTTGATATAAGATTTTTGAGAATCAGCGCTACGGTTAAACCTTATTCAAAATTTCTAATTTTTTTGAAAATTGCAAAATAGCTTATTTGCGCAAATTTTTGCCTGAGTAGTGGGTGGTACCAGACCTACCTGCCAAATTTCAAAGCTAGAAGTTCTACTGCTTTTTTTCTCTCCACAACGCGCTTAAGGCAGGGAAAAAAAATATTAAGACATTAATAGGGTACCAGCAGTGTTCCACTGCATGGCCTCAACAATTTCCAGGCTTACATAGAACTCTAGGTCATGTTAAAGCTGTTATTGGTAAATAAAATAGCTATTACTGCATGAAAAGCAAACTAAAATCTCCACTCTTTTTGCTTATGTGAACAAGTTTGATTATATTTTCTGTCTGTTTTCATGTTGTAGTCATTTTACAAAAAGCACTTTGATACTGAAGAAGACCGAGTGAATGAACTCTTTTTGAAAGCAGAGAGCAAAGGAGTACTGGTGAAAAAACGGTACACTTAAATGTTTCTACTATGTACAAATATACACAGCAGTATGTAATTATAGCACTATATTCTACCCCTACAACACAATTCTCTTAATAATGATTTGTTTATGATACAAACAAAAGAATGCATTATTGTGATTAATGTTGCTGTCTGTCTGTAGCTCTGTGCCTATTCAGAGATCCACTCATCTGCTCCAGGGTCATGTGGCCATCAAAGTTGGTCAATGCTGTAGTGTTGCTATGTGAACTTTGCTCCACACCTGTGAAATACTGCTGCTTTCTCCCTGTGGGCCAAAAATGTTTTTGCCGAAAGCCACACTACCAGGGTCACTTTGTGGTAGTGGATTTAACGCACCACTGACTGTATCTTCTATAACAACCCTGCCTACTCCAGATCGTAAGTTGTGTTAAGGTTAATATATTTATTGCTGTGTTTTCAAAGTAGAGATATGTCATCAAATTGATTTATGCATTAACAAATATCATTGCCGAAAATCAGCTGGAGCTTGTTTGGGAATTGCTAAAATCCAACCTACTTAATATGAAGCACTGAAATGAAATTTTGTACCTGAAACCGAAAACCAAAAATGAGGAAGCACTTGGCCAAAATATCAAAAGAAAAGATTATGCCATTTTTTGTACCATTGCTGTTATGGCTGGGACTGTGTGTACTTACCTTACTTAAGTCAAATGTTTTGCCACTCCCTGAATAGCCTTCCGCAGACCTATAACTGACTGCTAAAAGATTGTAAAATTAAATACCTTTCTTCATAAAACACAAAGTGCATAGGTGTCAAGTGTATTTTAACACTTATACATATGTGAACAGTTATTATTATTTTGTATTATTATTTGTTGGTTGTTTTTTTTAGGTAAAAATATGAATTTTGTAAGAGGGTAAGATCTCACTGAACTGGGCTGAGAGTGTCCACACATAATTAAAAGCTGTTTCTTGCTTTTTTATCACATCACAACATCCTGTTTCGGCCGTGTTTAAAAGTCTTTTGGCCAAAAAATTAAAATGCATTTTTGGTCATTTTCGGATGAAAATTTTCAGTGCTTAATTTCGCTGCATCCCTACTTTTAAAAGTGCACTATATTTGACAGCCACATTCACACAACAAATTTTTCAGGCACATAGTTTCTGACATTTCCAAAAAACTTAACACTGGTAAAGTATATCAATACATTTTTAGAGTCTTTCTTAATTAGCTGCTAAATACTTGAAGTATTTTTATCTTTAAACACTGATGTTCCGCCCATTTCCAATGGGCAAGATTAGATTTTCTAAATTCCCATCATAGTGAATCTGTTTCTGTAAAAAACTGTTCAGAAGGGAAACATATGTATGTAAATGAAATTATCTAACCATTGACGGTCTGTTTCTTTCATAAACAGGTGTGTGCTGCACAAGCATTAGTAATTTTGAAGAAGCACGGACGAGCTACGGAACAGATGAAGATGTTCTTTTCATTTACAAAGATAACTGATCTTCCATAGATCGACTCAAAAACTCATATTTTACTTACTCGTAGGGTTTAAAAAATGCTTTTTCCTATCAGATTTGTACTGTCTTTATTCTTACACTTTCACTGTACACTTCTGAAATTGAAGACATTTCCATTGCATTATGAAATTGGTAGGAAGGAGGAAAAAACAGTAATGTAGTATTAGATTGGATAGTTGGCTAGACAATGTTCAAATTATTAGCCTTTAAATGCCAAAAGAATTAAATTATTAAAATGTTATCATTCACAACACAATTAATATAGAGCATACAATTAGTTTCAGAGGTTTGTTCAGTGATATTTGCTAAACAGGGTGCTTAGATTTAATATTTACCACTTTTTACAGTCGTGATTTTAATTATGTACTGCATCATGATTGAGATTAAATAATTGTCATTTTTTACATTTAAAGTAATGTTGGTTTGTAATTTCCAAAAAGAATCAATTAGGAATTAGAATTACAGTCAGAATCAATAAAGCTCACTGTTTAAACAAAACGATTTGTGAGAGAGAGATCATTCATTAAACATTGTAATTTGACACACATACTATTCACCTTTACTCTAACTCATTACTGAAAATATTCAACTGACTTCATATACATTGAGGACTGAGTCTCTTCTCATCAAAATAGGAAACTAATCTTAAAAACCACTTTTTCTACTCTTGACAACATCTTGCTTAAAGTCGCACAGCCTTAATCAGTTCCTCTGCATACATATCATATCTCCCAGTCATCTGCACAGGGGAAAGCAATGAACAGCAAAGTTAAGCAGCAATGATCTGACAATCTGTTAAGCATTCAGACATCCAAGATGTTTACATAAACCCTAAAGAACAATTTATGTAGTGTTAGTTTCGCAAAATATTAAAAGAAGTTGTGGTTAAATTGATGGCTTGCTAAATTTGTCTAAATGGGACTTAAATATAAATTTTCAGAATAACTTCTTGAGTTTTCGTATTATTATTATTATTATTATTATTATTATTATTATTATTATTATTATTATTATTATTATTATTATTTCAGATGATTCACCTTGAAATTCCACTTGTCTGCTATTTGGCGGTTCAGATTTAAATCTAATTCTGACACAAGCAATCCATCACGTGTTCTTGATAGGCTTGGGGATCGGCTGCCGTCAGGTGCAGCCACATAACTGGATCCATAAAAGTGACCAAATTCATGATGTGCTGCAAGGAGTTAAAGTGGTTTAATAGTAACACGCATAAAGACTGTAGCAGTGTTTGCTCCAAACACAATTTTCTTAACATGTTTCATTATAAATTACCAGGCATCTTAAAATATTATCACAGATTTTTTTTCACTGTTTCTGGTGCTGGTGGTAAATAGGTAAAAATTTTATGCATGTTAATTGTCAGAGTTAAATCCCTTGAAATAAATCAAACATACTTTCAGATTGTACTTAAATGTTTACAATGCATTTGATGTTGTATATTTTTATACATATACAAATGTATATGTACATAGAGCCTTATTTTTCAGAAATAGTTAAAAAAAAAAATTTACCTTTCTTCCCATCTCCAGATGTGAACTCATTTGGGAAATACTCCTGAGTGAAAACAAAATATTTTCAAGCTTTGATGTCTGTGGTAACTAACACTTCTAGTGTCAGTTCAGTACAACTGTATTTTATTTGAACAGTGTTTTTTCAAATATAGATTATGATAAAGCAACTTTGTAGACTACTGGTTCCGAGTCCCTAAAAGGCAAACACAGGGTGTCAGTGGCATGGAGCACTTTGTCAAATGGCAAGAATGAGAAACTCTTCTATGGGTCATTCTGGAGAATATGTTCTTTTAGTGAACACTATTGATAATACAATCTTGCATTAAAATGTATCATGTTTTTTTTTTTAAATAATGAAACACATGGCACTACATTTCTTTTGATAACTCTGTTATCATCCCCTCAAAAACGGCAAGAAACCTTGGTGTCATTCTGGATGACGAACTGTCATTCTCTTCACACATTAGCAACCTCACTAGGTCCTGTAGATATCTTCTATACAACATCAGAAGAATCCGCCCCTTTCTCACTACCGAGGCTACTCAGCTTCTCGTCCAGTCCTTGGTTCTCTCTAAGTTGGACTACTGTAACTCTCTAATGGCTGGACTTTCAATGAAAGCAACACGACCACTTCAGCTGATCCAGAATGCAGCTGCAAGACTTATCTTCAGCGTTTCTAAATTCACACACACCACACCTCTGCTGCGGAACCTGCACTGGCTCCCTGTGGCTGCTCGCATCAGGTTCAAAACCCTAACACTTGCCTTCAAGGCCAAGGATGGATCTGCACCTCCTTACCTATCAGCACTTATTAAACAACGTGTCACTTCTCGTCCTCTGAGAGCATCAACTGCTGCTCGTTTGGAACCACCTCTACTTAAGAGAAGAGGAAAACATGCATCGAAACTCTTTGCAGTGCTGGCTCCTCAGTGGTGGAACCAACTTCCGCTTGCCGTTAGAACGGCTGAGTCCCTTGCTGTCTTCAAACGTCGTCTGAAGACACACCTCTTCAAAGAGTATCTAGGGGACTAATTTACCTTTTATGTAAACCTTTAAAAAAAAACAAAAAAAACCCACTAACGTGTGTCTGTCTGAACTTCTTTCCTCTAACCCATTCTTTTTCGTTAAAGTATAAAACTTAGTCTGTGGTAATTTGGTTTAACTACAGATGTCGACATAGCCTATGGATCTAGGAACAGTTGTGGACTACAAAGCACTGTTGTAAGTCGCTCTGGATAAGAGCGTCTGCTAAATACTGTAAATGTAAATGTAAATGTACATGGACGGGTAAGGTTTACACTCCACATTGCTCCATAGCAGGAAGCTGCTGCATGGCAGCATGTGAGGATGGTTATCTCTAATTATAAGGTATGCACTGTATGCATGGTTATCTCTAACTATAAGGTATGCACTGCATTAACCTATGAGACATTTTGAAGCATTTATTTAAAGATTTATTTAAAAAAAATGAGTTCTTTCAAGTACAGGACAATTAATCAGTATACCTTGTCAAGACTGTCATGTTCCTTCTCTAAGTTTTTTCCTTCATGTTTTACCTAATGCATCTGTCCTTGTATACACTTTCTTTCCTATGGTTTGGTTTCATAGTTGATTTCACACACACAACGATCTCTGCCATTGGCTTTGAGTTCATTGAAGCCAATTCAGCCAATTTGCTAAGCCAGTATATAATTATTGCTGAGTAGCTTTTGCTATTATAGCAGCAGCCATGTTGACTATTTTCATGTGAGGTAAACACTTGCCGTGCTGTCTACGCCCCAGTTCCGGAGTGGGGTGTGGCTAGCAGCGGCTCATTTGCATTTAGGAATACTAATGAGAAACAGCCTGTTCTAAAAGGGACTTAAATAGAAGTGTAAAAAGCAGGCAAAAATGCCTGAATATAGATCGCAAAAATGTGATTTGTAAGGGATCCAAGTAGAAGTGCTGAAACCCTATTCTTTTTGTTCAGATTATTATTACTGGGGTCCAAGCATAATTAGGCTATTACAAATCAATATACGTTCTATGTTGTATCTCATGAACTGGGGGGGATAGATTTTCTTTTGCCGCTGATTTTCTGGAAGCGTCTGAATCTAATGGATATGGCCCTGTCAATTTCTGCCAGCCAAATTTCACTTTATTTTGTAAAAACTCAAATTCAAAGTAAAATGAACTCCTCTGACACCGTTTGTCCGAAACTTGCCATACTTCATCTAGGCTCCGTCTAGGCAAAATTTGTGTACAGAATTTTCATAACACAAAGGGTTACGCATCAAGTTATGCATCAATTCATATTCTAAGCGTACCCACAATAGAGCCATTTATTGAGAATTCCAGCATTTGAGAATTTCCGGAACATCCATCCGTCGCTTTGTGATGCAGCCCCAAGTGCCGCGCAGGTGATTGTGGGAAATATACTTCTCTCCCAGAAATGCCCAAAGCATTTTATAGGCCAAATGAGTCCAAACTGGTTCGAAATTACTTTCAGAGTGAGAAGTACATTTCCCGCAATCCCCCGCAATAATGCGACGGACGTGCTTCCGGAATAAACACTACAAAATATTAATAAATGGGAGTAGAACACACAGGATAGGCGATTCCGGATAATCAACATTCTAATAAGTTCGCAATGTGCATCCATCTCACGCTCACATTTTAATTCTCATGGATCTGCTTGTGTTCAAATGATGGAAATCCATCACAGCTAATGGGTGGAAATCTGTCTTAACAAGTCATTGTCACAAAGCACAAGTGCTTAGGATATGATGAAAATGCTTGCCATTAGCCGTTAGCACGTGTAGGGTGGATGGTTAACCCAAACGCAGAGTAGAACGCGAGTTGACATAGTAATTCTCTAACGTGATAGAGTTAAGATTCCCACTGGAATCCTCATTCTAAGGACACACACTCAATCAAGGAGATTTACCAAATAGCTGGAGTACACAGCAGCGCTCAGCTCAAACCAAATCATTAAGTTTGCAGATGACATGACTTTGGTGGGCCTCATCAAGAACAACGACGTCTCAGCATACACAGAGGAGGTGGAGAGAGTGGCTGTCTGGTGTAAGAGCTATAACCTGTCATTAAATATTGACAAAACAAAAGAAATAATCATCGATTTCAGAAGATCCAGCACTGCGCATCTACCCCTCACCATCGATGGCGCTGTTGTCGAGAGGGTGAAAAACAAGTTCCTGACTGTCCACTTCACAGAGGACCTCTCTTGGTCCCCCAAGTTTGGTTTTGTTTAGATGTTGTTCTGGATTCTTTTGTGACCTCTTGGATGAGTTGTCGCTGTGCTCTTGGGGTCGTTTTTATAGGCCATTCACTCCTAGGAAGGTTCACCACTGTTCCATGTTTTCTCTGTTTGTGAATAATGGCCCTCACCATGCTTTTGAAATGGCTTTGTAACCTTTTCAAGAACGATAGATGTCAATTACTTTGTTTCTCATCTGCTCCTGAATTTCTTTAGATCACAGCATGATGTCTTCCTTTTTTGGGATCTTTTGGGATACTTTTTAAGTGATCTCTTGATTGAACAGGTCTGGCAGTAATCAGGCCTGGCTGGTGGCTGGTGAAATTACACTCAGCTTTCCAAAAAATGTGATTAACCACCGTTACTTTATGATTTTAAGTGTGGCAAACATGCAAAAAAATAAGAAATCAAACTGGGGGCAAATACTTTTTCGCAGCAATGTATCTCAATTCCATATGCTCAAACTACCTCACACCTGCATTTTACATACCTGCTGTCTACCTTTTACATCATGCACACTCAGATGCACCAGTGTTAACACAATAACTGTAAATTCACCTTTCTTCCAATGGTGTCTTCAATTCTACATGTAACCTGTGCAGCATAATAATCATGTGTGATATCAGACATTAATGTTTACATTCCCACCTCAAACAGTACTGGAGTGTTGTGTATTTATTGTTCTGTCTATTTATTGTGATTGTTTTGTATCGTAATGCTCTTGCTCTTTTTTTGTTAAAAGCTGCTTAGAGGCTGATGCTACATTGTGCTAAAATGTGATAAACTAAGAAATACCAAACATCCTGATGTTTACATTCCATCTCTTCACTAAACGTCACTTTCATACTGTATTTATTGTGTTTGTACTGTATTTATTGTGTTGCTTGTTTGCACCCTTTGTCCTGTTGAATGTAATGTTCAGTGTTAATATGTGTTGCACCGGGGCCATGGGGAAATGCTGTCTCATCACACTTTGTACATGTATAAAGCGACTGATGACAATAAAGAACCTTGAACCTTGAAACTTGAACCTACTCACAGTTGAAGCCGAAGTGAATCGGAGGTTGGGCTGGTAGACTCAATGACTGAGCGGTGAGCCATGAGAAGAAGCCTCTATTTATATTTCCAACCGCGCCAACTACTTCCGGGTCCTCGTGTCGGTCACGTGATTGGAGTGTGTGTGACAGTACCCACCCCTTCAGGACACGCACCAGACGGACCTGGCTGAGAGGATACCTGGCGATGGTAGTCCCGAATGAGCTCTGGGTCGAGTACGAACCGGGCTGGAATCCACAACCGCTCCTCGGGGCTGTAACCCTCCCTATTGACAAGGTACTAAGTACCTCTGCCCTGAGGAGGCGTATCGAGGATCCGACGCACGGTGTATGCGGGACTGCCGTAGATGATGCGGAGAGGGGCAGGAGTGGGGGGAACCATGGGCAATGTGATGAAGGGCTTGAACTGGGAAGTGTGGAAGACAGGCTGGATCCGGAGCGCCACAGGCAGTTGGAGCCAGTGACGGGGATAATCCGGTGGGTGATGCGGAGGGGCCGATGAAGCGGGAGGTGAGTTTTCGCGAGTCCATGTCGAGGCGGAGGTTCCGAGTGTAGGGTGCCGGCGGCGATGTTGGGTGGCATAATGGGTGTTGGCACGGTGGATGGCTGCTGTGGCTTCAGTCCAGAGCCGCCGGCACCTACGAACCAACGGTTGGGCCAATGGTACATCAACCTCTGGTTCCTGATGTTCGAACATCGGAGGCTGGAAACAATAGCATACCTCAAATGGACTGAGATTGGTGGCGGAGGAGGTGTGCAAGTTGTGGGAGAACTCAGCCTAAATGAGGTATTGGGCCCAGGAGCACTGACGATCCATGACAAAGCAACTCAAGTAGCACTCCAGTTGTTGGTTGGTCCTCTCCGTCTGACCGTTGGTCTGGGGGTGATAACCAGATGAAAGACTGCAGGCAGAGTCAATCAGATGGCAGAAGGCCTTCTAGAATCTGGCGGTGAATTGAGGCCCTCTGTCCTGCCCTCTGTCATGCAGACAGACTATGTGCTCTAATATCAGCTTCGCTGTGGTCTTAGCTGATGGGAGTCCAGATAGGGCCACTAGGTGCACAGCCTTGGAGAACTGGTCCACAATGGTGATGTTCTTTCCGTCTGATTCTGGCAGGCCCGTACCTGTCATGGGTTGAGCTGCTTGGTGTTCTGGATGGTGATCAGATTCTGATGGTCCGTCCTTACTGTAAATGGTTCACTGCCACCTGGAAGACAGTGATGCCATTCCTCCAGAGCCCACTTAATGACCAGCAGTTCACAGTCCCTTACCCTGTAACGTTGCTGAGTGGGATCAAATTTTCTGCAGAAGAAACTATATGGATGTAGTTTGTGGTCTGGACCTCATTGGGACAGGACCACCCTGGCATCCACCTCCACAACAAATGGCTTGGTGGGGTCCGGGTGAAGAAGGATGGGTGCCATGGTGAATTGGTGACAGAGTTGATGAAAGGCATCCATGGCTTTGGAGGTGAGGAGGAAACAGTGAGGAGAGGGATGTGTCAGGGCAGTGAGTGGTGCTGGAACCATACTGAAGCCCCTGATGAACCAACAAGAGAAATTGGCAAAACCCAGGAAGGGTTCCAGGTTTTGGGTAGGGGCCAATTCCACACAGCCTCCAATTTCTGGGGGTCCATAGTCACACCCTGGGGTGAGATGACAAAATCCAAGAACATGGTGGAATGCTCATGAAAAACACATTTCTCCAACTTACAGTACAGCTTGTGAGCGAGCAGTCTCTTAAGGACTGCCCTGATGTGCTGGGTGTGCTCTTCCAGGGTGCATGAGTAAATGAGGATGTCATGAAGATAGACAAAAGCCCATCGGCCTAGCATGTCCCACAGCACATCATTGATGAATTGCTGGAAGGCTGCATAGTCCGAAGGGCATGACCAGACTTTTGTAGTGACCAGTGGGGGTGATGAAGGCTGTCTTCCACTCATCACGCTCCCTGATGCGCAGTTGTAGGTGCTCCGGAGGTCCAACTTCATGAAGTAGGTGGCACCAGAGAGAGCATCCAGGCCAGTATTAGTCAGTGGAAGATGGGGACGGTTCTTGATGGTGACCTTGTTGAGCTCCCAATAGTTGATGCAGGATCAGAGGCCACCATCTTTTTTCTTTACAAAGAAGAACCCTGCAGTGGCAGGCAAGGAGGTGGGCCTGATACTGCCTTGGCAGAGAGCATCAGTAACATACTCCTCCATTGCCTGCATCTCAGAGGTGAAGAGCCAGCTGCGTGGTGATACCGTGACTAGCAGGAGATCAATTGCGATGGAGAGGCAGTTGAGTGGTTTTTCTCTCTGCCAGGTCATGGTACATTGCTGGAATGGCCTCCAGGGGGCCTTGGACTCCTAAGAGCACATCTCAGCCAATGTCTGCAGGCAGAACTCAGAACAGGTTGGCCCCCACTGCAGCATCTGGTTCCTGTTCACCACTCCTCACTGCTGTCACAAGCACCTGGGAGGTGAGGAGGAACCAGATCTGCTCATGGTGCTGGTCGATGGTGAGGGAGATGGGTTAAGTTTGGTGTGTGATGGGACTGGTGGACAGGGACTGACTGTCTACAGAGGTGATCTGAATGGGCTGGGATAACATCTCTAATTTCACCCCCAGTTGTTTGGCATAGGAATGATCAATGAAGTTGCCTGCGGCACCGGAATCGATAAGCACGGAGCTTCTGACCCATTTGTGACCAAACTGGAGGTGTATCTGAACCGTGAGGCAGGAAACAGCCACCGAGTTGAGGAGAAGATGGGGTGGGTCTGGCTGTTTCCCGGACGGAGAGGGCATACCACTACCCGTCCTTCTTTATAATGATGTTCCCTCTCCGCAGTGGTTAGGGAGGCGCACCCTAATTGCATGGGTTCCCGGGCTCCAGAGTGGTCCACGGGTCGAGGTCAAGAACCGACGGCAACAGGTGCTTGTGACAGCAGTGAGGAGTGGTGAACAGGAACCGGATGTTGCGTGGTAATGGCTGGTGGCAGGGTATGTGGGGCTGGCCTCAGACAAGAGCTCATACGGCGATCAAGCCAGAGGGCAAGCTGGATCAAACTCTCCAGGGTAGTGGGGAGTCTCATCTTTAATACAGGAAGCCAGCTCCTCATAGTAGGCCATCTGGAGGATGGAGTCTCCCCAGTCGGTTTGGACTGCCAGGGTCTGAAACTTGGCAGTATAGTGGCTCATGGATGAGCCATCCTACCGCAGATGGTAAAGCTGGGAGTCGGTCTCCACCTTGCTGTCTGGATGACTGAAGGTCAGGCGAAGTTGGCGGGTGAATTTGGGGTAGGAGTGGCTGACATCTGATCGGAGCGTAGTACTGCCATGGCCCACTCAGCTGCCTGCCCAGAAAGCAGGGAAACAAGAAGTGTGATCTGCTGGCGATCCGTGGAGTATCTGATGGACAGAAACTCAAACACAAGATCCAGGGAGGTTAGAAAATTCCTGTCTATGCTGTTCCATTTATCCGGTATGAAATCTGGGGTTCAGGAGGGGAAGAATGTGCCATGCAGCTTGGCTTTGAACGCTATGGCGCAAGCCTGTGACTTCACTATGAAGTTGCTCGATCAATACAGACTGGCTCGCTAACGTGTCACAGAGAGCAGCGAACTCTGCTGGGTTAACCATGTAGGGCTCAGTCATTCTGTCAGGGATCTGGTTAGGATATGACAAAAATGCTTGCCATTAGCCATTAGCCTGTGTAGCATGGATGGTTAACCCAAACATGGAATAGAACATGAATAGAACACGAACCATGTGAGTTGATATAAGAACTCTCTTACATGATAGAATATAGATTCCCCCCAGAATCCACATTCTAAGGATACACTCAATCAAGGAGATTAGCTAAATAACTGGAGTACTCACAGTTGAAGCCAAAGTGAATTGGAGGTCGGTCTGGTAGACTCAATGACTGAGCGGTGAGCCACGAGAAGAAGCCTCTATTTATACTTCTGACCGCGCTGACTACTTCTGGATCCTCATATCGGTCACATGATCAGAGTTTGTGTGACAACAAGCAAGCCTGAGGTGACAGTGGCAAGGAAAAACTCTCTCTTGTAGGAAGAAACCTTGAGAGGAAGGTGACTTGGAAGAGGATCCCATCCTCCTCTGGGTGACCGGGTGCATGAACATTTAATACACTGTAAACATTAGTTCAAGATTAATTGTTAATTAATCATTTTTAAAGAAGTGAAGATATTTAAAAAAAAGTCAGAGGGACGCTTTTGAGTCGTTGCTGGGGCTGATCCATTCAGCAACATTAAGTCAAAATTAGTTCAATATTAAATTGATAATTCAGTTCAAGTCTATAGTGTCTGAAAAATCCCAGCTCAGTCCCAGTGAGGGTTCTGTTGGTCAAGCATCAGTTCTGGAACAGCTTGGAAAAAAAGAAGAAAGAGAAGAGAATTACTGCCCTACACCTAACCTCCAGCAGTGCTAAGGTAACTATGGCAGCCTGGTTAAAGAGGGAAAGCTGGCACAGACATGAAGGCTTCCAGGGGCCTCTTCACACCAAACCACCGTCTGGAAACTTGAGCGATCAGCAAGAGTGTTAGGACGACAGCACCAATCCCCCCTTTCACCTTTAATCTCAAATGACCATGAACCTCCAGATCTTGCCTGTACCTTTAATATCCAAAAGACTGACTAAACAGGTAGGTCTTTAGCCGCAACTTAAAAGCAGGGATTGTTTCTGAGCTCTGAACGCTAATAGGAAGTTTATTCCACAACTGTGGTGCTTTATGAGCAAATGCTCTTCCCCCAAAGCAATGTTATTTATTCTGGGCAGTGAGATGCCATTTACACCAAGAATATAACAGCAGAGAAAGCACACACCCTTGAGGAGCTCCTGTGTTGGTGGTGATGCTGCTGGAGACACACCTGCCCACCCGCACCACCTGACATCTGCCTATGAGGAAGCCCACCACCCACGGGCACAAGTGGTTGTTGAGTCCTAGGTCCTTCAGCTAAGTAAACAGTCTATAGGGCATTATTGTGTTGAACGCTGAGCTGTAGTGGATAAACAGCAATCTCACATAGTTACCCTGTCCACCTGCACCTGTCAGTGCAACAGGGCAGTAGTCATTCAGGCATGAAGGTTTGTTATTCTTGGGCACGGGGATGATGGTGGATTTTTTTGAAGCAAATGGGGACCATGGACTTCGCCAGAGACTCGTTGAAGATGGATGCAGCAGTGCAGCAGACACCCGGAGATACCGTCTGGACCTGCCGCCTTCATGCTCTGCGATGCCGATGACGCGTTCCTCGCTGGTGATGTCACTGTCCTCAGTTGTCAGGCTGCTGGTAAATGCAGAGTCGGCGCCAATCATCACAGTCTCTTTAGCTTTGTAGTCCATGCCACATGCTCCGTGCATCGCCCTGATGAAATTGCGATTCGATACGCTGTCTGAAATTGCACTTGCAAACTCGAATCTTGCGGTGAAGGTCGTAAGAGGCTGCTTTGTAAGCACTCATATTGCCGGTAATGAGAGCAGCATTGTAAGCAGCAGTTCGGGCATTCACAGCAGCGTGAATCCATCTGTCCACCCACGGCTTCCGGTTAGGAAAGGTTAGGGTTAGGGTTGGGATGACTTCGTTCGCAAGCTTGCTAATGAAGCTAACTGCAACATCCACAAACTTGTTGATGTTGTCTGCGCAGGCAGATCCAGTCCTGTCCCAGTCCCAGTCCTGTCCCAGTCTACGTCATCGAGCGCATCCTGCAGCGTAGCCTCTGATTGGGCAGACCAGCATTGCACCTCCCTCATGACGGAGCCTCACAACAAAAGCTGTGTTGATATTTCGGTATGAGGAAAATGGCGGAATGATTGGATTTTCCAAAAGCTGGCTGAGAAGATACTTTATAAGCCTGCTTGTATGGTGTGTAACAGTGGTCCAGTATGTTATCTCCTCTTGTCGGACATGTAACATGTTGATGAAAGTTCAGCATAACTTGTCTGAGATTCACCTTATTAAAGTCCCCTGCTATAGCGCTGTGTCCAGGTGTTTGTTTTGGAACGCACACAGCACATTGTGCAGTTCGGATAAAGCCATACCTGTGTCCACGTGGGGTGGGATCTAGACCGCCGTGATGACCAAGGTGAACTCGCAAGGCAGGTAGAAAGGGTGACACTTTATGCTCAGATATTCCAGATGAGGTGAGCAGTGGCTGGAGAGAGTAGAAACACTCCAGGCGTCACACCACTTGTTGTTGATCATGAAACACACTCCTCCATCCTTAGTTTTGTTGGACTCCGCCGTTCTTTCCATGTGGAACACAGAGATCATTCCGACGGCATTACAGCTCGGTCCGGCATGATGTGGTCAGCCATGTTTCGGTAAAGCACAGAATGTTACAATCCCTCATGTCGCGCTGGAAAGTAACTCCGGCCTGAAGATCATCCAACTTGTTATCCAGTGACTGAACAAGCACAGTCTGGACGGAGAGGTCCGGAAGACGTGGCCGTGCCATCTTGCTGTTTTTGCTGTACATGCTACCTTTAGGCTCAGTTATTCCTAAGCATGGAATTAGTTTTCATTAGTTTACAGACAATACACAGTTATATATATCGGCTAAACCAGAAGACAGACAGCAACTTCAGATAATGGAAGAATGTTTAATTGACATAAAAAAGTGGATGTCGGACAACTTCCTCCAGCTAAATCTGGACAAGACTGAGGTTCTTCAATCTTGATGGATTATCCATTGTACCAAGTACTGTTGTTAAAAACCTTGGTGTTACTTTGACTCCAATCTTTCATTTGATGTACATGCTTCTAACATTAGTTGCACTGCCTTCTTTCAACTCCGTAATATTGCCAAACTAAGAAACGTGCTATCATTTCAAGATGCAGAGAAACTGGTTCATGCATTTATTACCTCCAGGCTTGATTACTGTAATGTCTTATTCTCCAGTTGTCCAAATAGGTCGCTAAATAAACTCCAGCTAGTCCAGAATGCAGCAGCCAGAGTCCTCACTAAAACTAAAAAATAAGATCATATCACCTCAATTCTATCCTCACTTCACTGGCTGCTAGTTAAATTTCACGTCGACTATAAAATACTCCTCTTGACTTATAAAGCTCTAAATGGTCTTGCACCGCAGTATGTGAGTGACCTCATTTGCAACTACAGTCCGACGCGTAAGCTTCGATCGCAAGATGCAGGTCTTTTAGTAATACCTAAAATAAAGAACGTTACTATGGGGGAAGAGCATCTGCTCTTACTAGTGTTCGGAGCTCAGAAACAATCTCTACTTTTAAGTCAAGGCTTAAGACTTACCTGTTTAGTCAGTATTTTGGATATTAAAGTCCCTTTTTCTTAGATAAAGGTGAGATCTGGGGGTTCATGGTCATTTGAGATTAAAGGTGAAAGGGGGGATTGGTGCTGTCATCCTACCAATCTTGCTGATCGGTCGAGTTTGCAGACGGTGGTTTGATGTGATGCCAATACCCCTGGAAGCCCTCATGTCTGTGTTACCTTCCAGCTCTCCCTTATTAGCCAGGCTGCCATAGTTACTTTAGCACTGCTAGGTTAGGCTAGGTTAGGGCACTTAACTCTCTTCTTTCTCTTCTTCTTTTTTGAGCTGTTCCTGGGCAGATCCCGAGATGACGCTTGGCTGACTGAACCCTCACCGGGACTCTGAGGAGTTGTTTTGAGCTGATGCTTGACCACCTCAACCCTACCGAGCTGATGCTGACCGACTGAACTCACCAGGACTCCCTGGAGACGTCCTGAGCTGACACTTGACCATCTCAACCCTCCCGAGCTGATGCTGACCGACTGAACCCACACCAGGATGGAGACATCATGAAACCAACTGGGATTTGGACCCTATGGACCTCAACTGAATTAGCAGTATAATACTGAACTAATTTCAGCTTAATGTTGCAGAGAGGGTCTTGCAAGTGGCCCAGCAATAACCCAGGATTCGAAATATCCCTTGGACTATTTTTGTATCTTTGCTTCAAAATAACTTTAAATAACTAACAACTCATCTTGAACTATTGCTTGTTGTGCATTAAATGTTTGTGCGCCCAGTCGCCCAGAGGAGGATGGGGTTCCCCTCCGAGTCTTGGTTCCTCTTGAGGTTTCTTCCTATTAGAGGGAGTTTTTCCTTGCCACTGTTGCCTCAGGCTTGCTTGTTGGGGGGTTATATGTAAAGTGCTTTGTGACAATGACTATTGTTAAGAGTGCTATATAAATAAATAAATTTGAATTTGAATTTTGAATTTGATTTTGACGTTGAAAGAGAGAAGCAAATGATCAGTGATTGGCAGTTCATCAGCTTTGCAGTTGAAAGGAGTAAGTTTATATATTGCTTAAGTCCAAAGCTATCAAGGCATGATGCAAAGTCTTTGGTAAGAGAATGATTAATATTGTCCATATATATGTTGAAGTATCCCAGCAGTATTACATTAGGAGAAGCAGTAGACAAGTGGGTCAACAGATCGGCAAAGTCACTTATAAAATCAGAATTTGACTTTGGAGGGCGGTAGATAGCAGCTATGACAGTTGGAGCAGACCCTGAGAGTTGACAGACAACAGATTCAAAAGAGTTGAAGACAGGTACAGACAACGGCAAAACATTCCAATTCTTGCGATAAATTACCGCGAGACCGCCATTGTGACATGACAAACATCTGAAGTCAAGTGGCTTGTTTGTGAATACGGTTGAAGGAAAATATAGTACATATTTTAAAACACTTAAAAAGTATTTTACATAACATACCATGCCCACTCTGTTGATGGCACATGTGAAGCAGTGATTGGCAATGGCAGCACTTCTGGCTTCAATTGACCACATTGGTTCACTGTAATACAAAATAATTATTAGCAAATGAAAATCAAAGGTCAAAATTAACCAAAAATACATTTTCACGAGTAAATATCCTACCTAAGCTCTCCTACTGTAGCCGAGGGGTTGAAGATTATCTCTGCTCCATGAATGCTGTACATGAACCAGTTAAGCGGGTGATGACGGCCATAACAGATATTTACAGCAATCTTTCCAAACTCTGTCTGGAAAACACGATGTCTTGTGTTGCCTTCCATATAGTATGTAGACTAGTTAGAAAGAAAAAACAAAATGCCAAAAATTTTAATCAGTTAATAAAGCCCCCCCCCATTTTTATGTAAAGCAGGGGTCTGAAAATCCAGTTATAGATAGCTACAGCATTTCAGTGATTTGCCCAATTTACTGCACCTTCCTCCACGTCCTAGGGGCCAACTGACATGGGCAAACAAAGTTATGGTTTTTACACAACTGCTGGCTTAATAAGCCCAAACTTTTACAGTTTACAGACAAGTTAGGAAAGCTTTTTGAACTGCTTTGAAAAACAAATTCATTTCATTTGTATTTGTTTAAAGACAATTAATAATTAGGGGTCCAAGCATGAAGTGCTTATGCACCCCTCTTGTATTTGTTCAGTTTTGTTCTTCTTCTTCTAATTATTATTAGGGGTCCAAACACAAAGTGCTGGAAGCCTATTGTTTTCGTTCTGCTTATTCTTTATTATGGGTCCAAGCACAAAGTGTTTTTGAACGGATTGGGGGAGGGGAGGGCTTATTATTTTTCCGGCTTAAAACTGAATGTGGTGCAAAAAGTGTAAGGTGTACAGCTTTGAAACTTGCCATGTAGATCTGGTATCCCACCCACTACTCAGGAAATAAAAGTGGTGTAATTGTATCTGTAGGTGGCGCTAGACAGACTTTTGTGTACTCGCCTTAGGAGGTGTGGGTGATTTAGGCAAGTGAGGTGTCAATGAATCTGTGGACTTTGCCTGACATCATGACAAAGAGCTTTATTGGGATTTTTTGATGGTGAAGCTACAATAAGCAAATCAACTTTAGCGGGCATAGCTAATTTTGCTTAAATGGCTGTATCTTGTGACTGCTTTGACCCAGCCTTCCTAAACTTGAAATCTGAGATAAGTGCATAATTTCATGGACATGATATTGATCAATAGGGGGCGCTATAACAGGTGAAAATGTACTGATTTCACATAATTGCCTCTGTCTCTTCAGCCATGTTGCCAATTAGTGAGAAAATGTGCAAGTCCCACCTTACGAACTGTGTGTCAGGCCTCCCCCAGGACAGCTGGCCCCGGCGACCACCAAAGACACTATAACTAGTGCTTCCCCGGTTCGTGTTTCTCTCTGTGTTTCATGCCCATGTTTGGTAATGTAGTGTGGCTCCTCCCTTCTGTGTCAATCTGTGTGATCTATTGGTTGTCCCGTGATAGTCTTGTCTTATGTCATAGTCTTGCCCCTATATAAGTTTGTCATTTGTCTTTAGTCTTCATCTGTTCACCATCTATACTCCCCTTGCTTTGTCGTGCCCTCGTCTGAACCTCCGTGTTATGCTCTCTCCTCCTTGGATGTCTACCCATGTCCTTGTCTAGCGTCTGCTGTCTGCCGTCTGTCCTCTGTCTAAAACCCAAGATAAGTCTGTCCTTGTCGTGTGCCTTGTGTCTAGTCTCTGTTAGCTTGATAGCACAATTAGCATTTAGCATTAGCACCGTTAACAGTAGCCTTAGTTACCTCCCGTCGACCCTTGCCCTTTAGGTTCACCTTAGCATATGGATTAGTGTTAGCATTAGCTTAGCGTTAGCATTAGCACTTTTAGCATTAGCCGTAGTCACCTCCTGTTTGACCCTTACCCCATAGGTTAGCATTAGCATAAGTCTTAGCATTAGCATAGTTAGCTTAGGTTAGCAGTAGGTCTGTGTATGTTTCTCGTTCTGCCCTTGTTAGTGTCTGCCCCTAGTTCCGGTTTCCCTGTGGTTGTTTTCATTTCTGTTTAGTCTGTCCTTGATTCCCACCTGGTTCTCTCCCCATATTAGTCCTAGGGTTTTGGTTTAGTGAATGTGTTAGCTCGTCTCCGTGTCTGTGTCTAGTGAGCTTGTGTTTCAATAAATCTGTTCACCTCAACCCAACCTGCACTTGCGTCCAATCCCTTCCTGTAATCATGACACTGTGACTAGCATAGTATAGAATATCACTCTCAACATCACGCCCAATCATGAAATATATGACTGAAATTGGCTTGTGGGATGTCAAAAAAAGCAATAAAGCCCAAATCCAGTATCCCTAGCCTATCGTCATGAAACTTGTTAGTTATGTTTAGAAACAAATCTAGATTTAGTATGTCAATTTGGTCTGTAGGTGGCGCTACAGCTACAGCACATGCTCAAACTTTACAATAATTTTTTTGACTGTGAGTCACTGTCATGACCTCCATGGCTCCAGCAATCGAGGCAACCGTCCGACGCGCCCAGCTCCTGCCCGCCGTCCAGTCGGCCGCCCAGCTCCTGCCCGCCGTCCAGTCGGCTGCCCAGCTCCTGCCCGCGGTCCAGTCGGCCGCTCTGCTCCTGCCCGCGGTCCAGTCGGCCGCTCTGCTCCTGCCCGCGGTCCCGTTGGTCGCCCTGCTACCGCCTGCGGTCTCGCCGTCCGTCGGACTCCCACCTGGGGGACCGAGCCCCCGTCTGCGGCTGCCCAGACCATGTTTCCCCCGGGTTCGGCCGCCCAGACTACGGTTCCCCAGTGTTCGGCCACCCAGACTGTATTTCCCCCATGTTCGGCCACCCAGACTGTTTTTCCCCTGTGTTCGGCCACCCAGACTGTGTTTCCCCCGTGCTCGGCCGCCCAGACCGCGTTGGTCCTCTACAGGACCCTGTGGGTCGATCGATAGTGCTCCGGGAGGCGCACTTAGAGGGGGGTTTCTGTCATGACCCCCCCTGGACTTTGCATGGGCTACGGCTGAAGTCCATCATGTTTGGTGTATTCTGTTCAGTGTTTTGTGTGTTCTGTGTTAATCCTTGTGTATGTGCTTATGTTCGGCCATTTTGTGTGTGTCATTGTTGGCCATCTTGTGTGTGCTGTTTTGAGTCTTCTGTCAATCAGTCTATGTCCCTTCCCATTGTGTCTTATTGGCTGATCACGGTTCCTTAGTTAGTTCACCTGTGTTAGTTCGTTGTAGTCACGCCCTCTCCCTCCCCATTGGTTATCTTTTTGTCGGTTGTTCCCTGATCGCCTTCCCATTGGTTCCCTTTTGTCTGATTGGTCCAGCCCCTTGTTTGTGTATTAGTATTTAAGCTCAGTTTTCCCCAGTGTTTGTTGTTGGTCCACCCTCACACTAACCTCTCAATGTCGGCGTGCTATTCGTGGGTTTGTTAATCTTGTGCCAGTTTGTGTTTGCCTGTTTCTTCTTTATATTGCAGTGTAACGTTTAGTTTGTGTTGTGGCCCTCGTGCCAGTTTTGTTTTAGTTTGTTATTTGTGACTTAATAAATGGCTTGCTTCGTGACCTCGCCTCATGTCATGCCGACATCCTGCATCGTGACAGTCACAGAATGAAAAATTTGTCAGGTTTTAAAATGCAGTGTTTTCTGTGTGTTTTATTTAAATTTTGTCTAATTTGCATGATCAGAAAATGTTACTTTTACTAGGAAACTGGTATTAAATAAATCTCAAGAGTCCCTAGTGAAATAAGTCAAAACATTTTGATATTTTTCTATAACATGGCAGCTACAGGTAGAAAAATTGAGATGGGTGTGGCTTAATTGGAAAAAATGGGCCTAAGAAGCTAACACTTGGCCAGATCTGCACAAAATTTAGTAGACATGTGTAATGCATTCCACTGCAATTCATGACTTTCAATGACATCGCTTTGCTCTGATTTCTTCAAAACCTGAAAACACACACAGTCTTGAATATCTGAAAATAAGTATCCCTAATGCACCAAAATCTAAAAATATTCTCTGTAATGTGTGTCTCTAAACAGCTTGTAAAGTTGTGTAATTTTGGCAGAAAATGGCCAAATGGGCAGCAAAAAAATCAAGTGGCATAATTACACATTTGTAAAAATCAGGTGAAACTTTATGACTTTATATTTGTTTGAAACTGTAGAATCTTCATCAGAGAGTGCATTAGAACAAACTTGAAAACGTATTGTGCAGACTAAACCATAAGGCACACAGCTTTGAAACTTGGCATGTGGTTCTGGTATTCAGGCCCCGCCTAGTGAGATTTTTTTGCTAATGTAGCCCTGTGAAAATTAATATAAGTTCATAAATACGTTTTTAAAAAGGTTTAAAAGGTTAAATAGTTCATTTATTTCTGAAAGCACCTGGTATACTGCAGCCGCCTTATTTGAATCATTTACCCTGGTCCCACGGCCGGTAGTTGGAATGGGACACGGCCGGTCGCGGTCAAAGGGTATAAAAGGTTTCACTTCCTCGCGGCACGCCGCTCTGCCATTTGAGTCAACCTGGCCCTCCTTTCGATTCTCACCGGCATCAACTGTGAGTACTCCAGTTATTGGGTTCATCTCTTTGTTAGAGTGTGTGTCGTTAGAATGCGGATTATTGTGGTAATCCTTACTCTTCGCATGAGAGAGTTCTTATATCAACTTGCGTGGCTTTCCTGCCTACTCACGCTCTCAGTCGCGTTTGGGTTAACCACCACGCTACAAGGGCTAACGAGTAGCAATTTGTTACATCCTAACCAGATCACTGTAGAATTGTGAAAGTGTGGCATTCAGTTTATATCCTAATCAGATCACTGTCTGAATCGCGGACTATTCCGATAAAGTTTGTTCGCGTCTGCTTTTTTCATCAAATCCTTGCCAGATCACTGACAAATCTGACACCATCATAATTTTGAGACTGTTCATTTCCTTGTAAGTAGGCCTGTCACGATAAACGATAAATCAATTAATTGCACAATAATTAAAATGAGGTCGATAATTTTTCCAGCCGCAATAATTTTCATTTGCATGCTTGTTTGTTTTCCTTGTGTCTCTCTCTACCAAATGGGAATATCGGCTCTTTTTAGCAAACCGGCGCATTTGGCTCAGCTCACCAAGAAGAGCCGGCTCTTTCAGCTCCTAAACGGCTCTTTTTAAAAAATCCCGCCCCTCTCTTGATTTAACCTGATGCTGATTAGCGTGACCTGATTTGAGCTTGGTAAAAATAAGACGCCGTCTCGGGCTTTTTCGGAAGACTACGTAGAACACGTAGTTCCAGCCACTGTCGTCCTTAATGTTTAGGCAACTCAAAAACCCGGACAATTCTATAAACGTTAATAAAACGTTTTTTATTAACGTTCACTAAAAAGAGTCGGCTCAAAGAGCCGTCTCGTTCGCGAACGACACATCACTAGTCAGACTAAAATAGCTTCGGATTTGCATATGGCCTGTTGAGGCACCTGCTTTTATTCATATGGAGTGTTTTGTTGTTAGTTAGCATTTTTGTTTACAAAGGTCCTAACTGGCAGTTTTGCCTGTTTTCCCTGTCTGAGCCTAATGTTTCATATTTTAAGGGCGATTTTGTTTACAGAGACTTCATAATCCATTTTATTTATTGTTTTTGGTTGTGTTTGGTTTTTGTTCAAATATTTGTATTTTGTTCCCATTTATTAGTTCCAATATTTGAGTTGATTCTTTATTTTCTTAATGATTTATTTTGTGTATGAGTATACATTTCATGATTTGTATCAGCATGTTTGGTTATTGTTTGATTGTAGATACCAGCAACAACACCGTTATGGCAATAAACTGGGGAAACTGAGATTTGAGATTCCTGTGTTTTAATGGACACACCATTCCGGTAGCAACAATCCTAACCAGCGTAACCACCCGAATACTTTACAAGCATGTTCAGTCTCAGTCCCCTGATACCAATCAGGGGAGGTGCCCTCTCTTGGTTCAAATCCTACCTTTCAGATCACTATCAGTATGTGAATATAAATTGTGATTCCTCAGAACATGTCAACATGTTTTTTTGCGGACAATACACAATTATATATATCAGCTAAACCAGAAGACAGACAGCAACTTCAGAAAATGGAAGAATTTTTTATTGACGTCAAAGTGAACGTCGAACAACTTCCTCCAGTAAATTCTAGACAATACTGAGGTTCTTCTTACTGGCACTAGCCACCAGAAGTCAACTATCTGACATCATGGTCAATCTTGATGGATTATCCATTACACCAAGTATTATTGTTTAAAACCTTGGTGTTACTTTAGACTCCGATCTTTCATTTGATGTACATGCTTCTAACATTAGTCACATTGCCTTCTTTCAACTCCGTAATATTCCCAAACTAAGAAACAATCTTTCCTTTAAGATGAAATTAGTTCATGTGTTTATTACCTCCAGGCTTGATTACTGTAAAGTGTTATTCTCTTGCTGTTTAAATAGTCATTAAATAAATTCCAGCTAGTCCAGAATGCAGCAGCCAGAATCCTCACTAAAACTAAAAAATATCATATCAGTTAAATTTAGCCAGTTAAATTTCGTATCAACTATAAAATACATCTCTTTAATTATAAAGCTCTAAATGGTCTTGCAGTATATGAGTGCAGTTTGTGTTGCAGTAACATGATGACAGTGTGCGGAATACACACTAGAAAATATCATTAAATGGCTGTATTGGCTGTTGTTGTTATTTGTCAGCTAACATTTTGATGCCCGCATCCAGGGAATCTGGGCAAAAAGAATTTCGAATTTATCCCACACAGTTCTGGAGATTCAAACAAAATATATATTGCTAATAGCACCACCCGTAGGCTGACATTTTTGGTCTCTGAGGTCTGACACACAATCCTATTCAGTCTGGCAAAGGGTTTTGCTATAACTTATGGAAGAATATTTGTTGTAATAGGCCCCACCCCTTTTAAGCAATGATAATCATATTTCAGGAATTGACTCAGGAGTGCAGATCAATGAAGTCTACCATTTTTTAAAAAAATCTTGAGATACTAATATGTTTCAGTTATAGTGTCCCTATTGATCAGATTACAACCTCTTTGGCTGGTGTCCATGGAGTGTACATGAAGTCAACCAAGTTTGGTTTTCTTTGGATGTTTTTCGGAGAAGATTCAAGCCTGGTTTCTTGCTCTTGGATTAAGCCTAGTCTTGGACTATGCTGTAGTACCAATGGAGATTTACCATTTAAACTCAAAACAAGTCTAGGACTAGGCTTAATCCTCGACTGGGAAATTGGCCCATAGGGTTCAGAGTAATCATGGATCATGCCTAGAATATGAATTGATGAACAAGTTTGTAACAAGTTTGTCCTATCAAAATTCTGTACACATCTTTTTGCCTAGATAGAGCCTAGATGAAGTATGCCAAGTTTCGCAAGAATCGGCCAAATGGTGTCGGACAAGTTCATTTTACTTAATAACAGGAAATTTGGCAGACCGTGACAGATGGACAGACCAAATATTTGGGTACAAGCCTTGGAGGTGAGGCCAGGGTAGTCCGGCAGCTGGTGGAGCGAGCTGGGGCCAGCCGCTTCTCCACCCCAGAGCTGCTGGGCTACCCTGAGTCGGACGAAGAGGAGCTGTGGATGCTGCTGGGGGAGACCATGGCAAGGGCGCCAACCTTCTGCCAGCCTCGGCATTTGTGGACAGCTCCTCGGACAACTCTGCGATGGAGGACTTCCCCAAGTTCTCACTAGCTGGGTCCTGCCTAACGATATGGCGTGGGGGAGGCTCTGTGGCCTGGGGCGAAAGAGGCAGGGCCAGACACTCCAACCGCACCACCCCTCTGCCCAAGAAGACTCTGTCTTCTCTCCGTGTTCCTCCTCATCCTCGGACACTGCCCACATTGCTGCAGACTCCGCCCACTTTGCTCATGGCTCCGCCCACTTTGCTCCTTGCTCTGCCCGCTTTGCTCCTGGCTCTACCTCTGGCTCCATCCCTGGATCCACCAACTCTGTCACCTGTGCCCAGACTCCTGTTTTTCCCTATACCTGTGTAAGTACCATGCCGTCCACTAGGTGGCGCTGCCACCAGAGTTGCATATAGAGTCCGACCCAGAAGGGGAGGCACTTCCCATACCTGGCAGCCCAGGTGATAAAACCCGCAGCATTTGAAAATTCTCTCTCTCTCTGGATCTGCCCTTGCGGGCTGTGGTGTAACAAAGAGAAACCTGGCCAAACCTACACGCGTGGGGGAAGGGCCATTTGCATTCCCTTTGTTTCAAGACCAGGAACAAGGAGGTACTTTATTTTCTTAGTAATGCTAGAATATTTAGTAAAGCAAGCTTGCAACCTGCCACTTTCGACGCAGCCGGACCCGTTATGTGTAAGGCAGAAACTGAGACGAACCGAAATACCTCGGAAGCAAGATTCTAACTGCCAGGACAACAAACAAAGCTACAGGACTGTGAGGACACAAAAGCCATACCCACGAACACGTGAGACCGAACTGAACCTCTGAGTTTAGTAACTTAGCATAAATTCACTCTTAATGCAACGTCTGGGAAAAGTTTCATTGTTTAGCATTGTTTAAACCGTGTCTTAGAAGAATATGGTTCATGTGCTTAGGCATGTGATAGGCTGTTCATTTTGCACGCATCGTCTCTCTCTTTCAAAACTCTCTCTCTTTTACTAATCATCTCGGAACCCCGAGACTTAACACTTAACACTTAAACCCAATTCGACTCGGCATCGCATACGTTCCAAACATTTAGCTTAAGGCTAAATTTCATACCAGCATTTCGGTAAGGAGCAACCTCCCTCCCATTTACACTCCTTTGTTCCGCAGATCAAAGAATCGCACGCACGCAGACACACAAACACACAAACACACAAACACACACACACTACTACCCCTCTCTTTCTATGTAAATATACTGTTTGTTGTTGATTGCTTTCTAGTTGTTTTAGACTTAGTGTTAATAAATGTTTCATTTATTTCACCCAGTTGTTGTGATTTCATTAATGGGAATAAATTGCCAGAACCTATATTAAAAGAATTCGTATAATTGGTAAAACCACCTTCAGAATCCAAATCGTTAATATTACTATCTTAAGTGAGAACTTAAGATAGTATAGAGTATAGAGATAGATTTTATATAACTTTGATAAACTATACTAAGATGTTGGGCAAACCTTACACCTGACACCTCATCACTCCTCTCTGATGTGGAAACTCTTATCCACCATTTAGCCAATTCTCCTGTCACCACTCCTGACACCCACCATAATGCCCTGTCTACCTTCATCAGACTCTTCACCACCCTGACTGCCCCTGATGCACTACCCAGTAACACATCAATTCTGGACACCATTTCTCAAGCCCTGTCTGCAGTAACCTCCCTCTCCCAGGCCCTATCCACTCCCGACTCACTCCCTAGTGCCCTTTTCCTAACACCTTGACCTCCCCTGACATATTCCCTAATGCCTGGGCAGTTCCTGATTTGCTGCCCGTGCCTGCTCCCGAAGAGGCCTTGCAGCCCGTGCCTGCTCCCAAGGAGGCCTTTTAGCCTGTGCCTGCTCCCAGGAAGGTTTTGCAGCCCGTGCCTGCTCCCAAGGAGGCCATGGAGCCCGTGCCTGTTCCCAAGGAGGCCTTCCAGCCTGTGCCTGCTCCCAGGAAAGCCTTGCAGCCCGTGCCTGCTCCAAGGAAGGTCTTGCAGCTTGTGCCTGCTCCCAGGAAGGCCTTTCAGCTTGTGCCTGCTCCCAGGAAGGCCCTGCAGCCCATGACTGCTCCCAGGAAGGCCTTACCATCCCTTTCTGTTCCCGAGGAGCCCTTACAGTCCCTGTCCATTCTCAAAGAGGCCTTACAGCCCCAGTCTGCTTCTGAAGAGGTCTTGCAGTTCAACTCTGCTTCTGAAGAGGTCTTGCAGTCCCACCCTGCTTCCGAAGAGGGCTTGCAGTCCCAGTCTGCTTCCAAAGAGGCCTTGCAATCAGTGTCTGCCTCCAGAGAGACCTGTCTGCCTTCCCAGTGTGTCTGATTGGTTGATCACTGTTCATTAGTTATCTCATCTCATCTCTTCCAAATGTCTAATTTGTCATCCCTCCCTGCCTCTTAATTCCATATTGTTATGATCATTATACTTCTGCCATATTTCACTGTCCAAATATTACATGCTCCTTGTCTATCTGCTAAAATGCTACTGTGTAGCATTTCACTTCACGGCTATGTAGCTGCACTTGACACTTTGAAAACAATCTCACTGCACCTGTTATCTGCAGATTTTTGTACTCAGGTTAACTTACTGTAATATAAGAAATAGTTTATTTATCTTTGATCTATTCCCCTATCTCCTTATTTTAAGTTTAAGTTTGTATATTGTATCTTTTTATTTTTTTATTTTGTTATATTTTTTAATTCTTTGCCTAAACTGCACAGTCAAAAGAGCGGATCAGGATACATGTCACTGCATGTTGTACCTGTATAATTTGCATGTGACAAATAAAGAATCTTGAATCTTGAATCATCTGTGTCTTGTATTGTCTAGTCCAGCCCCTAGTTTCTATTGGTTAAACTTCTTTGTTTACTGGTTTGCTTCCCCATTGCTTTTCCCTGGTTTAATTAATCCAGCTCCTCATTCCGGTCTCCCTATATGTTTGGGTTTTCCCTTTGTTTCCTGTCTATGTCTGTCTTACCCCCCCATGTTGGAGTTCTGTGTTTTGAAGAGAGATTTCTTTTGTTTGTGGCCATCATACCTCTTTTCTGTTCAGTTCAGTTGAAAACTTTTAGAATATTACCAATCTCTGACTTCACTAGAGTGGCTGTGATTAATTGGCAAAAAAAAGGTGATAACGACCCTGAAGAGTGGGCCGGTTGTGTGTGGCAGCTAGGGGGGACTGGTTGCTCGCATCTTCCGAGATTCTTCGCAGGCTTCGGGAATTCTAGCAGATTGAAGGCTTGGTAACATTACAACAATGCCCGACAGTTATATAGGCTTTTCGCCTTTTCTTTACTAAGTTAAAGCAAGTTAAAAGAAAAGATCAGAAATGAAGCTTCTTCTTAAAGTTCTGGCTGCTGGAAGTAACAGGCTTTACTAAGGCAGAGGTGTGATGTAATGTATTGCTTTAAAGGCAGGTATACAGCAAGGCTTGTGAAATACTGCCTTGCTGAATATGTGTTGCTGCCACGTTCATGGTTCCCGGAGTTCTGAGCCTGAGAGGTAAGTCTGTCTTAGGGATCACATTTTGGTGTCCTCCCTTCATGTTTCTTAGCTCACAGTAGGTTTTTGCGTAGCTGTGCACTTCCCCGTTAACTCGCTCCCTACTCCTGGGTGTGTTGTCTACACTTCATGTCCACTCCCTAGTAGTTCATGTCCCGATTAGATTGCTCCTATTTCCGGGTTTGTGTGTACTTCATGTTCCCTATTCCTAGTAGTTCACCGGTGAAACAGACCGCGTGTTTACTTTCGCTCTTGATTTCATTCAGCTGGTTATGGTTTCGTTTTGTTTTGCTATTGGTTTATTCGTTTAATTACCCATTATCATTTGGTTATTTTAATCCAGCGATCCGGCACATATTTGAGTTCTTCTCCCTCATACCCTGGTGTTGTGTGGTTCCGTGGAGCGTGTGTTTCATGGAGTTCCATCCTGGATTATGTTTGCTGTGCTTTTTGCCGATCTCTCTGCTCTGTTTTTTCCCCACGACTCCAGGCTCGTGCTGCCCGCTGGTGAGTGACATTTAGCTACGGTCGCCTTGGACTTTTCTCGCGTTTGGGAACGTGTGCGGATCCTTTCGGTTTTCCCCATCAAGGAGATTTAGGAGTTCGCTGTGTGGTTCCAGTATTGAGACCCCGAAGGGCTTGAGCACAGATTGTCACAGCGGGGGCACGAGACCATTTTTGTGTTTTCACTCCAGAGAGAGTTGAAAGACTGTTTTTTGTGTTCTGGCTTTTTGTGTTTTTGGAATAAATAACCTGTTACTCTGCCACTGCGTCCTCCTCCATTTTTTCCCTCCCTTTCTTTGAACTACATGACACCCCCATGACAGTTGTGTCACGTTTCCACTCACACAGAGGGGCGGACGCAAACGCAGGCGTTCACATTGAGGTGGTTTATTTACAAATATTATATAGTCCATCCGACAAATATAGAATGCGTACACACAATGAGTGGTGAGGGTGAGGGAGAACCGACCAAGACAAACTGACAAAACTGAACTTAAATACACAGACAGAAACAAAGGGGCCGAACTAGACACAGGTGAGGCTAATAACTCATAACAAGAACACAGGAAGTGGGGCCAAGACATGAAAATAACCAAAACAAACAGGACATAGTGCCACCTGCTGTCTGCACCGCTAAGGCGCAGACCAGCTCCTGACAAGTTGTGTTGTTTTGTAAGGAACAGATTTGTCAAAGGCTATTGATTGGGGGAAGTGTTGTCTCACATGGTGTGTGATTTTACAAGCTAATTTTTTTTCTCTTTCTCTCATGTATTTTTCTGACCTTATGAGTAATTCTGAGTAAAATAGCTTTAGAACACTGAGTGTTGTGCGAATAATTGTTTTGAAAGAAGTTATGACTGTAAGTGTGCTTGTGCAAGTTTGAATTTTAATAGAGCACAATATTGGGCAGAACATACTAAAGACATGCAAACGAAGTGGCCAGTGGAAGGCTCCACTGAAGTGAGTTTGTGTGAAGATATGAAAGTACTAATCATTAATTATTAATTTCGCCTTTTCTCCTTCTTGTAATTTTGGCATGTAATTACATGTCAATTCAAAATCCCAATTTTGGCACCTCAGTATGTTCCATGGCAGATGCAGGGCCTTGAGGAGTTGGTTACCGAGATTTGTCTCCAATTGTTCCGTGATCCAAAACTTTATTCCAATATAACTTTATTCCAATATAGAATCACAATTTATAACAAATTAATTCAAGAATAAAACCCAATAAAAATTAATTGTGACATTATCTTTTGTGAAAGTATTTATTCCGAATTGCAGACACACATCTTCCAACTTATATTTGTGCTGCTGTTTAGTTTTTTAGCAATGTACACATTGGAATAAGGCACAAGGCAGCATACAAATTAAAAATAAATGAACAAATAGACCACAGTGAAGTGACTAAATGGCCAGCCACAAGTGCTACCTTGCTTCAGTTGTCAAAAGGTATGTCTTTTCCCAGAATTTATAAAATATTTTTTCAGCAAATTTAAACTGGTGACTGACTTGCAGTCAGGTTAAGGGTCAGGTCTGGCAGAGTTTATTCACCTGAAGCTTGGTGTCATTCCAAACTAGATGTGGGCCAGAAGAATGTGGTAAGTAAGGACCAGAGGAAATTAGCTATATGGACTGTGTCCTACATCACAGCTTATGAAAAATGTTAATATTGAAAACACCTTCATTGGCATCTGGGCCATACAAACCATACACACCTTGTTTCAATGCTATTAGCTCCTGCTATTAGCTCCTTTCTTTTTAAAGATTTACCTCAATCAACAAAGCACATCCTTACTAACCTCATTGAAGTCTGCAATGCGTGGGATATGATTCTTCCGGCTTTTCCCCAGAATGTTACCATTGTTTGAAATCACAACTGCTGTGTTCCACAGTGTTTCTCCATGGATATGATCCCTCTCCAGAATGGGGGACACTACTACTATATTATATTTTTTTGCCAGCTATAAATAGAAAAATAGGCACTTAATAAATATGTTAAGCATTTCAAAATCTCAAAAAGTTATTGCTTACAAATTAATTACAAAACATTATTCAATATTTAATCTTATCAACACACATTTTTTCTTCTGGGCCCAGTTTTTCTTTTTTTTTTTTTTTTTACCATTTGGCAGAACTGTGTAGTGATACCCTCTTCAGCAGATTCAGCAAACTCTGTCCATGGCTCCTTCTCTCTTGTGCAAAAAGCAAAGGGCATTGCTATAATATGAACAAAATTCAAAATTACTGTGCATTTTCATCTGAAAGCTGATCTTATTAGTTCAAAAATAATATTGAATAACATTTTGACAAACAACATTAATGGTTATTATTATGTAGAGAAGAAAGGCAAAAAACTGCTACATATCTTCCAATATTGAAAAAAACCCCAGAAATTGTTAAGCACGCTAGACATTTTAGAGAAAGCACAACCAGCGCATGTCCCTGATGAGCACAAGACTTATCAAGATGGCTTGAAATAGCTAACCCATTCGGAACATCAAAAAGGAATCATGAGGTGTGCGCAGTATACAGCATCATGGGCAATACTGTATGTCTGCAAAATACAGACATACACTTGACTTGATTCAGCTTGCTGTTTTGTGCAACATAGTGTGGCTATGACAAAGTACTCTACCAGAGGTGGGTACTCGAGTCTGAGACTTGGAGACTTGAGATTTGACTTTGACTCAAGATTTGGGATTCTTTATATCATGTAATTATTGTTTCTTATCTTAATTTATTTCATTCACTTCAGCATTTCCAATGCACTGATGTCAGGGAAATCGACGGTGAACTGAATATCACAGGGAGGCTTCACAGGGCATATTACTGAAGCGTTGTGTATACTGCAATCACTATAATCAATGGAACTGGCAATCCCTGTCACCACAGTGGAGCACAAGTGCCACGTACAAATGGAGGAAAATACTAGTCTTCTATTTTTTTTACGCAAGGTGTGCACTGCTCTTTTACGGAATGCACCAGGTATTGCCTTGGTGTGATTCCCCTCCCTTTGACAATGTCACACACGTGGACAGCCACAGATTTCAAAACAACACTTACCATAGCGGTGGCAAGCTTACCACACAAATCTTTCAAAATACATTTATCAACTTCAAACAAAGCTTTCATTTACATTGTATTGATATAGCCTTCTTAAGTGACTATACTCAGATCCATTTTGATACTGTACAGTGCTTGCTTTCAATTTTGCCGGTGCAAGTCGGCGTCTCTTGCAACTCGGAGTCTTTCACTCCTTTTTTTTTTCCCTTTTATACTCAAATTGTATATATTCTGTCAATTTCTTACTACGAACTTTTTATATAAAAGGACTAACGACTGATTAGACACTGCTTGGCGTGTCATTAATTTTTTTTCGCAAGGAACCGCCAAGCGTATAGGGCTTCCTCCGCCCAAAACGTACAGCGTCTTAACCTTAATTTTCTTTTTATACCTTTCCTTACGCTAAGCGATTTAAGTAATATAACTAAGCGGCTAAAACCTAAAATATAGTTTATCTCCAACCGCGGCGGGACTGAGACGCAAAAACCGACGGCAACTTCTCAGCGATCCTGCTCAACTAATAACAACGTAAGTGATATCTGTTCTTTTAAATAAGATGCCTAACGGTGATGTTGTTTTCTGTAGTGAGTGTAGAATGTTTAGCCTTAGCTCCTTCGTCAGCAGTAATAGGTTAAGTAGTGATAACTTTATTTGTAAAAGGTGTAAGATGGTAGAAGCTCTGACGGAGAAGATCATAGAACTAGAGACGCGCCTCCAGACGTTAGCACAGTCGCCAGGTAGCCTTTTAGCTGCAGGTTCGCAGTCAGGGAGTCTGGGGGCTTCAGGTTCAGATTTAGAGCCTTCAGGCCCAAAAACTCCGGCATTAGGGTTCCCGCAGCAGAACCAATGGGTGGCGGTTCGGCGACATAGATGGAGAGCCCGAGCTTCGGCAAAGGCTACTCCCGAGCACCACTCTCCATCTATCAGCGTGTCGAACAGGTTTACCCCGCTCAGTGAAACACCCGCTGAGACGCCTGTTGAAAGTGCTCTGGTGACAGGTGATTCTATTCTACGGCATGTGAAAATAGCTAGACCCTTAGCGGCACCAGCAGTCGAGGTAAATTGTTTACCGGGAGCCAGAGCGCCAGACATCAGGGCCAATCTTAAGGTGCTGGCCAGTAATAGACGTAGATATTCCAAGATAGTCGTCCATGTCGCCACCAACGACGTCAAGCTCAGACAGTCTGAAGTAACCAAAAGTAATTTTAAAGAGGTGTGTGAGCTAGCCAAAACAATGTCGCAGGCAGTAATTCTCTCTGGCCCCCTCCCAGCTAGACGTAGCTCCGAGACCTACAGCAGGCTCTGGTCGCTGAACTGCTGGCTGTCAAAGTGGTGCTCTGAAAATAGCATAGGTTTTGTAGATAACTGGTCCACCTTCGAGGGAAAGCCTGGTCTTTTGAGCCGGGATGGTATCCACCCCTCGTGGGAGGGTGCTGCCCGTATTTCAATGAACATAGCAGCTAGCCTTTATGCAGGTTCAGGTGTAGGCGGCCATTGACAAACCGGAGCCAAGGCCAGGCCGCAGGCAGAAAGTCTAAACCGACCGCCTGCGAGTTGCCTTGAACCGCCACCTAGGTACCACCATATTGACATTGTCTCTGTGCCCCGAACCAAAAATAGTTCGCGTAAAATGCGAAAGGCGTCTTTTTCCAATCTAATTTCTATTAAATTAGAGCAGCCAATGCAGAATATCTGTAGCACTAAGCTGAAAGTAGGACTACTAAATATTAGATCATTAACTACTAAGGTACTTATTATTAGTGAAATGATTTCAGACCACGTCCTAAACGCGCTCTGTTTAACTGAGACATGGGTAAGACCCAACGAGTATTTAGCCTTAAATGATGCGACGCCTCCAGGATATAGTTATGAGCATAAACCCCGACTCAGTGGTAAAGGGGGAGGTGTTGCAACGATCTATGAAAGATCTCTTTCAATAACACAGAGGTCAGGACCTAAATTTACATTTAAATCATTCGAATTATTATTCCTTAGAATTGCAGACATATCTGCAAAACCTAACTTTTTGTCGCTCCCTCTCATTACGATTTACCGTCCACCAGGTCCTTATTCTGAATTCCTAACTGAATTTTCAGAATTTCTGTCAGACCTGGTTATTTCAACTGAAAGAGCAATAATTGTGGGAGACTTTAATATTCGTGTAGATAATGAACAAGATCCTCTGACAGCAGCTTTTACTAATTTACTAGATTCCATGGGCATTGTTCAAAATGTAACTGGGCCCACTCACAACTGCGGTCATACCCTTGATTTAATCCTATCGTTTGGTCTTAATGTAGATAATGTAACAGTACTGCCTCAGACGAGTATTATTTCTGACCACCATCTCATTACATTTGATTTTCACTTTAGTCAAAATACAAATACTACAACTCGCTTCTGCTCCAAGCGTACAATCACTTCAGATACAGCTAGTAACTTTATTGATAATCTCCCCGATCTGTCGTTCCTGACAGTGGAAATGTCTAATCTTGCTGAACTTGAGAGTAATACGGACTATCTAACTTCTACGCTTCGTTCCACCTTAGATAAAATTGCTCCGTTAAAAATTAAAAAGGTCAGAGAAAACAAAACATCCCCTTGGTATAATGACCACCTACGTAGCCTAAAAAAAGGGACACGAAAACTAGAACGTAAGTGGCGGCAAACTAGATTAGTGGTCTTTGAACTAGCATGGAAAGACGCTATGGGAAGCTATAAAAAGGCTCTTAGAGCTGCGAAATCAGAATACCTATCATTGCTAATTGAAAAGAACAAAAATAATCCTAGGTTTCTATTTAACATGGTATCCAAGCTGACTAATAGCCAGACTACTACTCAAACTGTACCAACATTGTTTTCTAGTGGCGAATTTATGAACTTTTTTGACCAAAAAATTTGTTCAATTAGACAGAATATTCTAAAATCTCAAGTAACTACAGTGGCTGGCCTTGACAAGGCAAGTACTAATACTGCAGCCATCTTATTTGAATCGTTTACTCCGGTTGACCAGTCAGATCTAACGTCTTTAATCCTTTCCTCAAATTCATCTACTTGCATGTTAGATCCTGTTCCAACAAGGCTACTCAAAGAGATGATTCCGTATATGACGTGCACGTATGGTGGTGGGTGTTCTGTAAATTCTTAAGGCTTTGAAGACATTGTTTTATGTTTGGGGGTGCCAGATAAGCTTCAAAGTAAACTATAGTTTGGTTAGTTTATTCAAGAAATTCTGACAGATTTTTTATGGCAACCTACTCCTGTTTAGGTTTTAAAGCCCTGTGTTTTAGAAGTATGTGATTTGGCAAAATTTTCTTTATCATACTTTTAAAATGCTGATAGCGTTCTGTCACGCTCCTCCGCTCATGATCGGTAGTTAAGAATGGGGCGGCGCCGCCCGATGCAGTTCAAAAAAGGGTATCTAAGGTTTCACTTCCTCGCGGCTCGTCGGCTTTGCCGTTAGAGTCCACCGACCCTCCCTCTGGAATTTCTCACCGGTATCAACTGTGAGTACTCAGTTATTAGGTTCATCTCTTTGTTAAATTGTGTGTCGCTAAACGCGGATTATTGTGTATCATTACTCTTCGCGCGTAGACAGTTCTGATATCAACTTGTGTGGCTTTCACCTACTTTTCGTGCTCTCCAGCAGCGTTTGGGCTAACCACCACGCTACAAGGGCTAACGAGTAGCAATTCGTTACATCTAACCAGATCACTGTCGAATTGTGAAAGTGTGGCATTCAGTTCATATCTGTCCGGATCACTGTCGAATGGAGAGCATTCCAACAGCCACCTAGCCGGCAGCTGGAAGGTTGCTCGCGTCTGCTTTTCTCGTCAAATCCTAACCAGATCCCTGACAAATCTGTACGTTTGAAGCGTGACAGCTGACATAAATCTGAAAGCGTTGAGACTGCGGCGCCGGCAAAGTTTTTCTGTCGCTATGAAGGATTTCCGTCAACTGAGTGCACCTAAAGATTAATAATGAGATCTGGAAGGCTGTCTTTTCTTTGGTTTTAATTACAATTTAATTATTCTTCCTAAAAATAAAGTAAACATTATGGTTTGACGGTTAAACTTAAGCATTGACGGCTGCGGAGTAGCCTGGAGCTGCAAGCTATTTTCCCGTCTTGTTTAGATGCCAAACTTCACAGTAAGGAGAAAATAGATTTAGCATTTTGAGTGCTACATCGTCTCAAAGGCTTTTAATGTCCCAAAACAAGAGCGAGATCTTCAAAGATTGAATGGCATGGAAGCACAACCTTGTTACTGGGCGTATCCAATAATGATAATAATAATAATAATAATAATAATAATAATAATAATAATAATAATAATAGGCTAGTAGTAGTATATTTTACATTTTTCAAAAAGACCGGAATACAACATATTTATGATTGGAAGTCGGTGAATTACAATTGTATCATAGGCGCGTCTCATTAAGCTAATAAGTAGCTAAAGTCAGAAAACAGTGGAAAAACCCATTGCTTAAATAGATAAAAGGCAAAAACTCATTTATCTTTCGCGGCGAGAGAGCTTATGCTCAATTAAAATAAATAAATAACAACATGTGGCCGGTGGTATGGGCGGGACATGGAGCATTTAGTTTAAAATTTTTTTTTAAAAAATCAGTCAGATGTTGTTTTTTTTTGCTTTAATCCATGACAGCGTTGTGTTATTAACATTTACTTTCACTTGTACTTTCATTACTCAAGTACAGTTAGTTATAGATTACTTGTAATACTTAAGTACAGTAAATACTAGATACTTTAAGACTTGCTGCGTGTGGATTACTAGTTGGTGACTTGAACTTTTATCAAAATAAATTTTTGTGAGGGTATCTGTACTTAAGTACTTATACTTAAGTGTGACTTTCGGGTACTTTATACAAGACTGCGGTAGTGTGCCCACCCAGTATGTCGCAGTTCTTGGGCCATAATCTCATTATGGTTTCAGTATATTAATATCTTAGCTCTAACATCAATGAGTTATTTGCCTTTTCTTTCGACTGAAACAATTAATGATATTTTTTGCAGTGTAAGCTTACACACACTGTTTGTAAACCCCATTACAATGCCACGTTTAATTCAAAATCTTCTTCTTACTTCCTCTTTTAGGCTTTCCTTCAGGAATTACTTGTAAATCATCTGTCTTCATCTAGTCCTATCTTCTGCATCCCTCTACCCTCCTAACTAACTTCATGTCCTCTTTCACTGCATCCATAAATCTCCTTTTTGGTCTTTCTCTCAGCCTCCTGCCTGGTGGCTCCAACCTCAGCATCCTTCTACTTATCTCTAACTTTAACACCAAAACATCTAACATGAGCTGTCCTCTGATGAACTCCTGTCTTTTTCTCATTAGCTTTGTCTCCAAACCATACAACATGGCTGGTCTCACTACATCTTGTACCTTTCCTTTGTTCTTGCTGAAACCCTTTTATCACATCACACCTGACCTTTTCTCCACCCATTCCAACCTGCTTGCACACATGCTTCTTCACCCTCTTTCCACTCTCTCCATTGCTTGGACATAGACTCTAGGTACTTGGGGGTCCTCTACCTTCTTTACTTCTACTCCCTGTAACTTCACTGTTCCACTTGTACCTCTCATTTACACACATGTATTCTGTCTTGTTGCGACTAATCTTCATTCCTCTCTTCTCCAGCACATATCTCCACCTCTCTAGCCTTTCCCAGGGTTTATGCAGGGTCCTAGAGTCGGGCTACCACCTTTACTACCTTTTCTTCCTCCTATTATTTTTTTACTACCAACACAACATCGAGCAACAACCTTTTTTAAGCGTCCTTCCTTAACCCTAGCCCTTGGGTTATCTAGCTCCTAACATAGTCCCACCGCAAGGTCAACTTGACACTTCTTAAAACAAATGCCTTACAGGCCAGCACCACTGCAGAATCAGAATTCTGCCCAAATCCCTCCTACACACAGGCAGCAGAGGCTACATGCTGAAGCCTTTCACTCTGATCTGAGACCAGCTGCAGGCCTCCTTTTACACTATCTAAGATTAGAGCCTCAGGGCCCCAATATACATAAATGAAAGGCCACAGCACAGTACAGCCCGCATCGTGGCACTATTTGCCATTAATTTTCTTAAATGTGGCGCCAATGCCGAATCGAATGATGTAAGCATGATCAGCTTATCGCGCACATGCAAAGCTTTTACAGCAATCTCGAGGTCAGTGAACATGTTTTGAATAGTTACCCAATATCACTCGTATTCGGGTGTATGAGTGGAAATGGTTGGCGCTGCGGTGTTCAGGCACCAGAGAACTTCAGCTCTGAGAGCTGACTTTGGTAACAGTAAGCTCTGCTGTCTGTCTGCTGCAGCTGTCGTGGTGCTGAGTGGCACTAGTTTAACAACTGAGGGGTGTGATGGCAGTGTTTGTGCTTTCCGTATTAGCTGACCTCAGGTTTTATTCCCTAGTCGTTAGCCAGCATCACAGGGAACAGAGAATAGGGAACTGCTCCCCATACCTTGAATCACAGCTGCTGGTGACTGGTGATTTCTCTGTGCGGTGATGTGTGCGCCGTTCAGGTTGGTTGTGTCTTCTTGCACACTGGGAAATGCTTCCGGTCATTCCCCATGACAGTCTAAAGACAGTCTTTAAATGACGGGTCATCAAGCCAGGATTTTATTAAACTTACATTTCCCCCATTTCCGTTTAGCGAAAAGCCGGCTGACAGAAGTGGCTACTAGCTAATATTACAATGTTTGCCGCGCGCAAAATGGCTTGCCGCCAAAAAGTTGTGGGCGTAAATTTCAATTTCGCGGCAGCATAAATGTGGCTTTCAGGCTTTAAAATTAGAAATTGATCTTGTGATTTAGCCGATCATATTAGCGGCGCAAACTGTATTTTCGTCGATGTGTTAATCTCGTAGCATAAAAAGTAGATTACCCGGCCAGCGGCTTTTTTCGCTTCGCGTGAGATTTCTCTTGTGATTTTGAAAGTGGTAGGTTTTGGCAGTTTAGAGGCGGGGTTTTGGCAGCTTCTGCCTGCGAATCCTATTGGCCGATGGCTCCTGATCTTGTGATTGACTTGTGCATCTGTGTTTATGTTGAATTGGGGACAGGCATGTGTAGCGATTTCTGGCGCTCTAATTTTTAGCATTGATGTGGCCATGCAAACCTTTAGCAGATAGAATTTCATTCAAAATAGTCTGAAAAAATAATACCTTAAAAAAAAAAAATGCCTCTAAAACCAAATTTAACACTTTTAATGGCCTTAGAATTTGGCATTTTGATGTATCACCTTTTTAATACTTTTTTAAAACCCTGTGGACACCCTGTTTCCTCTACTGTACTCACTCTCACTGCAGATCACAATGTCATCTGCAAACATCATAGTCCCATGGAGACTCCTGTCTAACATCATCTGTCAGCCTGTCCATCACCAAAGCAAACAACAAGGGGCTTAGAGCCCATCCTTGATGCAGTCCCACCTCCACCTTGAACTCCTCTGTCACTCCTACAGCACATCTCACTGCTGTCTCACAGCTCTCATACATGTTCTGCACCACTCTAACATACTTCTCTGCCACTCCAGACCTCCTCATGCAATACCACAGCTCCTCTCTCCTTTTACAGTCATATGCTTTCTCTAAATCTACAAAGACACAATGCAGCGCCCTCTGACCTTCTCTGTACTTCTCCATTAGCATCCTTAAAGCAAAAATAGCATCTGTAGTACTCTTTCTTGGCATGAAACCGTAATGCTCACTTCTGACCCTAAAAGCCTTCCCACCACTCTTTCCCCAAAGCTTCATTGTATGGCTCATTAGCTTTGTACTCTGTAGTTGCCACAATCCTGTACGTCTCCCTTGTTCTTAAAAATCGGCACCAGAACACTTTTCCTCCATTCTTCAGGCATCTTCTCACTCGTCAAGATCTTGTTGAACAACCTAGTCAAAAACTCAACTGCCACCTCTCCTAGAGACTTCCATACCTCCACAGGTATGTCATCAGGGCCAACTGCCTTTCCCCTCTTCATCCTCTTCAAAGCCTTCCTCACTTCATCCTTACTAATCTCAGCTATTTCCTGATCCACAACAGTCACCTCTTCTACTCTACATTCTCTCTCATTTTCCTCATTCATGTCTTCAAAAGTACTCACCATCTTCCCATACACAATTGGCACCTGTCAGTACATTTCATTCCTATCATAATCACCCTAACCTGCTGCACATCCTTTCCATCTCTATCTCTCCTGCCTCGCCAACCTGTACCGTCGTCTTCCTCCTTCTTGTCCAACCTAGCATACCAGGTCATCGCCGCCCTTTGTTTGGCTTTTGCCACCTCTATCTTCACCACGCTGCATCTCTCCTGTACTCATCTACTTTCCTCAGTCTCTCAGTGTCCCACTTCTTCTTAACTAACCTCTTTCTCTGTATATGCTCCTGGACTTTTAGTTCCATACCCAAGTCTCCTTATCTACTTTACTACTTCCAGATGACACCAGTACCCTCCTACCCTCTGTCTCCCTAATCGTAGCTATCCTGTCCAATCATCTGGGGGAGCAAATCCACAACCTGGGCCTGTCTTAACTCCTCCCTGAAAACCTGTAAGCACTCTTCTTTTTCCCCAGCTTCCTACCTGGTCCTCTGCTCCACCTCCTGTTCTCTTCATCTTCCTCACCATCAGTTTCATCCTACAGACCACCATCCTATGCTGTCTCACTACACCCTCACCTACCACTACCTTGCAGTCACTAATCTCCTTCAAGTTACAGCGTCTACATAAGATGTAGTCCACCTGTGTGCTCCTCCCTCCACTCTTATAAGTCACCCTATGTTGCCTCTTCTGGAAGAAAGTATTCACAACAGCCATTTCCATCCTTTTTCAAAGTCTACCACCATCTGTCCCTCTTCGTTCCTATCATGGATACCAAACCTGCCCATCACTTCATCACCTCTGTTCCCTTCACCAACATGTTCGTTAAAGTCTGCACCAATTACTACTCTCTCAACTCTGGGGATACGATGCATCAAATTACCAGCTCACTCAGAAATTCTAGCTCTCTTCTAGCTCACAGCATCCTACCTGTGGGGCATAACCACTAACAACATTGATCATTATTCCTTCAACTTCAAGCTTCAGACTCATCAGCCTATCTGACACACTTCCAGAACGTTCCTAACAAACTCCTCCTTCAGGATAACTCCTACTCCATTTCTCTTTCCATCTCCACCATGGTAAACAACTTAAGCCCTTCTCTTAAGCTTCCTAGCCTTGCTACGCTTCCCACCTGGTCTCCTGAACACACAGTATATCCACCTTTCTTCTCTGCACATGTCCACCAGCTCTCTAGCTTTACCTGTCATAGTTCCAACATTCAAAGTTCCTACTTTCAGTTCCACACTTTTGCCTTTCCTCTTCTCTATCTGCTACTTGCTTTGCCTTCCCCTCCTCTCCTCGTCGACCAACAGTAGCCCAATTCCACCAGCACCCTGGCAGGTCAACAGCACCAGTAATTGGTCGTTGTTACCGGGCCTCGACTGATCTGGTATGAAATCCCTGTTGCGTTCGCATGTTTGTTGGCAGGTTTTTCGCATTCGGATGCCCTTCCTGATACAAGCCTGCATTTATCCGGACTTAGGACCTCTATGGTTGAATTCACGGTTCAGTCACATCTCCCTTTATACAGACTAAACTCATATTTGAGCTGATACCACTAACCACAACAACCAGCGTTCTACGTATTCACTGGTCAGACTTACTAATGAGATTTTTTTCAGCATTTATTCAGAAGACATCCGATCCTTCACTTTATTGTGACACAGCAGTGGCGCTGGGCGATTCGTGGAAAATCTAGTTTCTTCCAAGCATAAAAAGCAGCTCATTTTATAGACCAAAATGAGTCCAAATTGGTTCAAAATTAGCCAAAACTTTAGTTTAAAAGTAGTTTGAGCCAATTTGGACTCCTTTTAGCCTATAAAATGAGCAACTTTTGGCCTTTCTGAGAGAACTACATGAGATCTCTTTTATCTCAAATATGCTGCTAGTTAGATTGACAAAAATCTGTTGTAATAAAGAGAACTTTTAATCCCTGTGAATGTATTGCTGTGTACTTTTTAAAATTATAATAATAATAGTTTAATGTTGGGCGTGCAGGACCATCGCGGTTCACCTAGGTAACCTACGAATGGTTCAGATGATACTGAAAACCTGTTGCATCACTAGAAGTATTGACCTTTTATACTTGAACATAGTCATGTAGACAGTGGTTTGGTGTGATGCCAAGACCCTTAGAAGCCCTCATGTCTTTGCTACCTTCCAGCTCTCCATTTTTAGCCAGGCTGCCTGCCAGGCTCCCTTTTTAGTTACTTTGCTGTCGGGGGTTGGGTAGAGGCACTTACTCTCTTCTTTTTCTTCTTCTTTTTTTCCGAGCTGTTCCCAGGCTGATCTGAGCTGGCCAGGTTGACCTGAACCCTAACCGGCACTCTACGGAGATGTCATCATCTGGAACCAGCTGGGATTTTTTGGACCCTATGGACTTGAACTGAATTACTAATAGACTGGATATAGAATTTTTTTCATATTGAAACTAACACATTGTTACTAACCGCATGCACATTCAACATTCCACTTTTGTAGGTTAATACTGCATCCAAATTGTCTCTTTCTACTATTTCTAGTTTAAAGTTTATATTTCATACTCACTAGTTTAAAATGTATATTTATATTCTATTTATATATTGTTTATTCTATATACCCTATTTGTTCTTTGTTCCATGTTTCTTGTTGCACTGTGAAAACTGGAGCCACGTCGTCTCGTCTCTCTGCCCATATCTTGGCACATTTCTTGAGATGACAAAAGTTCCACTTAGACTTTTGACTTTTGACCAGTTTTAATATTGAACTAATTTTAGCTTAATGTTGCTGAGAGATCCTGCAAGTGAGTCCCTTAACGTCTTAGAGATAAAAAACATCCTTGGACTATTTATATATATCTTGGTCATAAAAGCCAATAGTGTAACAATTAATCATGAACTGATGTTAACTTGTGTATTAAATGTTCATGCACTCGGTTGCCCAGAGGAAGATGGGGTCTCCTTCCCCACTGTCGCCTCAGGCTTGCTTGTTGGGGGTTTAGGCCGGTTATATGTAAAGTGCTTTCTGACAATGACTGTTGTTAGAAGCTATATAAATAAATTTGAATTTGAACTGAATCCATGGTGCTAACTGTTCATCCCAACCTGGAAGCAGTTGTTTGTAAGAGGCTTGGTCATTTGTAAGAGTAAAGCAATAATGTATGTTTACGAAAAGCACTAAAATACAAACAAATTGGCTTGAATGAATAAGATATAACAGTGGTATTGTTAGAGTTTTCCACAAGCCACTATTACTGCAGGTTTATGACTGAACTAATATGTATCGGATTCAGCTGCATCAGTTCAAGTGCAGTTTTATAAAATTGTCTGATGGGACTGTAATAGATTATCATTATTAAAATGAGTCAATAGGAGTAGTTACTCCTCCAGGCTTCCTGAAAGCATACTATATTGACTCCTAGAATTGCAGCAACTTGACTATCTCATGGCCCACTACGCTTGTGCAAAGCTGTGATCTGTAAGATTTCAATGACCCAACAGTCAGTGAAATGACATGATAATTCAATACATTCAGATATTTATAATATGCCATATGAATTGTAAAGGCTGTGACACTTAATGGACAACTTTTGGAGGATAAGTTGTCTCTACCTTTTAAATCAAGCACTGGGGCATCAGTGGGAAGAACTATTTTTGTTTTGGATAAGTCCCACCCTGACGGTTTTGGGCACCTGAGTTGCTCTCTGGCGCAGCGGAAAACATACCCTGCAAATCAAATCCCTGTCCAATGCTGTATCTACTGCAGCTTTAGAGAAGGTCAGTTTCCTGAAATTAATAGGAACACTATATTATCACTACTTATTTCAATCAATAATGCATTGATAGATAGATTTAATACATGCACAGCAAACATATAATCATATAAGCCACAGGGTCGGTAACTTGCTTGATAGTACATATAGAAACTGTGATAATCTATGTTTACCTCATTTTTCTTTTCTAGCAGTGTATAATTACATACACACACACACACACACACACACACACATCAAAACAACCTGTATCAATTCACCATATCTAATCAATTCCTAAATCCAGAATGAATAAGTATGCTTATAAGCATATTATGTATTTTTATTCTATTAAACCTCTACTTTTATTTACATATCAGACTGTTCTGTGTGTCAAAACCGTGTGTTCTGTCCTCATCAGCCATATGCTGAAATTGTGCTTTTCAACAGAAGGAGAATCAAGTTATTGAGAGCTTATTCACAGTTTTCACACTCACAGACTGCATTCATACCAATATTATTGATCAACTAAAAAGTTATCACAGACTGTTTGAACTTAGTTTTACCTACACAACAGAAAAGGTTATATAGCCAGAAACTAGAGGACTGAAACTTCAATTCTAATCTTGGGAATAAAAAGCATGAGGCAGAGCACATCACAACACAGCACAACAGTTAACAGATTAAGTGAATGAATAACTATCTTTACTGAGGCCTGATCCACAGCACTCAAAGTTCAGCTGTGTGCATGGTGGTCTAAGTCCGTAGTAGATCATTACTCTAATGTAGAAGATTGGGGAGGCCACAATGTGTACACTACTAACATGTAGCTAAATGTAATTACAGCATATTTAGAAATATCATTATCAATTTCCCCCCTCTACTACTAATCCTAAGGGTTCCTTAACGTTACAAATGCACACATTCCATACATTAAGACCTTTGGTGCATATAAGCATATAATCATATAAGCCACAGGGTGGTAGCTTGCTGATAGTACATATAGAAACTGTGATAATCTATGTTTGCCTCATTTTCTTTTCCCAGCAGTGAATAATTACATACACACACACATCAAAACAACCTGTATCAATTCTACATATCTAATCCAATTCTAAATCAGAATGAATATAAGTATGCTTCTAGCATATCATGCTTCTATTTTTATTCACAATCAAACCTCTACTTTATTTACATATCGGGCTATTTCTGTGTGTCAAAAGTGTGTGTTCTGTCCTCATCGGCCATATGCTGAAATTGTGCTTTTCAACAGAAGAGAATCAAGCTATTGAGCTAATTCACAGTTTTCACACTCACAGACTGCATTCATCACTATTATTGATCAACTAATAGTTATACAGACTTTATCTGAACTTACTTTTACTTATACACAACAGAAAAGTTATATAGCCAAAGCTAGAGGACAAACTTAATTCACAATCATTAGAATAAAGCATGAAAGCGAGCACAGCACAACAGTTAACAGATTCGTGAATGAATTAACTATCTTTACTGAGGCTGATCCTAACACTCAAGTTCAGCTGGGTGCATGGTGGTCTAAGGCAAGTGGTAGATCATTTACACTCTCTAATGTAGGAGTTAGGGAGGCTAGCGTGGCATGTAGCTAAAGATATACATGTTAGATAGGGTGACCAATTTAAATTTGTGAAAAAGACACTTGGCTTCAATTTGAACATTTTAGCCAACACATTTTTTAAACCAAAATTATATGTGTATATATATATATATATATATATATATATATATATATATATATATATATATATATATATATATATATATATATATATATATATATGTGTGTGTGTGTGTGTGTGTGTGTGTGTGTGTATATATATGTGTGTATATTCACTACTATGTTATACTTGTATAACTATGTAAAAAATAACTTTTAAATCTTGAATATGTTTTCATATTCTAACCAGTATTGATTCACTTTAACCATGTTAAATTCGTGACGAATTGAAAACTACACTGAACTGGAACATGAAAAATATCGTTCTACATGATTTTATAGTCACGCAGAGAGACATCGCACTGTACTGTATCTTCATTTGAATATTTATGGTAAAATGGGAATTTAGTTTGTAATGTTACTTGGTGAACTGCTGGATCCTTGACTGGAGTCGATTCTTAGTTCTTAGCCACCTTGACTCGAGGAATCGGTTCTTTATGAAAGCGACTCCCGGCCCTAGACGACGCACAGGTTGCGTCCGAATCTGCGAGCTGCCAGTGGTTTGGGACGCGGCCGCCATTAAAGTTATTTGATTTAAATTGTCAAAAAAGGTGTGGAAGTGTGAAGATAGACGCTTCGTCCCTGTAATTCACATTTAGAAATCCCGGACAATTCTAAAACCCCGGCCGGACGCAATTTCCAGGTTTCAAAAAGAGGACATGTCCGGGGAAAAGAGGACGTCTGGTCACCCTATGTTAGAGAAAATAAATTGTATCAATTTCCCCCTCTATTACTAATCTAAGAGGTTCCCTTAACGTTAATGTACACATTCCATACATTAAGAACTTTGATTACGTGTTGATAAGCATCTGAACAGAAGTGAGGTTCGTAATAAAAACATTAAGTAACAATCTTCACTTACTCGAGTTCTTTACCGTAAAAAATTCGCTTGACTTCTTTAAGTTCCACTTCAGGAATATGAGTTTCCAAAGTTCTTTCGATCGACTCAAGCAGGCATTCAGACATCCTGAGGTGTTTTGCAACTTCAAATTCTAAATCTAAATCTTACGAGGGAACCTTTCCCTTGAGAACTAATTGGGTGATATTTACAGTGAGCTATTGGCTCGAGCACGTGCATAAATGAATCTCAGGTAGTGTTCAAGAACTTTCCCTTTTATATCTTTGAATTTTTGCAGAACAGTAAGGGGACGTAAGGGGGCGTCGCCCCCTCAAGTGGGCAATCCTTTACTGAAGCCCAGAGATCATTAGAATTTTTATATATAGTTTATATATACTATATAAACTAAACTTAAACCGCCATCAATTTCCAATTAAAAGCCTGTAAAGCTCGACAACTAGATTTTTTACTTGCTTTTGTCCTACTTGTTTTGTTATCAGAGTCATCTTAACTTCTGGGGTTATAGTGATTTGCTCCCTATCCTATTAATACGTTCGAATTTGTACGCTTCGTTTAGCTAGGGAAAAGTAAGCCATTGTGAATGTCAAAGGAATGTCGAATATGTACAATTCAAGCGTCTTATTACTTTCTGACTTGCTTTTATTTATGACAGGTAACGATCGTATTTGTCGTAAGACTCGTCCGTGTTACTCGTGTAAATTTAAATACTATTAATGATCTCAATACAGCAAAGCAAACATAAGCAGTACCCCACAATTAGCCTATAAGAATGTAACGGATCGCCCCTTTATTACATCCATTATTTTCCCATCCTTTCTCTCTCTCTTGCGGGCGATAACGCACATGCGTGCACACACGCACGCATACGTAGTGGACCGCCTCTCCTCTTGGTCGTGTCTGCCTTTTTTTCTAATTTGATGGGCGGTTCGAGAGTGGAACCATATATATTGGGTGCGTTCGACATGGGCTTAGGTCTGTCTGCAGCTGAGGTGACGTAGCACGAGATCTTACGGCGGCTGCAGGGGCGGAGAAAAAACTGACTGCCGTCAAGCCGGACAACTTTTACTGCTCGTAGTGCTCGTAGATCTGTAGTGGCCGAGCTCGTGGTGCTGGCGTTTTCTGTGTTCTTGCATGAAGAATACGTAGATCAGCGAAGGCAAACTAAAACTTTCAAAAAATATGCTTCACGTTATTTCTATAATCTGATGCCTGTAGTCTGCTTTGGTTTACAGAGCAGGGCAGATTAAATCTTAAAACAACTCTTTACTGCAGGCTACATTTTTAATATAAGATTCTTTTCAGATACATAAGAAGGGGGGTGATTTTAGCCTAGATAAATAAAGCTTAACCTGCGAGGGGAGGAGTAGCAGACAGCCTGACCCCATCACCATGAAGTGCCTTGAGAGACTTGTCATGGCACAGGTGAAAAGCAACCTCCCCCACTCACTGGACCCTCTGCAGTTTGTCTATCGCACAAACAGGTCGACTGAGGACGCGATATCCACTGCACTTCACCTTTCCCTCTCACACTTGGACAATAAAGACTCTTATGTTAGATTGCTGTTCATAGACTTTAGTTCAGCATTCAACACCATCATCCCCCAAAGACTGTGTGTGAAACTGAGCAAGCTGGGACTGAGCACCTCACTCTGTAACTGGATTCTGGATTTCCTGTCAGAGAGACCTCAGTCTGTACGAATCGGCAACAACGTTTCCAGCACCATCAGGCTGAGTACCGGAGCTCCTCAGGGCTGCGTTCTCAGCCCACTTTTGTTCACACTCCTGACTCACGACTGCACCGCCCTGCACAGCTCAAACCACATCAAATTCGCCGATGACACAACCGTGGTGGGGCTCATCAGCAACGACGATGAGTCGGCGTATAGAGATGAGGTTCAGCAGCTGGCTGCCTGGTGCAGTGAGAACAACCTATCGCTGAATGTGGACAAAACAAAGGAAATGATCGTCGACTTCAGGAGAACTCGCTCCACCCACACACCACTCAGCATCCACGGTTCCACGGTTGAGACTGTAAAAAACACCAAGTTCCTGGGAGTTCACATCTCAGACGATCTCACCTGGACCACCAACACCACCTCCATCACCAAAAAGGCCCAGCAGCGTCTCCACTTCCTGAGACGGCTGAAGCGAGCCAACCTGCCCCCTCCCACCCTCACCGCATTCTACAGGGGCATCATAGAGAGCGTCCTGACCAGCTGCATCTCTGCCTGGTTTGGTAACAGTGCTGTTGCCGATATCAGGCGGCTTCAAAGGGTCGTCAAAGCAGCTGGCAACATCATCGGAGCGTCTCTTCCGCCGCTGCAGGACATCTTCTACAAGCACTGCATCAGAAGGGCCTCCTGCATCGTGCTCGACCCCTCACACCCTTCACACAGACTGTTCACACTCCTTCCATCTGGCAGACGCTTTCGCAGCATCAGGTCTCGATCCTCCAGGATGCGTGATAGCTTCTTCCCACAAGCCATCAGACTCTTGAACTCACTCCCTGCCATCCCACTTCCCCCCACACACACACCTGGACTGTGAAGAAACTGATTCTGTTGCACCACTGCACTTTACTTTACACACCACCGTCACTTTGATGCACAATAACTACTGTTATGATACTGCACTGCTGCCACTTATTTGCACAAACATTATATGCTGCTGTACAAATGTTTGCACATACACTGAACATTGTACACATAAATAGCTGAATATAGTATGTCATATTATAACCTTCTACCTCGTGCACATCCAATGTAAAATGTCAATTTGCACCTGTTTAAATGTTTGCATATTTGCACATATACTGAACATTGTACTGAACGGGAAGTTTGGCGCCTAGACAGGTAACGTGATCTATTGTTTCGAGTGGCTGTTTGCGTTTAGGAGTGTTCGAGCTGGGTTTTCACAGCCGAGATCTATGGAAGTAAATTAGCGTCAAAAGTATTTGAATTTTCAAACACATATTGAATTGCTATAATTGAATAAAAACGTGTAATTAATAATGCAATAAAGTTTACGTACTGTGTTGAATTTAATTAAATCGTAATTACAGCATTTTAGATTCAATATAGCAACATTCAACTTCTTAAATTCAGACAAAAAATCATTTGAAAAAAATTACAACTTCAACTATTCAATCGGTATCATTCAGCGCCTTAATTTTCGCCTTGCCATTTCAAGTGCGCTATTTCAGATGTAAAAAAAATTCAGCTTGAAATTTGACCCGAAATACAACTGGAAATTCAACCTGACATCCAGGACACGCAGGAAAAACAGTAGAGTGATGAGCGCATCCTCACCGGCGGAAATGACGTTTCCGTTTATCGCTAATCGCTATACCATTCACGCTGCAAACGCACGCCAAGATGGATCAAGCGGTAAGTGCTACTTGAGTTATGTAATTGTCTTTTTTTCCGTTTTTAAATACGTTTTATAGAGATCAATCATATTATATGATCTGTTTGGTGCTTATTTCTAGTACATGTTAAAGTGATGGTTTTTCAGCTTGATGTCTCAGTAAGTACAACATTCTTAATGGTCTTGGAGAAGCAAGTTTCAACCGCTGGTTATGGTCCAGTCACGAAACATAATGTAGACGGCATCACTAGATTTAGTTTTCATAATTTTCCCCACTTCTTTTTTTTTTTTAACCTTTACCCTTGTCTTGCGTTCTAAACTAGGCAGTATGTCGTTCGCCAGCTAACGTTACGTAGTTCCTCCTCGTAATTCTTTTACTCTTCGTCGTCTCTTGGAATTAGTGCTATAGTGTTGTAACGAAATACATGGTGGTGCATCTAAATAAATCCAGAACTTACACTTTATTTGTCCTTCTAGGGAGACAATGAAGAGATTTTAAGTATAGGAAGACAAGCTGACCAGACCTCTTTGCAGACACAAATGATCAGGTTCACAACATTAAATAAAAAAGTTACTTACAGCATGTTAAATGTAAGTGTTGAAAATCACTTTAATAATGATAATGTTTGTGTATTTTCTCATATGTTTTCAGACAATATATTCCAGCAGGAGGTCAAGCTAACCAGACCTCATGTCAAGCACAAACAAGCAGGTTCATAACGTAAAAATTTTACATTAGCGTGTTAAAAGCAGATTAACCATAAGTGCATTTGTGTTTTTCCATATGTTTGCAGACAGTACAGTGAAGGAGGAGGGCTAGCTCAGGGTCCACCATCTGTTCAGGCAGAAATGATCAGGTTCTGCACTTTAAATTTTATCTTTAAATATCATGATGCTTTTTAACTTGTTCACTATCCCAGTGTTATATGACCAACACCTGCTGAATGATGTTTAAGAACAGATGGAACAAAAGATACATCTAAAATTTGAGTGCTTTGTGTAAGAATTGCATAAAATAAATATCAAAGAGTGAACTGTGCTATAATCTTAATACACTTGAGGTTGAACTATGCAGTTAAATTACAGTTTTATATTCAGATATTATAGTTTTTCTCAGTTGCATTTAGATACTTAGCCAAGATTGGAGTTGGCCCAGTCGCTCGTTGTAAGTTATCTTCCTTCTAAACAGTGGGTAAGTGGAAGCCACTCTCACAGATTCACACTAATTACCTCAGGCCTCCCTGCACCAGGTGATTGCAGTACTATGATCATAGCAAATAATGGCATAAGACTAACGTATACAGTAATATACTGTAATACTTCAACTAATCTACTTTACAGTAAGTGGTATTTGTTTTCTAGACTGCAGTTACAGTACATGTCACCATGTACCAATACAAACATTAAAATATTGAATAAATCTCCCACAATCTGTGATGCACAGTGTTTTTCTACAGCAAGTTTCCTGCCCTTTTCATTTGAATGTTTTGCTGAGTTTACATCAGAAAATAGAGAATGCAAATGTTACATTGATAACATGCCTACAGTTTTTCTCAATTGCTTAGACCTGCTTAAAGCAACTGTGATCCGCTTGTTCTTCATCACCACCATCTCAGCAGACCTGAAGACATCTCTTGCACTTGTGTTAACCCTTTTTCATTGGATTCACACATTTATTACACCCCTTTGCAAAACAGTGAACACAGATGTAATTCAAGAAGCTCAAACTCCACTGTTTTAACTCTGGTAACCAAACAGAAAGCATCTATTCCAACCTGTTGGACACTAGCTAGATAAGAATGAAATCACTAAAGCACCTGTTTGACATTCATTCACACATCTTCAATCTATCCACAGTGATCATTTGAAATAATTTGTAATATTCCAATAGGTTTCATTTTGGTTTCTTTTCTGTAATATTTACTGAAATTTTAGTTTTCAGCCACAGTTTGGAAAAAGAATGGCATGGAATCAATAAAATTAGTTTTTAAAAGTATTTCTAATTCTGGAACCAATTCTTTACAAGATGGTAAATTCAGCACATGCCCTATACGTAAAAAGTCATCATATGGCACAGACATGTAGGCAAACACAATTACAAGCAACGCTGCACTGTTTCACACTGATTGCTGTATTTTATATTTTGTTGTCAATTGTGTAATGATTGAAGAGTGTATACATTTGGCTGCAAGTTGTGCTGTTTGGAGGAAAAATTAGCTTTCGTTGCATATTTTCCAGTACATCCTGTGGTAAAGTGACAATGCTAGATATTGCACTTAAAAATCCCAATTCCTGAATGCAGACAAATTCCAAGAAGTCAAGGTCAATAGGCACACGTCCAACAGCCAGCTCCAAACGTGACTGGAGTCTTTCAAGAACATGCTCCAACAGCAAGTGCTAAAGAAAGAAGGGGGAAATAAATGCCATCCATTTAATGTCCAGAATACTATGGGATCTAAATGCATTAATCAACTTTTTAGCAAGCCTTTAGAAGTGTTTTTCTCCTATGTATTATTAATCGCAATAGATACTAGCTTTTGTTAAGTGAAATAATGTCACTGGTAGGACTGCCACCTAGGTCTGACAAAAATCCGGAATATTTTGCCAACTCGACCAACCACTTTAGCTCATCCTATTGAAAAAGATGGGAAAGTGTTTTTCTTCAGGACAGACCATTAAAAAGATGTACAATACCAGTAAAACCGGGACAGGTAGCAACTCTAGTCACTGGAGTCTAGGGTGTTACATAAAAAAATATGGAATAATATGCTAGTCACATTATTGGAATAAAAACGTTAATTAGGTTTAGGAGAAGTTAACTTGTTCAGGAAACTGAAGAGTAAAGGTAACAATATGCACAGCTTTTCCTCTTATGTGCTTGTCAAGCCTGTCCTGGAGTGCATTGCTCTTGCTGTTCTCCGGCGTTGCTGTTTTGTCTTTTACTATTTGGCTTTTGTTCTATTTAGTTGTTCTGTTTTTCTTTGGTTTTGTTTATAACATTTGTGTTTGTGGATTACTTTGCCCTTTTTTATTTTTGTTGTAATTTATCATTACTTCTAATTGTTTCTTTATTTTACTTGTTTTCTGTGGATTGAGTTTTCTTTGTTTAGTTTTATTTTGTGAACTGCAGGAGATGCTACTCGATTCTTTCCGACAGTATTTCTGTTGGTAGTTTCGTTCTGTTGTGTGTTGTGCTTGTGGCTAGTTGCTAGCAGCAATACTAGTTATTTTTTGTTCTTTTGTTAGTGGTTTCTTTGTGTTTTATTAATTGGTTTGGATTCAGTTTTTTCTTCATCGTGTAAAGTATTTATTTTCTTTGTCTGTCTTTGTCTTCTCCTTGGACAGAAGCTGTTTGGCGGCCAAGCTGGTTACTGTCACTGGGAGCATGACATGAGGCGAGGTCACGGTGCAGGCCATTTATTAAGCGGAAAAGAAAACACACAAAACAAACCGGCACGAGGGCCACAACACTAACGAAACTATTCCACAAATAATAAACACATAAAACAAAACTGGCACGAGGGCCACAACACTAACAAAACTTTACACGTACAAACCAAAAACAGCACAAGCGAACACAAACCGGAAAGAGCCACAAACCGAACAAAACTTCACAAACCAATGAACAGCACGCCGACATGGAGAGGGTTGTGTGAGGGTGGACCAACAATTATGAAAAGATTCAAGATTCAAGTTTAATTCGATTCACAAAACTGAAGGAAGTATAATTGAATATGTGGCTGAACTGAGGAAGCTAGCTCAGCATTGCAATTATGGAAATACCCTGTCACAAATGTTTTCGAAGCCCCAGGTCTCTGTGCATCACATGAGTCACTCAGAGAACAAGAGTCAGAAAAGAGCACAGGTATGTTATCAGTATAAAGGGCAGCATTCAGCGACAGAGTGCAGATTTGCTTCTGAGCGTGGTGGTAAAGTGTGGTAAACTAGGTCATATCCAGAGGGCCTGCAGAAGCAAAGTCAAAGCTTGGGAGGTGCACACAGGGATCCCTAAATTGCATACATTTGGAAAAAGAAAACGGCACGACAAACGTCAGACTTCTCACCTTCTTAGGGAAGAGGGGGAGAGTGAAGTGGGAGACCTAGGGGAAATTCATACCATCTACACTGTAGAACAAAAAGATTCAACTAAAGTGGCTCCCATCACCAAAACATTTACGATTAACTCCAGAGGTGGAGTTTGAAGTTGACACAGGCTGTGGAGTAACAGTAATCAGCAAAGAGCAGTACTCCAAACTGTGGAAACAAAATGTAATGCCAGAGTTACAGAGAAGTACTATTTATTTAAAAACGTACTCAGGAGAGGAGCTAAGGGTTATGGGACCAGCTCAAGTGTCGGTATGGTATAAAAAGGTAACAAAGGAACGGCTGTCACTGATAGTTGTGGAAGGGTCTGGTCCAAATTTGCTTGGACGAAGCTGGTTAAAGGAGCTTTCAATGGAAATTCTGCCTGTTAATAGAGTAACAGCAACAAAAGCCATTACGCTGGAAGAAGTGTTAGAGAAGCACTCCAAAGTGTTTAAAGAGGGACTGGGTGAACTTCGCGCTGTAGTGGCCACTATTCATGTAGATCAGATGGCTCCGCCCAGATTCTATAAACCCAGGCCAGTTCCTTTATGCTATTAAACCCTTAGTAGAGCAGGAATTACAAAGGCTAGTGTCAGAGAAAATAACTGAACCAGTCCAATATTCAGAGTGCCTATAGTTCCAGTAAGAAAACCTGATGGCTCCATAAGGATTTGTGGAGACTATAAAGTTACAGTCAATAGGGTGTCCAGTGTGGAACAGTATCCAATCCCAAGGATAGAAGATCTGTTTGCTAACTTGGCAGGAGGAGAGCTCTTCAATAAGCTGGACATGAGTCATGCATACCAGCAGATCGTGTTGGATGAAAGATCTCGGAAAAATGTCACAGTCAATATGCACAAGGGTTTGTTTACCTACACCAGACTACCGTTTGGTGTGTCTTTGAGTCCAGCCATTTTCCAAAGGACCATGGACAGTATTTTGCAGGGGGTTCCTAACGTGGCAGTGTACTTGGACGACATTTTGGTCAGTGGGCCAACGGAAGAGGAACACTTGAGAAACCTGGAGGAGGTGCTGCAAAGATTAGAAGGTAGTTGAGACTCAAGAGAAGCAAATGTACATTTCTGGGAAACGAAGTGGTCTTTTTGGGTCACAAAATTGATGGGTTATTCACTGGGTTACACCCCATGACAGAAAAGGTAGAAGCAGTGCAAAAAGCGTCCATTCCTAGCAATGTGACAGAACTAAAAGCCTATCTGGGTTTGCTTAACTACTCACAAATTCCTTCCGAATCTCTCGACGCTGCTGGCTCCTCTTCACAAGTTGTTGAGAACAACTTGTTACAGTCGGTACTGGTACATTATGATGCGGGGAAAGAACTGATCTTGGCATGCGATGCTTATGGTATAGGCATGCGATGCTTATGGTATAGGAGCAGTACTATCACACAAGTGAGAGCATGGATCCGACTAACCTATTGGGTTTGTGTCCAGAACCTTGAGCCATGCTGAGAAAAATTACTCGCAATTGGACAAGGATGGTCTCGCTATCATCTTTGGGGCAAAAAAAATTCATAATTACTTGTATGGGAGGAGGTTTACCATTGTGACGGATCATAAGCCTCTCATATCTCTGTTCAATGAAAAGAGAGCAGTTCCATAGATGGCCTCACCCCGCATTCAGAGATGGTCAGTTACACTCTGTGCATACGAGTATACCATTGTGTACAAGCCGGGTAAAGAGCATGGCAATGCTGATGCCTTTAGTCGACCGCCCTTGGTAGCAGACAAGGAACAGCCTCTGGAAGAGGAAGAAAGGGTTCTGATGTTGCAAGATGGAACACTACCCTTAGTGACAACAAAACATGTGAAAGCGGGGACGGATAAAGATCCTGTTCTGTCCAAAGTGAGGGAGTATTCCATGAGAGAGTGGCCAAATAAGATCATTGATCCTGTTTTTACGCATTATGTTCAACGACAGGATGAGCTTAGTGTGCAAGAGGGATGCGTCTTATGGGGTGCTAGAGTTATCATCCCTATTTCTGGCAGAACTGCTGTATTGAGACAATTGCATCAGTCTCACCCTTGAATCACAAGAATGAAAGGGTTAGCAAGAAGTTACATTTGGTGGCCTAAATTGGACACAGAAATAGAAAACATGGTGAAAGCATGTTCTGTGTGTTGGGAGAACAGAAATTGTCCAGCAGTCGCTCCTTTACACCCCTGGGAGTGGCCAGATAAGCCGTGGCATAGAATTCTTGTGGATTATGCAGGACCAGTAATGAGGAAGATGTTCCTTATATTGGTGGACGCTCATTCAAAGTGGATTGAATCCTATCCTGTGAATCAACATCTGCAGTCGCAATTGAGTGCATGAGGAAGAGTTTCAGTCAACATGGGATTCAGGAGATGGTGGTGTCAGACAATGGCACGTGCTTCACGAGTGAAGTTTGCCTGTTTTATGTCAAAGAACAGCATCACTCACACCAAAACAGCTCCCTACCATGCATCTAATAGTCTAATAGTCTAGCTGAGAGAGCTGTGCAAACTTTCAAAAGTTTGTTACGCAAAAGTACGGGAGACAATATTGAGACGAGTAGCCAGAGTTTTGTTTAGATATCGCATACGGGAAGTCAACAGCTGAATTCTTGTGTGGAAGGAAACTGACTTCAAAGGTAATGTGATAACCAAGCAACTCAAACAAAAAGAGTACCATGATCAGCATGCAAAAAAGAGGTGTGTTGAAGTCGGTGACTTGGTGTACACTCGAAACTTCAGTGCAGGACCAACTTGGATACCGGGCATTGTGCAGAAGAAAACTGGTTCTGTATCCTGTTTAGTGGTACAGGGAAATCAAAGGGTGGTCAGACAACATACAGACCAGATACAATGAAGGTACCCTACTTCTGAGTCGAACCAGGAAGACTACACTGATTCTGTTCTTCAGGAAGTTGGCTCCGCACATCCTTCTACGGACGTTGGTGTAACTTCAGAAGGGGACTAGTTGGCCATTCAACCGGAACTCAATATGGCGGAATCTACTCAGGATGCTGCAAAACCTGAGTTGAGAAGGTCACAGAGAGTCAGGAAACCTCCAACTCATTTAAAGGACTATGTTTAGCCTAGTGGTGAGTTCCCCAGCCACAGGGCAAGAATGACCCCTGGACCTCACTGGGATGGAGGCAGTCTACCGAAATCCCTTAGCGTAGATTGTTTGGAAATGTTAAAGTGAGGAATGCTTAAACTTTTGTAGAATATGTGTTTTCAAACTAATTCTTCTTCCTCTTTTGGCTTTTCCCTTCAGGGGTCCCCACAGCCAATCATCTGTCGCCATTTAGTCCTATCCTCTGCATCCTCTACCCTCACACCAACTAACTTCATGTCCTCTTTTACCACATCCATAAATCTCCTTTTTGGTCTTCCTCTCAGCCTCCTGCCTGGTGGCTCCAACCTCAGCATCCTTCCACCTATGTACTCATTGTCTCTCCTCTGGATGTGTCCAAACCATCTCAGTCTGGCCTCTCTGACTTTATCTCCAAAACATCTAACATGAGCTGTCCCTCTGATGAACTCATTCCTGATCCTATCCATCCTCGTCACTCCCAAAGAGAACCTCAACATCTTGAGCTCTGCAACCTCCAGTTCTGCCTCCTGTCTTTTCCTCATTGGCACTGTCTCCAAACCATACAACATGGTTGGTCTCACTAATGTCTTGTATACCTTTCCTTTCATTCTTGCTGAAACCCTTTTATCACACATCACACCTGACACTTTTCTCCACCCATTCCAACCTGCTTGCACACGCTTCTTCACCTCTTTTCCACTCTCTCCGTTGCTTTGGACCATAAACCCTAAGTACTTGAAGTCCTCTACCCTCTTTACTTCTACTCCCTGTAACTTCACTGTTCCACTTGTACCCCTCTCATTTACACCCATGTATTCTGTCTTGCTGCGACTAATCTTCATTCCTCTCTTCTCCAGCACATATCTCCACCTCTCTAACCTTTCCTCTACCTGCGCCCTGCTCTTACTGCAGATCACAATGTCATCTGCAAACATCTTAGTCCATGGAGATTCCTGTCTAACATCATCTGTCAGCCTGTCCATCACCAAAGCAAACAAGAAGGGGCTTAGAGCTGATCCTTGATGCAGTCCCACCTCCACCTTGAACTCCTCTATCACTCCTACAGCACACCTGTCTCACAGCTCTCATACATGTTCTGCACCACTCTAACATACTTCTCTGCCACTCAAGACCTCCTCATGCAATACCACAGCTCCTCTCTCAGCACCCTGTCATATGCTTTCTCTAAATCTACAAAGACACAATGCAGCTCCCTCTGACCTTCTCTGTACTTCTCCATCAGCATCCTCAAAGCAAAAATAGCATCTGTAGTACTCTTTCTTGGCATGAAACCGTACTGCTGCTCACAGATGCTCACTTCTGACCTGAGCCTAGCTTCCACTACTCTTTCCCAAACCTTCATTGTATGACTCATTAGCTTTATTCCTCTGTAGTTGCCGCAATCCTGTACGTCTCCCTTGTTCTTAAAAATCGGCACCAGAACACTTTTCCTCCATTCCCCAGGCATCTTCTCACTTGTCAAGATCTTGTTGAACAACCTAGTCAAAAACTGTACTGCCACCTCTCCTAGACACTTCCATACCTCCACAGGTATGTCATCAGGGCCAACTGCCTTTCCCCTCTTCATCCTCTTCAAAACGTTTCTCACTTCATCCTTACTAATCTCAGCTACTTCCTGATCCACAACAGTCACCTCTTTTACTCTACATTCTCTCTCATTTTCCTTATTCATCAGCTCTTCAAAGTACTCTTTCCATCTTCCCATCACACAATTGGCACCTGTCAGTATCCCTATCCTTAATCACCCTTACCTGCTGCACATCCTTTCCATCTCTATCTCTCTGCCTCGCCAACCTGTACAAATCATTCTCTCCCTCCTTACTGTCCAACCTAGCATACAGTATACAGGTTGTTTTCAAACTAATTGCAGACGTTACTTGTGCTGCTGGTGGGCTCGTAGGTGGAGGAGGGATTTCGGCTTTGCGGAAACCGTTCTATATGCTTTCTGGTTTCACATTGTTCCACGCCGAAATAACCCATTCGCACGCTTGACTGTACGTCGCACGTTGCTGCCGGCCAGACAGAGTAAATGTATAATGTCACTATAGAGTTGCAGAGACCTCCAGGGGTGCGGCAAATGACATAGATGCTTTTACTTCAAATTGGTAAATTCAGTAACGTTGCGGCTAATAACATGGGGCTTATCTTAGAGTTTTAAAACATAAATGAGCATTTTCTGCGGCTTATAGAATGGGGCAGCTTATCGTTGGGGAAATACGGTAATTGATATTGGTAAAAAATATATATAAAAATTTCTACTATTATTGCCATTGTAATTAATAACAGACCTACACAGGTACTGATATTTGGTATCGGTGAGTACCCAAAAATAAGTCTCGGTACTCGTACGCGGTCTCAAAAAATGGTATCGGTGCATCCCTACTTATTATAATCTGCAAAGGAGAAAATAAAATCTGCCTCCCAATTAATTACATCTAAGAATCTAAGAAGTATCGGTATCAGTACTCGGTATCAGTAAATACACAAATAAAAATACTCGTACTCATTTCGGTTTGTAAAAAAAGTGGTGTTGATGCATCCCTATCAACAATGATATACCATTTTGGATTGCACTGTTGCTATTTGATAGCTTTGTGTAAGCCGAGCATTTATTTGCATATTACAGAAAAATGAAGACCTAGTGTCTTGGGATTCAAATGATACCAGTTGCATGCAGATTGGACAAAAATCCAGGGACGAGTTTGAAAAAGATGAGTTTTCATTTTATGCAAATTAGCAAAAAATCAAATATGGCAGAAATAGATGCGGGGGTCTAAAAAAATTGTCTTAACCCAAGGAATAAGATGGTATATGATTTTTGAGAATGGGAACTAAGATTCGAATTTTATTAGACAAAATGCAAATTTTTTTGAAAAACCGCGAAATAGCTTATTTTGGTGCAATTTTTTTTGCCTGAGTAGTGGGTGGGGTAGCGGACCTACCTGCGAAATTTCAAAGCTGTAGGTCTTACCGTTTTTTCTCCACAACGTGTTTTGAGGCAGAAAAAAAAAAAAATCAGCACAATAACAATAGGGGACCACGCAGTGTTCCTTTTTTGTGCCCCCACTGGTCTGTGGGGGTCCTTTTTGGGCCTTTGTGTCCCTTAAAATCACTTCTGTTCACACTCACACTCACACATTACCAGGCCAATTTAGAGTCACCAATTACATGCCTTTGGACTGTGGGAGGAAACCGGAGCATCGGAGAAAACCCACGCGCACAGGTAGAGCATGCAAACTCCACACAAAAAGGCCCTACGGCCATCCCCGGGGTTTGAACCCAGGACCCCTGTGAAGCAGCAGCGCTAACCCTGCCGCCTGGCATGGGACCATGTCAAAGATAATTGTAGGAGACAGAGGTAGGTGGAGTCTTGGGGACCCAGTAATTGCGCAAACTGGGTCAGGCAGTGGCGGTAGTAATTTGTAATATCACCTGTTCAATTGGTAGGTGAGCTTGAACGCCAACGCGAGCCCACACACGACTGCTAACTCCTACGAAAGGGGTCTGCGTGACAAAGCCTATGGGAGGACAATGGTGGTATGTAACCTGTGTTTTGTGCTGTGTATTGCTGGTTTGGAAAACAGTTTAAAATGGTTACTTCCACAAGAAGACGCTGTTGTTGACAACCCTCTCGCTGTTTGTTGTTGTTGGAGTATGGCTGCCGCTGTTCAGTGTTGTGTGTAGGCCTGAAGTTATTGGGAATTTGACGTGTGTGGGGCTTGGTTTGCATGTTTTCAGAGAACATTCAAAAAATTGCTGCTGCTATCAAAGTTGCTGTTTAGATTTATGTTGGAAGTTTGATGCTTGTTGCCACAAATACCTAAAATGACCAAAAGCTGGCTCTAATGATGGAAAATTTGAAAAGTGTAAAAGACCATTTATTCTCACTGAGAAAGCTCTTGTAAACAAAATTGAAACCATCCATACAGAACAAAAACGGGATGTAAACAAAATGAAGTAATAGCATCTCTTAAAGAGCTATTGAAGAATGATAAAAACATTTCACAGGTTAAATCACAGCTTGATGAATTAACTCAGTTGTTTAAGAATGCCGCATTTAATTCAAGCTGCATTTAATTCAAGATTCAAGATTTCAAGATTCAAGATTCTTTATTTGTCACATGTAAATTATACAGGTGCAACATGCAGTGAAATGTACCCCGCTCTTTTGACTGTGCAGTTTAGGCAAAGAATTTTAAAAAAATAACAAAATAAAAAAATAAAAATAAAAAGATACAATATACGAACTTAAACTTAAAATAAGGAGATAGGGGAATAGAATAAAGATAAATAAACTATTTCTTATATTACAATAAGTTAACCTGAGTACAAAAATCTGCAAACAGATAACAGGTGCAATGAGATTGTTTTTAAAGTGTCGAGTGCAGCTACATAGCAGTGAAATGAAATGCTACACAGTAGCATTTTAGCAGACAGACCAGGAGCATGTAATATTTGGACAGTGAAATATGGCAGACGTATAATGATCATAACAATATGGAATTAAGAGGCAGTGAGGGATGACAAATTAGGCATTTAGAAAAAAGACATGTCCTTGTTTAAAAGACGGATGGCCTGAAGATAGAAACTCCTCCTGAGTCTCTCTGTTTTGGCCATGATGGTCCGGAACCTTCTGCCTGATTTCAGAAGATGAAAAAGTCAATTTCCGGGGTGAGCCAAGTCTTTAACAATCCTAGTTGCCCTGGTCCTACATCTCTTGGTGTAAATGTCCTGCAGGGAAGGGAGAGCTGACGTGCAGCAGCGCTCTGCTGCCCGGATCACTCTCTGGAAGGCTTTCTGGTCCTGAGCACAGCAGCTCCCCTACCAGGACAAGATGTTCTGTGTGACGATGCTCTCCACAGCGCCTGAATAGAAAGCTTTCAGAATGGTAAGGGAAACCCCAAACTTCCTCAGCTGTCTAAGGTGGTACAGACACTGCCTTGCCTTCTTGACTTGGACATTAGTATGTTTAGTCCATATGTCAGGTCCTCAGTGATGTAGACACCAAGGTATTTGAAAGAACACACCTTATCCACTGGAGCACCGTTGATAGTGAGGGGTCTGTAGTCACGGTGTCTCCTGCTGAAGTCCACCACCAGCTCCTTTGTCTTGCTGACGTTCAGCTGGAGGCAGTTTTCCTCGCACCAGAGTGCTAGGTTCTCCACCTTGTCCATGTAGGCCGTCTCACTGTTGTTGGAGATTAACCCCAGCACCACTGTGTCATCTGCACACTTGACAATGTTGTTGGAATTGTGAGTGGCCACACAGTTCGAAGTGTAGAGTGAATACAACAGCGGAGAGAGCACACACCCTTGTGGAGCTCCTGTGTTGGTGGTGATGCTACTGGAGACACACCTGCCTGCCCACACCACCTGAGATCTGCCTGTGAGGAAGTCCAACACCCACGTGCACAAGCGGTTGTTGAGTCCCAGGTCTCTCAGTTTAGTAAACAGTCTATAGGGCACTATTGTGTTGAATGCTGAGCTGTAGTCGATAAACAGCATTCTCACATAGTTTCCCTGTTTCTTGTCCACGTGGCTGAGGGAGGTGGGTAGGACATGGGAGATGGCATCCTCTGTAGATCTGTTAGAGCGGTAGGCAAACTGGAGTGGGTCTATGGTGCTTGGGATGGAGGAGGAGATGATGTGCTTAATCAGCCTTTCAAACACCTTTATAACTACCAATGTCAGTGCAACAGGGCGGTAGTCATTCAGGCATGAAGGTTTGTTATTCTTGGGTACGGAGATGATGGTGGATTTTTTGAAACAGGTGGAGACCACGGACTTCTCCAGAGACTCGTTGAAGATGGAGGTGAACACACCTGACAGTTGGTCAGCAGAGCAGCGCAGCAGGCATCCAGAGATACCGTCTGGACCCACCGCCTTTCTGGTGTTCACCCTCCTAAGCGCCGCGTGAACGTTGTGCTCTGCGACGCTGATGACATCACTGTCCTCAGTTGCCAGGCTGCTGGTAGCGATAGCCGCCTGGCTAACCTCAAAGCAGGCGTAGAATGCATTCAGCTCGTTGGCAAATGCAGAGTCAGCGCCGATCGTCACGGTGTCTTATGCTATATAGTCCGTAATTGTGCGCAGTCCATGCCACAAACTTCGTGCGTCTCCCTGATGAAATTGTGATTCGATTCGCAGTCTGAAATTGCGCTTGCAAACTTGAATCCGACGGCAAAGGTCGTAAGAGGCCGCTTTGTAAGCCACCTGACAAAAAAGCAAATGAGGAGAAAGAAAGAATAACTTCAGCTTGAAGCAGATATAGCTGCAACTGTTGCAAAGGTGAGTGTGCTGATAACTGGATCAACTGTGCGAAGTGCTGCATCACAGAAATCAAACAGAATGAGAAACAATGAGAAAACGCTTGCAATCCTTAATGGTGATGCAGAGACCTTTGTGCCACAGAAACTTAGTGGAAACACAAAAGGAAATGCACTTATTGGAAATGCAGTGGCTAAGGAAAATATGGTGCCACAAAGTGTACAAAATGTACCACTCATCAAGGGGCCTTCAGATCTTTTAAGCCCATGTAACACAATTTCACATTTGTCACTGCAACAACAAATTGCTCACCTTATATCTAATGAGAATCAGTACATGTTATCTATTATGAAGAAACAGAATGAATTAACTAGTATGTTGGTCCATCAGCAAAGTCTTTCATCTCTACCCTAAAGAGAAATTCAAATCTTCAATGGCAACCCTCTGCACTTCCATGCTTTTATGCGCTCATTTTAACAGGTCATAGAGGCAAAGACTGGGGATGCTGACAACTGCCTGCATTACCTTGCACAGTACACCAGGGGGCAGCCCAATGAACTTGCCAACAGCTGTCAACATACAGTATGTCTGATGGTGCTGGATATGCAAAAGCAAAGACTTATACAAACACTTTGGAAATGAACATGTCGTTGCTTCTGCTCATCTGGACAAAGTTGACTTCTGGCCATTGATCAGATCAGAAGATGGACAGGGTCTTCAGGCATACTGTCTTTTCCTGTGAGGATGTTGCAACACAATGGAAGAGGTTCATACTCCTGTCAATATGCTTGCTGTGATTAAATGACTACAAGTTGAGAGACAAGTATGCAAAGACATGTCTGTTCTATACAGGCGTACACACACTTGAATAATGCACTCTGCTTGACAAGAAACCCCATAACTCAACTCAATTAAATTTGTATTTATATAGTGCTCTTAACAGTCATTGTCACAAAGCGCTTTACATATAACCGGTCCAAAAACCCAACAAGCAAGGCTGAGGTGACAGCGGCATAGAAAAACTCCCTCTAATAGGAAGAAACCTTGAGAGGAACCAAGACTCGGAAGGTGTCCCCACCCTCCTTTCGGTGACCAAACATTTAATACACAAGTAAACATTAGTTCAAGATTAACTGTTCATTAATCATTTTTAAAGAAGTGAAGATATAAAAATGGTCCGAAGGAAGCTACAGAATCCCGAGTCGTTGCTGGTGCCGCCTTCTAATGTCCACCCAGCAACATTAAAGCTAAAATTGGTTGAATATTAAATTTGGATTCAGCTCCCTATAGTCCGAAAGAGGTCCAACTGGTTCCAGATGATGAGGGCTCCACTGAATCCAGGTGAGGGTTCAGCCAGTGAAGCGTCAGCTTGAGATCAGCTCAGGAACAACTCGGAAAAAGGAGAGAATTTAGTGCCATACACCTAATCTCCAGCAGTGCTAAAGTAACCATGGCAGTCTGGCTAAAAAGGGAGAGCTGGAAGTTAGCACAGACATGAGATTTGATCAATCAACAAGAGTGGCAGCACGATAGCACCAATCCTCCCTTTCACCTTTAATCTCAAATGACCATGAACCTCCAAGATCTCACAAACACGCCAGATGCTAATAGGAAGTTTATTCCATGGTGGTGCTTTATGAGCAAATGTTTTTTCCCCCCAAGGTAACGTTCTTTATTCTGGGTATTACTAAAATATGACATTACAGTAACCGAGCCTAGAGATAATAAAAACATTAACAAGTTTCTCTGCATCTTGGAAGGACAGCATGTTTCTTAGTTTGGCAATATTACTGAGTTAAAAGAAGGCGGTGCAACTAATGTTAGAAGCATGTACATCAAATGAAAGACCGTAGTCTGCCGATACTGATACAAATCCGATACAGTCACAGTTTTAAAAAAAAAAAACATAAAATAATGCTTTAAAATGTCTGAATACATGACTGAGATTATTGTTATGCTTAAAGAAATGCTTGATTTAAATACTATTTTCCTAACTAAACAATGGAATAATTACACACATGTATATGCTAAATTATTTGTTCTCAAAAATTGTTTGTTTAGATATATAAATATTTCTTCTCTCTTATTGATTACACTATAACATTATAAAATTGGAAAAAAAAATTGATCAATTGAAAATGAAATACTGAAGTTTGTCATTTTGAACCAATTTGGCCTATAAATTGAGCTGCTTTTGCAGAGAACTACATTTCCCACAATCCTTTGGGCCGTGTCACAATGATGCACTGGGCGCGCGTTCCAGAATAAACAATGGGAAATCTATGGGAAAATCTAAATAAATTGCAGAATTGAGTAGAACGCTGGTTGTTGTGGTTATTTATCAGCTAAAATATGGTTTGTGTCTGTAATAATGACATTTTGACTGGAGCATTAACTGGAGCATTTAGCGAGTAACGGCGCTCATGCGCACGGTCATTAACACAGCGCGCGTGTTTACATCGCAAAAAATGTTGAACTTCTGTTTTAGTGCACGGAACATCTCACAAATACTTTCACTTGCAGAGGGATCAGGTCTTGTCTTGATCGCGCTACTGAAAACGTGTGTCACTATTAAGTCTCCGTGTGAAATACAAGCGGAGCTGCTCTAGTAAGTAAAATGAATTAAACCAAGCTTCGATTCCAGAAAAATTGCCTCGACCATTTTTTGTAATAGAATTATTCGAGTTATTGGAACAATCGTTTCAGCTCTACTTTACCGCAGTGCCACTTCCCATGCATAATGAATTAAGCGTGCACGCATTTACAGATCGGCTCCATAGAACGGCCTAATGCCACCGATACCCGATCCAGCCATTTGAGCCCGTTATCGGGCCGATACCGATCCACATATCGGATCAGTTACATCTCTAATATATATATATATATATATAAATAAATTGTGTATCATCTGCAAAAAAGGGAAAACTAACTCCATGCTTATGAATAACTAAGCCTAAAGGTAGCATGTACAGTGAAAACAGCAAGGGACCCAAGACTGATTCTTGTGGCACTCCATATTTCACCTTGACATATTTTGAGGAAAAACAATTGATATATTTACATACTGATAGTGGTCTGAAAGGTAGGATTTGAACCAAGAGAGGGCCACTCCCCTGATACCAACAACATGTTCAAGTCTATCTATGAGAATGGCATGATCAACAGTATCAAAAGCAGCACTAAGATCAAGCAGCACTAGGAGCGAGGCATAGCCCTGATCAGCAGGTAGGAGGAGGAGGAGGAGATCATTCTCTACCTTCAGTAGAGCAGTCTCTGTGCTATGGTTGGCTGTAAACCCAGACTGAAACATTTCATAAATCTGATTTTCCTGCAAAAAATGAGATTAGTTGACAATCTACAACTTTATTATTTTAGAGATAAATGGGAGATTAGATACTGGTCTATAGTTTAACATTTCCAAGAGATTTAAGTTGAGCTTTTTCAACAAGGGTTTAATTAGTTTAAGAGATTTGGGTAGATGAGGAGGTAACCATTGCTAGTAGAGGTTTAATCACTACTGGAATCATCTCTTTGAGTAGTCTTGTTGGAACAGGGTCTAACATACAAGTAGATGAATTTGAGGACAGGATTAAGGAAGTTAGATCTGACAGGTGAACCGGAGTAAATGATTCAAATAAGATTCAAGATTCTTTATTTGTCACATGGAAATTATACAGGTACAACATGCAGTGAAATGTATCCTGATCTGCTCTTTTAACTGTGCAATTAGGCAAATTAGAAAAATAACAAAATAGAGATACAAATACAAACTAATAAAACTATATCTTATATACAATAAGGTACATAAAGTGACATACAGTACTGTGCAAAAGTTTTAGGCAGGTGTGAAAAAATGCTGTAAACAAAGAAACCCCAATCTGCTTTAAAATCTTTGTCTGGGAGAAACCTTGTTGATGCAGTATAACTACCTTGTGTCTTGTTGCTGTGCTCAATGCTGCCATAACACGAAACTGTCTTCCACAACTTCACCTTGGTAGCAGAGTTTGGTTGTTCCTCACCCAGTTTTAAGCCTCCTACACAGCTGTTTCTGTTTCAATTAATGACTGTGTTTCAACCTACGTGTGAAATTGATGATCATTAGCACCTGTTTGGTATAATTGGTTGATCATGCACCTGACTATAATCCTACAAAATTCCTGACTTTGTGCAAGTGTACCTATAAGAATTGATGCTGGTTTGAAGGCAAAAGGTAGTAACACCAAATATTGATTTGATTTAGATTTTTCTTTTGTTCGCTCACTTTGCATTTTGTAAATTGATAAAAATAAAGAATCATTATTTATATTTCTGAAAGCATTCTTTGTTTACAGCATTTTTTCACAACTGCCTAAAACCTTTGCACAGTACTGTATGTGCAGATGGCATGGAGTACAATTTTAATTTAAGACTCAAGCTGGGTACAGGTGTATCTGCATGTATATACTAAATAAAAAATGTATTGACGTTTAACTTGAGTTTACAAAATTATTCTAAAGACAGATGACATGTGCAATGAGATGTTTTTAAAGTGCCGAGTGCAACTGCAGCATTGTATGTAGCAGCCAGGCGGCTGCAGTGTTAGTACTTGCTGTTTCAAGGGCAGTCACTGTAGTAGTTATTTGAGCATTCAGAATATTCTGTCTAGTTGAACAAATTGGTCAAAAAAAATTCATAAAGTCGTTACTAGAAAATAATGTTGCCACAATTTGAGCAGTAGTCAGCTTGAACACCATGTTAAATAAAAATCTAGGATTGGTTTTGTTATTTTCAATTCGCAATGAGAGATATTCTGATTTAACAGAATTTTTAAAGTGTCCCATAGCTTCTTTTCATGCTAATTCAAACACCTCTAGTTTACTTAGTCACCATAAACGTTCTAATTTCATTGACAGTGTTTTAAGGTACATAAGTGGTCATTATAACAAGGGGATGTTTATTTTCTCTGATCTTTTTTTATTTTTAATGGAGAAGTTTTATCTAAGGAGGAATTAAGCATACTTGAATACTTTTTGATACTTTAATAAACAAGGTAGGCAGGCAAAAGAGGGTCCAAAGGCAGAAGGCGGGAATGGGAAAACAATTAAAATGAAGATAAAACAAACTGATATCAGTCACGGGAGAGTGGTGCTTCCAGTGTGGTCCCAAAAATGGAGAAAGGAGGAGCTGGGTGAACGCTACTTCTTTGGTAGGTCAATTGAAACGATTGTTCCAATAACTTGAATAATTCTATTACAAAAAATGGTCGAGGCATTTTTCTAGAATCGAAGCTTGGTTTAATTCATTTTACTCACTAGAGCAGCTCCTTGCATTTCACATGGATGGTCTCCATGTTGACATCGGGGGCCTTGGAGTCCTTAGAGCATGTCCCAGTTGGTGCCTGCAGAGTTCAGAACGGGTCGGCCCCCATTGCATGATCTGGTTCTGGCACCAGGAGATGAAGGGATTGTGTAACAGCAACCAAGGGTCTCCCAGGATGAGAGGAGGAGATGAGATGGTGGTGAGGAGGAATTGGATATGCTGCTGGTGCTGATCTATGCAGAGAGTGATGGGTTGAGTTTGGTGAGTGATAGGGCTGGTGGAGAGGGGCTGACCGTCAACCGAGGTAATCTGAATAGGCTGGGATAACGCCTCAATTTCCACCCCTAGTTGCTTGGCATGCACCTGATCAATGAAGTTCCCCGCTTTGGTGAGCAACCTGGAGGTGTACTTGAACCGTCAGCCGAGAAACAGTCATGGAGGTGGAGAGGAGATGAAGAGGACCCGGTGAGCCGCTCTCTGAACTCACCGTCGGACCGTTTCCCAGACAGAGAGGGCACACTGCACGGTGGTGGTTGGGAGAGCTGCAGTAAGGACACAGGCCCACCCTGTAATGTCCATCCCTCTCCGCGGTGGTTAAGGAGGCGCGTCCAAGTTGCATGGGTTCCCACGGAGTGGTCCACGGGACGAGGTGGAGAACCGACGGCGCCAGGGGCTGGTGATGGTGAAACAGATCAGTGAGTTGGTGGCTGAAATGAATCGGAATTGGGCCAGGTTGACTCAATGACTGAGCGATGTGCCACCAGAAAATGACTCCTTTTATACTTACCGAACCACAACCGACCACTACCGGGTCCTAGTGCCGGTCGCAGGACGCAGTGTGCGCCTTGTAACACTTCTATCACTGGTCGCCTTCTAACTAACTGTATCTGCACAAATTACTGAAAAGTATTGCACAGACACTAGCTCTCCACTGCTCTTATCATATCTGCACAAACCTAAATGTTAGTCAGACTTTTTTAAGAGATACTGTTTTATTAATAGACTGGATATAGAATTTTTCATATTGAAACGTTACTAACCTCATGGACATTCAGTGTAAAAGTCAATTTTCACTTTTGTAGGTTAATACTGCATCCAAATTGTCTCTCTTTCTACTTCTATTTGTAGTTTTAGTTTAAAGTTTATATTTAATACTCCATTTCTAGTTTAAAATGCATATTTTGTATTCTATTTATACATGGTTTATTCTATATGCCCTATTTGTTCTTTGTTCCGTTTCTTGTTGCACTGTGAAAACTGGAGCCACGTCGTCTCATCTCTCTGTATATCTGTACAGTATATAGCAGAGATGACAATAAAGTTTACTTTGACTTTGACTTTTGTACTGTATACAATAGTACTATTTGAACAATAGAGGGCCCTAAGACACTGCATAAAATTAAGTCATGTCATAGTAGAATGCAGGGGTGGAAGTAACGAATTACAAATACTCACGTTACTGTAATTAAGTAGATTTTTGGGGTACTTGTACTTTTATGAGTAGTTTTTCAAGTGTGTAATTTTACTCGTACTTGAGTACAATTTACACCATGTAATCTACTTCGATACTTATAAAATCAAAAGTCGCTACTGAGTACACCCACAATTTGAATTAATATTCAAACCTTTCATCTGCATCTTTGCAGCCAGTAAGGCTGTGCAATCACGACCGCGCCAATTAATCTATGACGTAAGCAAAGAATAAACTCCGCTGCAGCAGCAGGCACAGGTGTCTGGAGGTACTACACAGTGGAGTACAAACTAATTTATAGACTGAAGATTTGGAGACAAAGAAGCCAAAATGGAGAAAATGGAGCCAAACGAAGCCGGATAGACTCTGTTAATTTAGAAAACCAGCTCTTGCTAAAACTGAACAAAAGGTTCAGAAAGTGAAGTGTGACAGAAATGCCATTATGTCTAAGAGTTTAAGACACTTACCTGCCTGTTGTTCACAGTGTATTGGGAAAAGTTTAAACTGTTCTATGCATGTTCAAAAACATTTTTGTCATTGTTTTAACAAACAAAATTCCTGCTTTATATCTACATTTATTTACAAAACTTGCCTTTCTATACCTTGTTTATCTGAGAAATGTGTTTTGACCGTAGATATTTTATAGTGGTGAATCGAAATGAATGCCTGCTATTGACGACGCAATAAAACATCCATCGGTTAAAAAGTAATTAGTACTCTGAGTAGTTTTTGAGAAGAGTACTTTGTACTTTTACTCAAGTATTTTTTAACACCAGTACTTTTACTTGTAATTGAGTACATTTTAACCAATGTAACAGTACTTGTACTTGAGTACAAATTTTCAGTACTCTTTCCACCTCTGGTAGAATGTTTTTGTGATGTTGTTTGCAAACATATGAACACTTTTATAGCTTAATTATTATTTTATTTAATAAATTATTATTATGTTTATTCAATTATTTCATTTTTATTAATTCGATCAACAACATATTACATGTATTACATGCAAACGGATTGTGCAGCCTGAACTGTAAGTCACAGAAGGCTGAAATTTTCAGGGCAAGTAGGATTGGTCTCCATCTCACCATATGCCAAAAACATTATAAAGCGCTGTCATAAAAGAGCTTTTTAAAATTTACATGAAATTTTAGAAAACCATCTAGTTCTGATGTGAATATTATATGAAATTTCTTTATCACCTTTTCACTTTATGTTATACTTTCTACATTCTAACCCCTTATGTCTTGATATGGTTGATGCAGTTTAATGTGAATGTTTACTGTATGTCATTGCACTTTATTGTTCTACACACATACACAGACACTGCTTTTCACAACTTATGCTTGGACCCTGCTATTTGCCTCTTGCGACTATATTTAGGGGTCCAACCATAAAATGCTTATTGACCCTTGACTCTTGTAATCATTCTGTTTCTTCTTATTATTTTCTCAGCTAAAACTCATTGTGCAGCTTGAACCGTAAAAATTTCAGAAAACATAGGAAAGGTGTGAACTCGCCATGGCCGAAAATCATAGCGATCGCTTGGGAAATTGGGAAAGGCAAAAGTGTTTTGACCCCTAGGGATCTCTAAGAAATGCTACCCACACACAAGCACCCAGGATTTCATAATCCATTATTCTACAGCTTTAAACTATTTCATTGGATCTGTGTTGTGTTTCCTACAAGCATATCTGTCAACCGCTGTGTCTCGCTTAGCTTAGCTTTGTCTCAAAGAATGTCCGACATGTGGGAAAAGATTCCCAAAAGAGCGTTCTGTCAGCTGAATTTCTGCATTCTCACTACTCGTCATGTGATAAAAAATCATGCTTCAGTATAAAATAGTACTATTTAACAGTTAGAAGTTAGTTTCTTTATCACTTTTTACTTTATTTTCTACTTTCTAGCTTTCTACTTTTTGCTATGATTAATGTAGTTATGGATCTTTGACCTCTAGGTGCAGAAAAAATGCTACATGAATGTATGCAGTCAGGTTCACTGACTTCTTTCTTCAATGCTTACTGCATCAGCTATATTTTATATTAAAATTTTAGTCATTTACTCTCCAACACTGGCAACACTAGCTGTTTAAAGATGCTGAAGTCACTTCCTTTCACAACAGACATTTTGACTAAAGAATTGGTCAACAGAATATTTGGCAAAACATCAAGTAGAGTCTGCGGTGGGTTGGCGCCTGCCCAGGGTTGTTCCCCGTCTTGCGCCCGTGAGTCCCCGGGATAGGCTCTGGTCCTCCCGCAACCCCATTTGGGATTAAGCAGTTCAGATAACGAATGAATCAATCAATCAAGTACAGTTTAATATTTGCTGCTATGATCCCTGTTCCTCTAAGCAGGCCAATTCTATCACTCCTCACTGCATTTGTGGAGTTGCTTTAATAGCATGACCAAACTTAATATGTCCTACTCAGTCATTCCAAGTAAGAAGCGTGTACAACACAAACCTTAAGAGTTACTGTAGGACTAATTTATACTCAGGACAGAAGCTGTGTTTTGTCTTTTACGCTGCAGTGTTCACCATCAAGTTCTTTAGCTTCAACATCCACTGCAAGAGCTAGCACTGGATCGAGTTCTCCGGTCCACTGGAGCCTTATGTCAAATTCAAAATATGTAACTCATCAAAGGAGGTAGGAGACAGTTTCTGCTGTATTATCACCACTAGCTGCAGATTTATTCAAGCTGCTCACAAGGAGACATTAAAGACAAAATGCAGACACGTGGTGTGTGAAAGCAGAAAAACTGAAGTAGATCTAAATAGAGTGAGAGTGAAGGATTTAAACGTAGACTTGATGTGTGATGTGTGTTGAACTCTGAAATTAACCTGACCATCACTGACATGACCCTGACTGACCATGAGGAGCTGGGTCTCACCTCCTCAGAATATCATCAGATGATTTGTTATACACAGAAATGCAGCATCAGTTAAAACCATTTAAATGTGGATCCAGTGCCAGCTTTTCATGTGCCCCATGTGTTTGTGAGTAACTCTATACCAATCAGGGGAAAGTGACTAAGATGAGATGTGGGTGATGGCTTCTGTGCTGATGTGTGTTTGTGTGTTCTGAATGAACTTACTCTCAGCAACTCTGTCTTTTCAACACCAGCTTCTCCCTCTAATAATTACATCTGCTACTAATTAACTGATATAAAAGGTAAACTCCAGCTCACACATGCCTGCTGATTTGAGTATGTTTTTTAGTACACAAAGGATCAGGTGACTGCTTAAAAAACATTCTCACATGACAACTACAACAGTGTGCTGATCAAGCCAATATTCCCTGAGTACAGAAGCTGGGTTTATAAAGAGGAAAGTGGAAGTGGAGAGTGAGCTCAAGGCTCAAGTCATACAGTCACACATACACCACGTCACACCGGGAGTCTCCATGAACCGGACTCTTGTGTGTGGAAACACCTCCAGCTCTGCTACTGCTCTCTGGACTTTCTCTGAGGTACTAAGTTCCCTCTTCAGGGGTAGCAGCAGCAGGCAGCAGGCGAGGGTTAGCTGGGGCACTTCCAGAGATGGGAACATGAACAAGACATCACATTGCATTAGCCACAGTCCAGCTGCTCCAGTTCCAACTACTCTGGAATTTGTATAGGCCAGGTTTTTGGTCACATACTATAGCATCTCAGCAGCTTTGCTCTAGGTGACCACACGTCAGGTTGCATAGACAGGAGTCCAGTGGAGCTGCTGGTGATGAGGTTTAGGCTCGATATCACAGCAGCAGTGACTCTGATAGTGTGTGTTGTGCTGCTGCAGTTGTGTGAGATACAGCAGCACTGATGGAGTTTTTTATACAGCCAGGCAGAGAGAGGGAGGGCGGACTGAAGAGATGATGCTAAAAAAAAACATTATTAAAATATTAAAAATGTATCAGGACCAGCTGGTGAACCCCACTGCTAATCAGGTCATGCTAATACACAGAACCCTGTGGCTAGAGTGGAACAGAGCGAGAGGAGTGTGTGTGTGTGTGTGAGGGCTGGAGTGTGAAGTGCTGGTTGAGGTTGTGTGATTTTGTGAGTCAGAGTCTGACAGATACTTTATTAACCACAGCACAGGATAATTTGTGTATACGAATGTGAGTCTATATCCAAACTCAAGACACAAAACAGGAGAGAAAAAAACAGAAAGAGCCATTAGAAGCACAGAAGCTCAAGTAACAAGTAAACTATGTCATTTCAACTTTACACAGTTATATATCGAGATTTGATAGTGTGTTTTCACAAGATACAAAAAGGCACATAAAATACAACTTTATGAATTTGCTATAAAAACTCTAAGCCAGGCTAAAAATGTGTACCAGGTCATCAGTACAAACGTGACATCAGCTAAATCAGCCACATCAATTTCTGCTGGTTTGTAATTATAAATGTATTTACTTTTTAATGAGCACATGATGATCTACAATATATCACTAAATAAAAAAATGAAGCCAAAGTATAAAAATACAGGACATTATGGGATCAAATTTAACAGATTTGTGTTTGTAGCAAGTGATTTAAGTCATGTTTCCTGCAGCAGTCATTAAACTTCAGCTGAGCCTAAACAATATTAAATCATGTGCACTGAAATATATGGCTAATCTGCTGATGGTCCACATTTCTGGCCTGTTCATTTGCTGGACATCTCTCCATGTCCACAGGGGGGCGGTATGGGTCAGGGTAGGCCTAATGGGATGCAGGAGGAGGAGGAGCAGGAGGAGTTTGGTAATGATTGACAGGCGGTTCTGGCCTGACGAGGCGTGACAAGCGGCAGCAGGTGCCTCCGGTCGGCGTGACCTCGCCGCGTTGACCCTTGAGGCCGCATTGGTCCAGCTCTGGTGGCAGGAGGGTGGGATGTGGGGTGTGGGTGGAGTTTATTAGAAAACGTCCATGTCAACTCAACCAATCAGAAGACAGCAGGGGGAAAGTCAAAACTCCAATCATCTGAGTTCTGCACCTCAGGGACTTTATTTGCAGTCACCATGGCAACGACGCTGATTCAACACTTAAGAGTCTTTTCAGATATATAGTTATATAAGTACAATATGTTGTGAAATGTGGTCTGAACTATTCTTAGACTTTGTAAATAAAGAGAAAAATACCTTTGTAAATTGAGATACTTGTGTACATGATAAAACTATACTATACTATATTATACTATATGTGAATTGTCTTTTGTTGCTCATGTGGTTTATGATAAGCTGTACAGTGACTTGTGCCATATTCCTGAGAGCTTTCACTTGTTGCCAGGCAGGACTTTTAACTTGTGACACTGGAAGTTTCCGTCTCTGATGATCATTTAGTTCACAAAAATGTGCACCAGGTACAAATGTCAACAGTACAAATGTGGCATCAGCAGTCAGGTGGCAGGCCTAAATGGATGTGTACTGGAATGTAAAATTCTATTCTATATATGAAGGAATTAAAGGTGTAGGCAAACTATTAGACACAAGACATTAGAAGTGCACATTTGACACAACCACAGCCACAGCTGAGCTCTCATCACTTTCATGTTCAGTCTGCAGCGGTTTGTCTTTGTTAAATAAATACAAATTACAAAGTACAAAGGCGTTAAATAAATACAAATTATTTTGCTGATTTGTATCTTCTGGTTTATCAGTGTCTCTGATTTGCATGCTGCAGATTCCCCCGACGTGATGCAGCTCGACCTTCACACAGCCAGTCAGGACGTCCAGCACGGTGCAGGTGTGTTTGGGTGTGTCTCCATCACCACTCTGCTTCACCAGGCAGATTTCTTTGGCAGATTTGACTGGATTACATTTTTGATGGTGTTGTGCTTTATGAGATCTTTACCCTGGTGAGGTTTTAGCTACATTTTGCTTTATCACATACACTTTTTGCAGCTGAACACAGTTTTTGTGTGTGTTTTCATTTCTGCTGAATTTACCTGTATATTCCTCTATACAAGGTGAACCTTGCTCTCAGTAACACATCATAATTTCTTCTGACTTTGATGGATGTATTTATTTGGGATGGATGTACTTGTTAATCGTTGTATTATGCAGATTAATATATTTATGTATGATTACTCCCTGGGTGTGTAGCTGCTGTAGGGGCTTGGAGCTGGAGTTTCCCCCCTCTCTGGTTATTTTGGATCCTCCTCTCAGACAGGAATAGCGCTGGACAGCTGCTGCTGGGCCTCAGGAGGAGGCCGATTTCCGGACGAGTGAGGCACACCACACATCGCGCGTCAGCAAAGCGTTAGCAATACCTCAAACATTGTGTTTAACGTGCTGATTGGGGTTTTATCTGCAGTTCAAGATTTAGTGTTTGTGTAAACCAGAAATGCTATTTAAACTAAACCTGTGTATAAATCACCTCATTGACCTTTTTACAGTGGCTTTACTGTGCTATTCAACTGAATTTAAGTAATTATTACACACAGTGCACCACAACCACAATGTGAGCTCTGCATTTGACTCATCAGTGAAGGAGCAGTGGGTAGCCGACGTGGGTAGTACCAGTGAAGCACTGTTTGCGGACGGTACCTTGCTCATGAGTACCTCGGTGGTACCCTTACCAGTCTGAGACTTGAACCGGCGATCCTCCGATCACGGGCTACACTACCAACTGTTTCAGAATTTTACAACACAACTGAATCAAAATGGACTTCATCATATCAGCAGACATCGAATCTTTGTCCACTGAATCAATATAATATTGCATGATGATGAAACATGATTTAGACACAGAGAAAACCATAAAACACAAGCACACTCCAGTCTACTGTAGCAAATGCAATTTATTAGATCTCATCTTAACTTCACCTGCTCCCAAAAAGGAGGAGTGTGTGGTGCAGAACAGCAAAAACCTCAGCAGCGCTCCTCCACTCAGCTCACAAAATCAATATCACACTGGAAGTTGAAAATATGAAGTTAGCACACTGACTAACACCAATCACTACCAAATGCAACACCAGTAAATACTTCCTCATCAAAATGTACTTAAATAAAGTTCATATTTTTAGAAAAATACAGACAGACTTGGCTGCAGTTTGTATAAATGCTTAAAAACACATCGATCACAGACTGTGGGACTCTTATTCCAGCTCATCCTAAATTATGGTTTCAAATTCAGATTCAGTTTAAAAAACAAAATAAAAAATGAAAAGAAGAAAACAGCCATCTTCATAAACACTGTAAAAATAAAACCCCAAAACGGCCACGTCCCTTAAAAAATCCTCACAACTCAAGTGACTGGAGGAAAAAGAGATGAAGGGAAAACAGACACTCACAAAACTCTCACAACACTCACACACAGACACAAGTCATTCACTCACACACTCTGAGCTCTACTCTGCTCTCCTCCTCCTCTTCCATCCCTCACTCTCACATCCTCCTGAACAAACCACAATCTTACTGCTCACTGATCCAGAGATCACACACACACACTCCTGCAGACACACACACTTTCATACTCTGTCGAACTCTAACACACTGAGATCTCGGCAGTGAGCAGCGTGACATCTGCAGGCTGCACCTCACACAGCGCTCCGTCACACCTCCAACTCCTCACCAAATATATTAATGCTCTGTATAGAAAATATATTGATTTATAATCCTCTCGGTTGAAACTCTGGCACCACATGCAGCTCGGTCTGGAGTAAAACAGCAGCATGCACCACCCGACCCGTTAACACCACAGCAGTAACGTCTCCAGTTAAGACCAGCTCGCAAAAGCACTCATTCACAGGCAGGTCGAGGTAAACTACAATAAACCCTCCTCTTAAATAAATTCCTTTAAGGCATCTGTCTACATTCAGCACCAGCAACAGCTCCATCCGGAACACCCTCCATCACCTGCACGCTCCCTCACCTCTCTATATGTGCAAAGTCCAGCACAACACACACACACAAACCTACCCCCAAAAAGCAGCAAATTAAACCAAAAAAACCCACTCCATGCATCAGTGTCCTACTGCTATATTTTTACAATATTTATATAATATTTAATAAGAACTGCTGCTCATACACACCATTCCAGCTGAACAAGTCATGTCTCAAAAATAACACACATGGACCTTGTGCACCTGAGCGAGTTCTAAAGATCCTGGTTAAAACACTTTTAATCACACCAGATCCACAACAACAGCAGCAGCACTACGTTCAGGAGTCTCATCTGCCCTAGATCCGAACCTGCAGACGGGTGGTGTAGGGGCTACGACAAGCATCTACACACCCAGAAGCTGTGGGTTCAAATTCCACCTCCAGCACTACTAACACTGGACCCCTGAGCGAGACCCTTAACCCCAAGTTGCTGCAGGGAGACGGGAAAATGCTATTTACTTATATTAATACCTTGTATCATTTTAAACCTTTTTATGGTAACTGTCTCTGCACCAGCCACCACTGCTCTGTGACAGTGTACTTGGCAAAACTAGAGAATAAGAAGAAAAATAAATAAACACAAAGTAACCAATAAGAGCCGTGTAATAAACTGGTGCCACACACACACACACACATGTGGCAACAAGCGAGCAGCCTCCCTAACACAGCGCAGTGTAAGATGAGGCTGCAGAGGCAGTAAGACTGGCAAGTGACTCTTTACAAAGTAAGCAGGGGCAGTTCTGATCCGGGCAGAGAGCTGGACGACACACATACTCACTCATGCACACGCACTCACTCACACACATCTCCCCTCCAACACGTCACACAGTAAAATAGTAAGGCAGCTGTTCTCCTCCGTCAACTAAAAGTGCGTCTCGGAACATATCCAGTTCGGCCCCCGCCCCGTCACCCCCTGTCGCCCCCGGACACCTCGATGCACTTGACTGGGTAGGTCTTGGGTCAGCAGATTATTATTTTATTGATTTATTTATTTTTCTTTCTTTTCCCCCACGACGGCTCGCTTCAGCTCCGAGTCCCAGGTCCCGTGTCCCGGTCCGGTGGGTGCGAGGTGGTGAGAGGTGGGGCTCAGCTCCGGGACTCGTCTCTCTCTCTCGCACTTTTTTCGCTCTAATTCCGCTCATCCAGTCGGTTGTGTCCTGTGTCCGATTCAGGGCGGCGCCTCCTAAAGGCTGTCGACGCAACTGCAGAGAATTTTGGGGCCTCGGCCGCGCGCTGTGAGGAGCTCACTGTGGGTCACAAGTGCCACAGGGGCAGAAATCTGTCATTCAACTCATACAAAAAGAAGGTAGAAAAGAAGAAAAGCAGAAAGACTGGTCTCTTCTTCTGGCAGTGCAAGTGGAGTTAAACCACATTCGTGTTCTCAAAATTTCACACAGCAGAACAGGCTGCTTCACACACGCTGTGAAGCCAAACTTGTGTGTGTGTGTTTTGTGAGCTGCCGGACCCCCACTGTAGATTCTTACCTGAGTTTAACGAGGTGTCAAGTCAGAAAATGGACAAAAATAATGGCTAGTCCGATATTTATCAGCATCACTAGTGCCACCAGGATGGAGTTTGGACGCTGTGGGGCAGAAAGAGTCAAACACATCAGTAACTCCTTACTCATATTGATTCCTTTACTTCTGTCTGGTTGCGGTTTGCTCTCACTGGCACATGGAAACTGCCCTGAACTGTTGGTTCAGCATTGGTTACCCTAATCTTAACCCTAACCCTCAGCATCTGACCTGAAGTCATGCTGACCAAACCTCTGCATAATGGACATCAAACAAAATCACAGAACAGTCTCCAGTGCTTCTGCATCATCACATTATATCTTTCCTGTTTTAGGCCTGGTTCCCAGTTTCCGCTACAGTCCCCTAGACATGCTCTGGAGAAATGCTTTTGGCTGATATGCCACTTTACCCTCAAAACCTTCCCTCTCTAGACTACAGTACTGTGTTAAAGTCTTGAGCCACCTCTCATGTCTTTCTATGTATCAGGAAAAAGAGACAGTGATTTCGTGCAACATGTGCAAACATACATGTAAATACTATTCTTCAAAAAGGTCTGGCTTTTTCACTCTCACTCACTCTTACTCCTCGACTCACCGAGTCCTCCTGTACTGCCTCCTGCGTGGTGACCTCCATGCTGGCTTTCTTGGTTTCGGCGAGACTCTTTGGCTTTAGCGACTCCTGCTTCTTGAGTTTGGGCTCGGGCTTGGCGTCCCGCATGGGGGCAGGTTTGGGGGCGTAGGGCTGGTTGGTGGGCGGTGGCATCCTGGCCAGGGCAGTCTGAGTGGCGTGGTGATGCTCCTCCTCCTCCGACTCGTCGGGTGGGATCGTCACCTCCGCCTTCACGTAGTAACCGTGGTACTGCGAGTGCAGCTGGCCGTTGCTGGGGCCGGAATGGGTGGGGGGTGGGCTGGCAAAGTGCAAAGGCGGGCGGGGACTTGTGGGCGGCAGAAGTCCGGAACGCGTCCTGCTTCCCCTCGGGTTTGGAAGAGGGGCCTGGGGCGGTTGGGCACCCTGACTCTCGGCAGGGGGGCCCTGCTGTCTTGCAGGGGCCTTAGGGCGCTCCTGTTGAAGGACTTCTTCTTGGTGAGGGGGCGAGGCGGGGGGGGGGTGGGGCCCGGGCTCTGGGTGGGCGTCTGGGTAGGCGTGGTTCCCTTGCGGTAGAAGTGGGGGCTTCCTGAGGGCGACTTCTCCTTCTTCTCTTCGGGGACTTCCTTAATCTCGACAGGCTCGCTGGAGAAGCGCTGCTTGATGTAGTCGGGCCCTGAGGATACACACAGGCGTCAAGTCACTACAGCTGTGTCTCATATTTTCACATTTATAGAAGCTTCTGGAACCACAATGGAAATCAGATTTAAGACTTGCCTGTGCTGTTTTACTGACTGGGCCTTATTCACAGACAACTTAGGTTTTTCTTAGATTTGTTGTTCAGAAAGTTCCAAAATAAAGTCTATGTGGGATTCGTGAAATGTCTTAAACTGAAAACTGTTTAAAGCTGTCACCTCAGATTTGCTTGTTGGGGGTTTAGGCCGGCTATATGTAAAGGGCTTTGTGACAATGAATAAATGAATGAATAAATAAAACTTGAATTGAACTGAATTGAAGTTGATTCTTATAATGCTGGATACCTTGTTCTTTGTTATCACATGTTCCAGTTGTTCTTAATTAGCATATATAAACCCCACCTCCAAATCTCCATAAAAGGAAAATTAGAATGTGGAGCTACATTTACATTTACAGCATCTAGTAGACAGGTACAGTTTTCTGACAGGTACTGTTTTCTGAGAACAACTTGGGGTTAAGGGTCTTGCTCAGGGACCCAGTGGTGGTAGTGCTAAACCCACAACCTCAAGGTCCAGAGGTGAGTACCCTAACCACTAGACCACCACCTCCGCAGAAATGTAATAGAAAAGGCCTAACTGTATATATAAAGATTGTGGAACAAACCCCACACTCCAAAAGAAATAGTCTAAAAAAGTCTACCATGCGGCAGCACGGTGGCGCACTGGTTAGCGCTGAAGCCTCACAGCGAGAAGGTCCTGGTTCGATCCCCAGGTCGGCCGTATGGCCTTTCTGTGTGGAGTTTGCGTGATCTCCCTTTGCTTGCATGAGTTTTCTCCCTTGCTTCGGTTTCTTCCCACAGTTCAAACCCCAATAGGAATTAAGCAGCTTGGAGAATGAATGTAGTCTATCGTACTTTTTTCTTATTTTAAAAGAACATGTTTGGTAAAATTAATTATGTTAAAGTTAATTATGAAAAATTATGATATTACACATTATGATATTATCCAACAGCTGAAGAAACCCCCAAAACTCTGTCATTATGTTATTACCCAGGAACAAACCTCAAATAAGAAAACACCAGTGAATTTCAGAATACTGGTGAAAACTGTGTAAATTACTTTTAAGAGCGTCTTGCTAAGAACAGCCAGTGGATGAATCCCACTGATAGTGTGTAAAGTGGAATAACCAAAATAGACATAAAGAGAACATCTGTAGTGGTGTGTAGTGGGATCTGAAGTAGGAGGGTTTATGTTCAAATCCTAACCATAACCCTAACCCTGCTACCACCACTGGACCTCTGAGCACAACCCTTAACCCCAAACTGCTTCATGGAGACTGTCCCTGTGATCAGGAGATGCTCTGAATTCGAGCTGATAAATGCTGTAGATATGAATGTAGTAAAGTTGGCCTACATGCTGAACACAAACAGATTATAATCCTCATAATCCATAAACATTATTGTTTACATCTGTAAAAACGAGGTTCTCTCCACACACACAGTGCTGCAGGTTTGGTGTTTCTCCCGTCTGCTTTTGCCCGCTTGCTTTTCCGGACGGAGTCTGTGCTTCCAAGCATTCTCTAGATTCTCATCGGCACACTCGCCCTCACAGCTGACACCGCCAGCTCTTCTAGAATCTTCTTGGAGCAGCTCCAATCACACAGGACTTTATAAATCACACTGTTTATCACACACTCCACACACACACACACACACACCAGCACAGTGCTGTGAGGGTTTAAAATACACAGGGTTCTGGTACCAAGTGGCACTTTCTCATTTGTGTATTAATGCCAACACCAAAAATTCCCTCAAAGATACATAACTAAACACAGCATTTTTCTCATAAAGTCAAACTTGAGAGTGTCAAATGGAGCACATTCTGAGTGTTTAAAATGATACGAGTCTTTAACACTAAAATATTCCATTTCTACTCATGAATTCCTCCTGTTGTTCCGCTATTTATTACACAGCTGCTTTCATGTCCATTATACAACTAAACAGCCACACTTAACCATACACTGCTGTCCCACATTATGACCTGTATACTTACTGTTTATTACAGTTATGTGTCAATACCATGGTCACTCTTTCAAAATGCTTAACACATTCAGCAAATACATAGGTCATTTGAGCTAAACTGACAATACTTCTGCATTGCTTTCACACAAAATGCATTCAGTGACAACTTTCTCCAAAATTTGTAAATCTCTATCAGTCAATGTTCACCAGCAGCAAAACTCTGTACAATTAACAACAATTTTTACATAAATTTAGATACTCTGTTCAAAACATTTAAAATTTAGTTCAAAAGCTAACAAAACTGAAATCACATTGGATGGAGGTCTGATGAATTTCAACAAATAAAACTACTGTAATAACATGAGTTACTGTCAGTCAATTTGATTTTAGCTGAAAGTTTGTGTTTATTTGCAGCCATGTTACCAACTGTACAAAAGTGGTGATGTTCACAGTATATTTCATATTTCCACAAGATATTTTTCCCCCCTGCATGGCAACAGAAAATGTGATATTACAGTTTTTCTCGATTGCTTACACACTATTACCAGGCTTATGAGCTAAATTTCCCAAACCATTACGCCAAATACCAAAAGACACACCCATTTCCCTAAGCCATAAACACTAAACAACGTTTCTGACACATGAATCAGATTCGGTTAACTCTTACAGCAAAACGCAACACACAAATCCACTCAGTTGTCAATGCCTGCACCATGTGCTCAGTCAGAAAGCACTTGCAGTCAATATGGTTCACTCAAGTCAGCACAGCTTGAAACCAATGAGCACACAATTATCCAGAAGGAAACACAGCCAATCAGAATTGTTCACACACCAATCAGAACCTTCACTTGTTTGATAAAAGGGCAATGTGTCAGTTCACTTGTATTGGAAAAATGGATCTACAAAGACCTGAAGGTAGAGGAAGGGGACACAGAAGAGGAGATGGAAGAGGAAGAGGAAGGGCGAGGAGACAAGTGGTTTCTGATCAGATTCGTGCAACTCTAGTTGACCATGTTCTTATCCATGGGTTGTCCATGGGGGAAGCTGGGCAAAGAGTGCAGACGAACCTAAACCACTTTACAGTAGCCTCTATAATCTGGACCTTCAGAGAGGAAAACAGGTAGGTAATTTACTTACTGCTCTCTAGTATAACATTGGAGTGCAGTAGTCTGTGCTCTGACAGTACATACATGTGCTGTAACTGTTTGCTCTATTGTATGCTCTCTGAAATGAGATTGTATTACTGTACCATATCACATACAGGAGTCACTGTGTGCTCCTATTTTATAAAATGGATGGTTTACTGTAATCCCATAAGTAATTCTATTACTGTACTGCAGAACGGAAAGGCGACCACCTAATGGAGGCAGAAGACGGCTATTCTCACAAGAGCAAGAGATGGCCATCGTCTATGAGGGGCCGTTAGGGACTTAATTAAGAATTACCATGCATACACATATGTGAAACCACGCATATGTGAAACCAAAACCATTCACATACTATACTGAAAACTGCACACACTTACAAGTGAAAGCATTTACATACACTACTGAAACACTCTCACATAAACAACTGAAAATGTATACCTTCACACACACAAGTGAAAACCTCTCACACACACAAGGGAAAACCTCTCACACACACACTACTGAAAACCTCTCTCACACACAAAGTGAAAACCTCTTACACACACAAGTGAAAACCTCTCTCACACACAAGTGAAAACCTCACACACTACTGAAAACCTCTCACACACTACTGAAAACCTCTCACACACACACACAAGTGAAAACCTCTTACACACACAGGTGAAAACCTCTCACACATACTACTGAAAACCTCTCACACACAAGTGAAAAGCTCTCACACACAAGTGAAATCCTCTCACACACAAGTGAAAACCTCTCACACACAAGTGAAATGCTCTCACACACACTACTGAAAACCTCTCACACACACAAGTGAAAACCTCTCTCACACACACAAAGTGAAAAGCTCTCACACACACAAGTGAAAACCTCTCACACCCACTAGTAAAAGGTGCTTACATACACAATCTAAAATGTAATTTTTACTAGTGTGTGTGAGAGCTTTTCAGTAGTGTGTGTGAGAGGTTTTTACCAGTGTATGTGAAAGCATTTCAGTAGTGTGTGTGAGAGCATTTCACTTGTGTGTGTAAGGGTTTGGCTTCTCAGGTATTGATGGCCTAGCGGCAGAACACTCGCCTTTGGATCAAGACGTTCGAGGTTCGAATCCGACCTCTGGCATTACCAACATTCGGGCCCCGCGCAAGACCCTTAATCCTAAATTGCTCTCAGCAGAACTGTCCCTGAAATTAGGATGAGAGTGTCTGCTAAATGCTGTAAATGTACTGTGTGTGAGAGGTTTTCACTTTTTTTAAGCGCCTCTAGTCACTACACCGATAATGGTGGACATTTGCTTGATATTCGGGATTGTCGCCTTTTTACCAACTCGAACGTATTGACAGAATGGTGAGCGGCGCAAGAAAGACAACCTCAATTTTTAGAGAATCTCGCGATTATACTCTTTAATTCCTTAAAGTTCTCCCTTGTGATCTCGGAGTTGCTGGTCGTTTCACCGCCGCAGCGTTAGGGACCATCCCTGAACTACTACACTAAATTTTATAATAAAATTAAGAACTATAATTATTTCAGCCATGTAATACATCAAGAGTTTTTATTAAGTATTTTAAAAGAAGAGTTCTTGAGGGCAAGTGGCCTTAGAACAGAATGGAAGGTCTGTAGTTTAGCGATGGTCCCTAACGCTGCGGCGCTGAAACGAGGGAGCTCGCTAACGCGAGGGAGAATTTTAAGAAATTATAGAGTATAAATGCGAGGTTTGCTTAACAAAAATAAATAAATAAAAAATAAATACACTCTCACTCTCACACACACAAGTGAAATGCTCTCACACACACAAGTGAAAACCTCTCACACACACAAGTGAAAACCTCTCACACACACACAAGTGAAAACCTCTCACAAACACTACTGAAAACCTCTCACACACACAAGTGAAAAGCTCTCACACACACATGTGAAAACCTCTCACACACACTACTGAAATCCTCTCACACACACTACTGAAAAGCTCTCACACACACATGTGAAAACCTCTTACACACACTACTGAAAACCTCCCACACACAGGTAAAAATTACATTTTAGATTGTGTATGTAAGCACCTTTAACTAGTCTGTGTGAGAGCTTTTCAGTAGTGTGTGTGAGAACTTTTCACTTGTGTGTGAGAGGTTTTCACTTGTGTGTGTGAGAGGTTTTCAGTAGTGTGTGTGAGAGGATTTCAGTAGTGTGTGTGAGAGGATTTCACTTGTGTGTGTGTGAGAGGTTTTCACTTGTGTGTGTGTGAGAGGTTTTCACTTGTGTGTGAGAGCTTTTCACTTGTGTGTGTGAGAGGTTTTCACTTGTGTGTGTGTGAGAGAGGTTTTCAGTAGTGTGTGTGAGAGGTTTTCCCTTGTGTGTGTGAGAGGTTTTTACTTGTGTGTGTGAAGGTATACATTTTCAGTTGTTTATGTGAGAGTGTTTCAGTAGTGTATGTAAATGCTTTCACTTGTAAGTGTGTGCAGTTTTCAGTATAGTATGTGAATGGTTTTGGTTTCACATATGTGTATGCGTGGTTTCACATATGTGTATGCATGGTAATTCTGAATTAAGTCCCTAACGGCCCCTCATAGACGATGGCCATCTCTTGCTCTTAATCCTCATAATCGTCAATATGGTCATAGCCAACAATCTGATGCGCTTGCGTGAGATAGAAAGGAGAGTTGTTGAGGATCAGGAAATATTCCAAGGCATTGATTCTGTCAGCATCTCAACAATTGACCGCATTATTCGAAGGAACAGACTGAGGATGAAACAGACCTATCATGTTCCTTTTGAAAGGAACTCTGCAAGTATGGTTTTTTATAGCATATTTGAGTAGACAAAGTCAAAGTAAACTTTATTGTCATCTCTGCTATATACTGTACAGATACATAGAGAGACGAGACAACGTGGAACAGAGAACAAATAAGGCAGTGGCACAAATAAGGCACATGGAATAAACAATAAATAAGTAAAATACAAAATATACATTAAAAATGTAGATTTTAAACTAGACATGGACTTTTTTAAATATAATTTGAAATTAGAAATAGAAATAGAAATAGAGGTAGAATTGTTAGGATGTTAAGATGCAGTATTACCTACAAGTGGAAATTGACATTTTACACTAGATGTGCAAGAGGTAGAAAGTTATAATATGACAAATACTATATCCGGACTATTTATACGTACAATGTTCAGTGTATGTGTGAACGGTGAGGGTGGAGGGGGGGAGGTTGGCTCGCTTCAGCCGTCTCAGGAAGTGGAGACGCTGCTGGGCCTTTTTGGTGATGGAGGTGGTGCTGGTGGTCCAGGTGAGGTTGTCGGAGATGTGAACTCCCAGGAACTTGGTGTTTTTTACAGTCTCAACCGTGGAACCGTGGATGCTGAGTGGTGTATGGGTGGAGTGAGTTCTCCTGAAGTCGACGATCATTTCCTTTGTTTTGTCCGCATTCAGTGACAGGTTGTTCTCACTGCACCAGGCAGCCAGCTGCTGAACCTCATCTCAGTACGCCGACTCATCGTTGTTGCTGATGAGCCCCACCACGGTCATGTCATCGGCGAATTTGATGATGTGGTTTGAGCTGTGCAGGGCGGTGCAGTCGTGAGTCAGGAGTGTGAACAAAAGTGGACTGAGATCGCAGGGAGCTCAGCCTGATGGTGCTGGAAACGTTGTCGCCGATTTGGACGGACTGAGGCCTCTCTGACAGGAAATCCAGTATCCAGTTACAGAGTGAGGTGCTCAGTCCCAACTTGCTCAGTTTCACACACAGTCTTTGGGAATGATAGTGTTGAATGCTGAACTAAAGTCTATGAACAGCAATCTAACATAAGAGTCTTTATTGTCCAAGTGAGAGAGGGAAAGGTGAAGTGCAGTGGATGTCACGTCCTCGGTTGACCAGTTTGTGCGATAGGCAAACTGCAGAGGGTCCAGTGAGTGGGGGAGGTTGCTTTTCACCTGTGCCATGACAAGTCTCTCAAAGCACTTCAGGGTGATGGGGGTCAGAGTGATGGGACGGTAGTCATTCAGGCAGGAAACTGAAGATTTCTTTGGCACTGGGATGATGGTGGTGGACTTGAAGCACGCTGGGACGATCATCTGGCTCAGCGAAGTGTTAAAGATGTCTGTGAACACCTCGGCCAGCTGATCAGCGCAGTCTCTCAGCACACAACCTGAAATGTTGTCTGGACCAGCAGCTTTTCGTGGGTTGACCTTGGCGAAGGTTCTCCTCACATCAGCTGCAGGCAGAGAGATGATCTGGTCGGTAATGGGAGGCATGGCTTTCGTCGTGTACGTATTGTTCAGTGCATCAAACCGTGCGTAGAACTTGCTCAGTTCCTCGGGGAGTGTAGCATTCCCTTCACAGCTGCTTGGTGCTGGCTTGTACTGAGTGACAGCCTGGATGCCCTGCCATAAACTGCGAGAGTCTTTTGTGTCGCTGAAGTGGTTCTGGATCTTTTTAGCGTGCGCTCACTTTGCATGACGGATAGAGCGACAGAGGTTAGCTCTGGCTGTTCTGAGGGCAGCTTTATTCCCGGACCGGAAAGCAGCATCTCTCTCTCTTAGCCGAGCACGCACCTGTGCTGTGAACCAGGGCTTCTCGTTGGCTCTAGTGGTGATGTTCTTTAGGACGGTAATATCCTCTATGCACTTGGAGATGTAGCAGGTTATATTCATGTATTCATATATTCATATTCATATATTCATTATATTCATGTATTACAGCAGTGTATATACTGTAGTATAGGGCATATTGTGCACTACAGCAGTGTGTTTCTGAGTCGTCATTTACTGAACTGTTTCATTTCTTTTGTAGAGAATATTTGACATAGATGCCATAGAGACTCCTCATGAACTCATCTTTGTTGATGAAGTGGGATTCAATCTTACCGGAAGGGGGAGGAACATAATTGGCCACTGGGCCATTGTGAATGTCCCTGGCGAGCGAGGAGGAAATGTAACCATGTGTGCCGCCATCAGCCACAGAGGGGTCCTCCAGCACCATGCCACCCTTGGTCCATACAACACCATGCATCTGCTGGCTTTCCTCAATGGTCTGAGAGATCGTTTATACCAACTAGACCAGAGGGAGCCAGCATAGCCACAGAAGCCATGCTACGTTGTCATTTGGGACAATGTCCGTTTCCACAGGACTGCTGTAGTTCGTGACTGGTTCACAAACAACCCAAGATTCAGCAACATTTTTTGCCAGCATATTCTCCCTTCCTAAACCCCATACAGGAGTTTTTTTTCAGCATGACGGTGGAAGGTCTATGACCGAGACCCCTACATCCGTATTCACCTCCTCCAGGCTATGGAGGAGGCCTGTTCAGACATTACAGTTGAGGCTTGCCAGGGGTGGATTAGACATACAAGGGGTTTCTTCCCCCGCTGCCTGGCTAGGGCTCACATTGCCTGTGATGTTGATGAGAATTTATGGCATGACCCAGACCAGAGAACGGATGCTGATTCAGGATGAATGTGTTTGGTTTTTTTGTTTTGTTACAGTAATGTTTTCAATGACATATTGCATATTTTACTGTTGATTTACTTTTTCACTCGGTTTCGGCTTATAACTACAGTACATCACAGAATTAAAAAATTACGCAAATGCATAGGTGTTGTGTCTTTATGTTATGTGTCTCATGAAAAGAGTTTGTTCTGGGGAAAACCATAAGTGCCGTTATTCATTGCAGTAACAGGTTTTTGAGGTATTGTTTTGAACTGAGCTCGCTAGTGTGTAATTCCTGGTTTGTAGTAGATATGTATTTGATGCCTTTTGTGTGATTACTGAAGGCAGAGTTTGGTTCAGATGTAGGATTACATGGTTTTAGGTGGAGAGTTTGTTTTTGACCTGAACAGTGGAAGTTTCAGTAGTTGAGTGAACAGTTAGTTTTTTCCAATTGCTAACACCCTAAAATCTAATGTAAAGCTCAACTGCAAACACTGACATTCAGAGAGCAAAATCTTTCCTCACATTTGTAATACTCGAAACACAAATCACACCTTTGAACACAATAGCCATTTAGCCATTTCCAAACACACCCATTCAGAAAACCACACCCATGTACCCATTAGGCTAACATAAATGTCACCTGGTCACTCACCTGACTGCTTATTAGTTAACTCAGCAATCAGAATGTGAGAACTATAAAACTCCACAGATTTACCAACACTAAAGAATGATGGGGAAGAAACATAATAGGTCACAGAGCTATTGTGAATGTTCCTGGCGTACGTGGGGGAAACATTACAATGTGTGCTGCCATCACAGGACATGGAGTTCTCCATCACCATGCCATTCTTGGTCCATACAACACAGGGTTGATCCTGACATTTCTAGACAGATTGCGAGACATCTTACAACAGGCAAACCACATGGACGATGAAGGGCAGCAGCACAGACATGTTGAAGTGTGGGACAATGTGAGTTTTCATAGTGTAGTCATGGTGCAAAATTGGTTTGCCAACAACCCACATTTTACAGTGGTTTACCTTCCCCCGTATTCTCCATTTCTGAACCCCATAAAGAGTTCTTTTTAGCATGGTGGTGGAAGGTCTATGATCATCAACCCTATGTGTGTGAGGGGCTTCTACAAGCAATGGAGGAGGCGTGTGAGGAAATTGACATAGGAGCTATCCAGGGATGGATAAGACACTCCTCGCTGTCTAGCAAGGGAAGATATCGCATGTGAAGTGGATGAGGTGCTGTGGCCAGATCCAATGAGACGACATGACGCTGCATAAATTTGTTGAATTATACAGTAATATGGATTTTATCTTTGTTTTTCTGTTGCAAATTGTAGCTAAATAAATGATTTGTTTGAACGTAATTTATTTCTGCACATATGTTTCTGCGTCCAATTCTCAGCATTTGCAGTTCTGACAGTCCCTAAAGAGATAAAAGTGATTTGGATTTTACATAGTGGTGTTTGGTTGGTTGGAGGAAAAAATTAGGAATGGGAAAGAAATGTTTACTATTTCTGGCAAAAGTTTGGTTTTGATAAGTGTTTATATAGTTTTGACTGCAGAGCTTCATTTTGCAAGACATGTGAGGTGTTTTGCTCTTTGGGTGAGGTGTTTTGTGAATTGTGCTAAATGATTTGCAAAAATGAGCCTTGTTGTCAAAATTGTGCTTTAGCAGTTGAAAAACTGTAAGGATTTGTGTTTAGAGTTTTGGGAAATTGAGGCCTAATTTAAAGAAATGTGTTATAGCTATCACGAAAAACTGTAATGAAAGTTAATCCAGAAGACAGGATTGATTAGGCTGGTAAACAGACCTTTGAGGCACTGATGGACACTAGACGAGCTGCTGGAGCTCAAACTGTGGAAAGTGTTACTGTAATGCTGTCTCAGTTTGTTAGGCTAAATATTAGGCAGCTGGTCATAATGTTATGGCTGATCTGTATGTGTAAATGACTGTAAACAGTAACTGTTTGATCTTTGGCAGTTTGCATTTTCAGTATTTCAGTACAAGGTATTTTCAGTAAGTGATTGTAGTGTGATTTTCTTTCACACGCAGCTGAATATGATACATATTAGTTTTTATTAAAATACTTACTGTAAGGTGTGTAATATTTATTATTTATTTTGCAGTGTAATATTGTGTGAAATATAGGATGCACAACACATTTGCATTTTACAGTGCTTCAAGTTGTTTGTGTTTTGTCGTGCATTATATTTTGTGTGACATAACAGTCTACTGGGAGTGAGTGTGTGCTATAGTTTTGGCAGCATAAGTCACTTATGGATGAACTGTGAAGTGTTTTGATGGTTTTTGTGCATTTTGCACAAAAAGTTAACTGATGTGTTCAGGTGTGTGTTTGTAAAGCTCACAGTTTGAAGAGTTTTGAAAAAGTGGACATGGTATTGATATAAGTGTGAAAACTGGAGTAACAACAAGAGTTACAATAATAATAATAATAATAATAATAATAATAATAATAATAATAATAATAGATATTTATAATGATAATAATGCTTTCATTATATATTCATATTTTCTCATTTAAGCTGTTTGTTAAGTTCTATTTAAATGTACAGCGATGTAGGAAATGAAACTGCAGATCCATTTCACAACAAGTTGTGTTGGTATAACACTGTATGAAACAAATAAATATAATATTATAGAGTTGTGAGTTACTGGATTGGATCATGCTTATGTACACAAGTCTGACTCCAGAAACAACCTCAACACGTGAAAGTGAGACGTGACTGAGTTGGACCGATGTGTGTGTGTGTGGGTCCTGAGTACTGGACGGATGTGAGGTCAGTGCTGTGTTTACGCTCCACACAACAGCAGCTGCATTGTTGAAGTGGAGAAGACTTGGCCGTCTCACAGCGAAACCCAGACAAGACAAAAGAGGCAGTGAGTTTTCACTGCACTCGGAGGAGACGTCTCCGGGACCAAGGAGGCACTGATGAGGGTGATGAGGACAATGATGATCATAACAGTAATGTTGTTAATTGTGCAACAAAATCAAAGAGAACACTCATATGCAGCCTGATGAAGAGCACAAGGTCGGGGTGAGAACCTTCTCACTTTCACACTGACACCTGAGTACTTAAACACAGACTCAAACCCTGGGTTGCAGCCAACATTTTTCTACTGGGGGGTCTTTGAAATCCAGTCAGTTTTTGGGTGGCACCTGGTAGATTATGATAAAACTCTTAACAGTATTTCACATTTTACAGGAGTCAATTTAATTATAGCAATTAATAGGCTACCATCAAAAAAACACCACTCAGTAATGTAATAATTACTGCTTTACCTTTTATGTGGCTCAACATTTATTCAAGAGCAGTTTCATGGACACCAACTGCATAGTGTTACTTACATATAATGTTACTTTACACGTCTAGCTAAAGATGGTCCACCTCAATTCGCTTGTCGTGACGAATTCTACTACCTTAAATAAGGTGTAAATCACCTTATATTGCATTAATGTTTAAACTATTAAATTATCATCTTTTGGCCTGTTTTTGGTTAGGGGGTGGAGTGGAACTGCTGCAGATGAACTCCGCCCACATCACAAGGAGCAGCCAATCAGAGGTCTGCCCCATCAAACACCGGCCAATCACTGTGTGGCTGAACTACCAGCGGCTTTATTTTTACCCTTCTCTGAGCGGTCCTGCACACTCCGGTGGGTGTGGGGTGTGTGTGGTGGAGGACAACAGAGGAGTCGAGCTTCCCCTGGTGAGGGCGGGGAGACCATGTAGTTCTGTCCCTAACCAAATCAATCTCTCATTTACTTTAGACAGATTATTTCTGTATAATATCACCATGTTTTTTGGTGGAATGTTTTTATGATCCACTGTGATTAATGTGATTAATGCTTGGAATTAAGACACAGGTCACATGACACCAACAGGCCATGATGTGTTTGTGCTGATGGAAAAGGACCAGCCGGACGCTCTGGTGGTCAGCAATGCTCTCTTGTGAAGTTTAAAGGGTTACAGGGTAAATGATTAGCTGCTATGGAGTGCAGCAAGTATTGTATTTCACAAAACTGAGAACCTCACCCTAAAGGCTTAGATAAAGAGGAAATAAAACCTTCATCTAATAAAATTTTTGCATTTTCATATTCCTAGTTGTGATTCTGCTGCTGCCCATCATCCCTTCTCATGCTTCAGAGTGTGAAGTATCTCAAGTAAGAATGAGCTGAAACACATCCAGTGTTCATTTATGTCATGTGGCACTGGAGTGAGTTGCTACAGATCTATAAGGCTAGAAACCTCCAGCAGCGGGGTGAGTGTTGAACAGCAGGACGTGTCGTGATCTGAAGACTGGACGTCAGAACAAACCTGCTGTGTAATCTGCTATCAGCTGAAAACAGACTGAGCATGAGTTCCTGCAGACGCTGCTGTTCTCCTGAAATAATAATCCCTTCCACAATCTGAGCCCACAAACCGCTGATCAGTTATGCTAATAATATGCGTCTGCTTCACCGCTCATTTGCATTCAAATCTGCTTAACTTTCTCTATAAAGACACAGAAAGCAGACACAAAGACCATAACAGACACGCATGGAGAGTGTGCGTGGGGGGAGTGTGTGTCTGTGAGGTCAGAGAGTGAGTTGGAGGGGAGTGCATGTGTGGGTCTGTGTGTGTGTGATAATTCCTTACTATTGTGTAAATCAGTAAAACAGTCTCTACAGTGTAAAATATTCTCAGATGTATGAAAACTAAAACAGCAAAACAATGTCTTGTTGTCGTGTGATGTTTAAAGGAATGTAAAGCATCTTTAAAATGTTGTAGTGCTACATTAAAGCTACATGTAAGCCACATTAAAGACCACTAGAGATCTCAAGAGCAGTGTGTGTGTGTGTGATTACCTGGCTGGTGGAAGTTCGGGGACAGCTCTCTGGCCACTGCCCGGGCGATATCCGAGTCCTGGCAGGCGCTGAGGGCCGACTGGTCAGCTGCCTCGGCTTTGGCCCTGGCATGAGCCGTCCTGAGAGAGAGATCAATCAATCAATCACTCACTCTTCATTTATATACTGTCTTGCTTTCAAAAGCAATCCAAGATGCTTAGCAGTGCAATAAGACTCAGAATAAGCACAAATTCGTACCCAGGACCGTCTCGCTGTGAAGCGGCAGCGCTAACCACTGCGCCACTGTGCCGCCCCAGTAAACAAACTTAAAATATTATTATACATAAATAAAACAATGATTATTGAAATAAATGACCCTGAAATCAGGAGACGGAAGCTGCTCTGGATAAGTAAAAGTAAAAACACAGGCTGAAAGAGGAGTGAAAATGAAAGCTTCAAGTCTAACTACACCTCCACACACAGCTTCAATAGGTGAGGGTGAGTGTGGATGGACGAGTGGAGATACGAGTCGTGGCCGGTGGTGATTGGGCTGCTGAACCACGCTCTAATTTTAGCCTCTTCTAGCATGTCAGTGCAGCTCTGAGAACCGACTGCTGCTTGTGTTTGTTGGCCGGGTTAACTGACCCAATCTAGTCTCTTTAGAAGACACACCTGCTGGACAAACCTGAAGCCTCTGGAACATGGAGTTTAACCCGTCAATCAACAAGTTGACTGTCATTTATTTTTATGCGTCTTTAAGAAGGTTTGTAAAGCTGCAGGTTGTGACAAATTCCACCTGAAGTCTAAATGATTGGAAGTTCACCGGTTCAAATTCCACACTCACAAAGGTGCCACTGAGGTACACCTGAGCAACAAAATGTGAGTTCTGCATTTGATCTATCCATGAAGCAGCAGAGAGCAGCTGACATGGACAGCATTCTGGGAGCAGTCCTTGGGGATGGAACCTTGCTCATGAGTTCCTAAGTGGTACTTGTCTGTCAGTCCAGAACTTGAACTGGTGACCTTCTGATCACATGGGCCAACTCCCTACTGTTACACTACCAAATGCTGTTCTGAGATGAATCCACAATTATCTCATAATCCCACCTACATGACGTATCAGTCAGGCTCCAGTTAGAATCCACTACACTAACCTCACATTTAACATCCTTATCCTCGTCCAGAGTTTATCTCTCATCCCACTAGTGTGAGGTTTAAGGTTAGGGTTACAGGCTGGTGGTGATGAGCAGTGCAGCTGAAGGTGGTCTGAGGCTTGCAGCAGGTTGGTGCTGAAATAAAGGACAGACTTAACTGTCTGTGTGTGTGTTGTGAGTGTGTGTGGATGTGAAGTGGAGTACAGTAGAGCCAGAGAACATCTCCTTGGTGACAGATGGAGCTCTCGCAGAAATTCTGAGGTTTTAATTTGGCAGCAGTCTCTCCCCCAAACACACACACACAGAGCACACATCCACCACACATCCTCCCACACTATCTATCACACATACGAGAGCTCAGATAAAGAGGTGGAGAGCAGAAATCTCACTCCCTCCTTTAGAAGCTCTCACACTGAGATGTGGTTGGGATCTTCACATTTACACTCCTCTCTCAGAAACACACACACACAGCTCACATCCCCACACCATCACCATCCTGCAGCATCTGGAGTGCGGCTTTCACCCCAAACACAACGCAAGAATCTTCCTCATTACACCCCAGCCCCGGCACACTGCTTTAAACCAGCCAGCACACACAACACACACAGACTCGAGCAAAGAGATTTAACCACAAACACACTCACAACCGAGTTCCACCCTACTGCTCACACGCTCTTTAATTACTCTAATACTTTAATTAATTTGGATAAGTTTATAAATCCAATCTCCTAAAATATAAACCAGCTCAGCTTTTAACACATTCATAATGTCCATTACAATTCATATTTATAGTAAAATACTTATTACATATATGCATATGTATTCATAACGTATATTCATAATATAAATTACCACGAATATTTAAAGAATATATTTGTAACATATTTATAATGTATATTACAATTTATGGTAATATACATTACAGGAAAATGTACTGTATATTCACAAATGTATATTCATGATGCATGTTTATAATGTATATATGTGACCCGATCTGCCGTAATGAGTCGGAAGTCGGCGTTCTATTTATTTAGATACGGGCCGATTATGTTGACAAACATCAAAAATAACGATTTTTCTTTTTTGGTCTTATATGAAAGAAAAGGTCTTCAAAATTAATCTGGTCTCCAAAAAAGAAAAATCGCTATTTTTGTGATGTTTTTCAACATAATCGGCCTGTATCTAAATAAATGGAACGCCGACTTCCGACTCATTACAGCAGATCGGGTCACATATTTAGAATATATTACACACTTCTTCTATGCCAGTGTGTTATTTCCCCAAAGCAAATCTATATCTGTGAAGAGAAAGTACTGGAACTACAGTGAAGTGTGTGGCAGTGGACAGAGAGACGTGACATGACGTAAGTGTGTGTATGAGTGTGTATGTGTGAAGCAGGATTGTCATCAAACTGTTTCTTTGCATCAGATTAGGTTAAGCGGGCAGCAGATGCCCTGTATTTGTGCGGGATCAGGCGGCTCTGAACATATAGTTGGTGCCGGTGGTTAAGATGCTTTCCTCTCGCACAACGCAAACACATGCAGCCAGCACAGCCGGGATTAACAGGGATTGTTGATCTGCGCAGGTTAATCCGGTCCAGGAGAGTCATCAGCAAGACCTTCAGGAGGATGATATGGAGTCGGTGAGGCTCAAGCCTCCTTAATTACACCTTTAATCAGTCATCGGGGGAAGGTGGAGATACCAATACAGATACACACACACACACACGGCCAGCACAGAACGTGACACTTTCTCTCTCTCTCTCTTCCCGCCTGTGCTCATCCTCATTCTGTCCTCTCTTCCTTTTTACTCTTTTTATCTGTGTTTTCCCCTTGAAAAGCCATGAAAACCGCTGAGCTAAAAGGAGAATTTCTGACCTGCGTTTACAAAGGGGCTGCTTCTTCATCTGCACGAACAGCTGCTGGGGGCAGAGGGCAATACGTGAGGCGTCTTACAGGCAAACTAAATCGCTCTCTCTCTCACACTTACACACACACACTGCACTGAGTGCTCCAACAGTTGATATGAGCACACAGATCCACTACTGTATCAGTCGCACAGATGACTATATTCTCGTCAGCGGCTGAGGAGCCAAATACTGCCTCGCCTTATTTAGTCAGACCTCAGAGAGAGCGAGAGAGTGAGTGAGTGAGTGAGAGGGGGGAAAGAGGGGCCCTCTGCTCACATTCCGAGAGCCTCTCAGCACTTATGCCGGTTCTCCATAACAGTCTTCAAAGACTCTGGGAGATCTTTAATTCATGCGGCTGCTCTGGGACACATTACTATTTGATTAGCTGTAGGGCTTGTGTAAGCCGCCGTGGTGGTGCTGCTGCTTTCATTAAAATTCATATTCGGCCCATTAGCAGTCTGAGTGAGCCGACCAGCCACCCGTCTGCACTAACCTGCGTGAAGAGCGGCACCATCTGTGTGAATAACGCAGCCAAAGGGCCGTCACCGTCCTCACCTGACGCGAGTGACCACCAGCCATAACATTATGACCCCTGAAGTGAATAATATTGATTACCTGCCAATAACAGTACACAGCGCCAACAACACAGTCTACACGGAACAATCGGGAAGCTGTCTAGATGTAACGGTGTTGTACCGGAAGCCTGGCAGCAAATGTGATATATTAGGCAGGAAGTGAACAGTTTGGTAGATTGGTGAAGAGGTGAGGGTGGTGACAGGGTGGTGCTTAGGGTGGAGGCTGATACACAACAAGCTTTCTGTCAGAAGCAACATTAACATTTTCAGCAGTTTGAGCTGCACTAACTCCTCTACTGGATCAGCCTTCACTGCACAGCTGCACCAGCTGTGACACACAAGAGCTAGACGTGTTCATTTGGTTCATGTCGCAGTTTGCATTTAAGGCCTGATACGCAGGTCCAATGCTGGAGTACTTCCTTCATCTCTCCATCCCCTGGCCGTCTCTCTTGTCACCACTACACTCCACACCCAGTTTAAAACAGCGACAGGAGTTATGCTGAGGGAGCAGATTTACTCACGCCTACAGGGGTGATGTTGGAGGGCAGTTCCCTACGTCATACCCTTCTCTCACTGCTTCTGTAAGAACTTGAGCTGTTTTTAACTTTCCATAAAAGTGGATGATTAGCGACTTGTGTAGATGAATCTCAGATGTTATGAGCTCATGACCTCCTGATGTCACATGACCAGTTGCATATTCATTATTCATATTTCATATTCACCTGAGATCTTGGAGGAGAATTTGCACCCAGAGTCTCATCAGGAATGCCAGGCTGGTGCGTCCTTGTCTTACTGGGTGCCACATGAAGGTTATAACTTTGTGTTTGGGACCAGAAGCAATTAAGTACATGTCCATATGGGTGAGGCTACAGTGACAGGGACACTGGAGGACAAATCATAATGATTCCCATCTCTACTCTGCAGACGTCTCTGCTATTGGTGTTTCCCAGAGTCGTGTATACGCCTCACATCACTGTTACATAAGCAGCTTTCTCCACACACTGTTCCACATCCGAGCAGCACCAGTGCCTGCCATCTCTTATTGGACATCTGCCTCAGCTTGGGAATAAACTAAAATCTGTCCTGCATAGAGCATATTTATGTTTAAGGGTGTGTTCCATAAATTCCTGCTTGAAATGGTCAGTGGGTTTCTGAAGCTGCACTGCTGCCTGATGCTTTTGTGACATCACCACCACCACATCCTGTGCCCCACATCGACCGGCTTCCAGCGGCAGCTCTGGCCCCGGGCCAGATGACAGCACTCATGCGAACAGCCTATTCAACAGATCCACATTGCCTGCTCTCCTCCTCACACTGCTTCTATCCTCTCTCCCTCCCACACTTGTCTAAGCCATTGTGATGAGAATTTGCAACTCAAGTTTTAGATATAGAGGCTTCATGCGTTCTTCAGGACAGAAAGGCAGACCTGTTCTTATGCTGCTATGTAAGTTCCACCTTGATGTTCTCTAACCTGAACCTGGCCTCAGAAATTCTCTAAACAACCTCTGATACTCGACAGCAAGCAGGAAAAACTAATTTAAAAAATAAGGTGCAATGACCAGTTTACCTGGAAGTGGCAATCTCCACCTTCGTTTTTGCTATAGCAGCTGCCCTGACAGCTCCTTCCACTGCCCGATCCACCTTCTGCTTGGTCTTGGTGTTCTTCAGGGGAATCAGCTGCTTCTTTATGCCCCTGACCAGCGCATTGTTTTTGTACTTCCCCTCCTCCTTGGTGCCATCGGGGAAGGTGGTGCAGCCGTAGCCGTGCCGCTTGTTGTTGGTCCACTCCCCCTCGTACTTCATACCATTGGAGCGTTCACTGACCCCAAAGCCATTGCGCTTGTCGTTCCTCCACTCGCCCATATAGGACTCGGTGGTGGTGGCATCCACGTTGTCCTCGGCAGGCGCATAGTCGTCTGCTCCCTCGCCATCGCCAAAGCTAATGGTGGAGTTGGCGTCGCTGGAGCTGATCCGGCTCATGGTGGCATCGCTGCGGGCTGAGCTGCGCTTGCTGGAGATGGATGAGCGCGAGTCCGACTTCCTCAGCTGCTTGAGGCTGCCGAAGAGAGAGCCGCGGCGGAACAGGCCCTTCTTCCTGCTGGAGCCCAGCTCGCTGTCGCTGTGGAAGTTGAGGACGAAGCCGCCGCGGGTTCCGGCCGGGCTGTCCGACAGGTGGTCATGCAGGACGGAGCCGTTGCTCTGCTCGCTCCGCAGTGAGGCCAGCGAGGTGCGCAGTGGGGAGCGGATCACGGTGGCCATGCCGTACGGGACGCTCTGCCGCACACCGTAGCCGTGACGCATGCCGCCCATCCACTGGCCCTGGTACGTGCCTGGTGAAGAACAAAATAAGTCAAGAACAGAATAAATCATTCTGAATCTGAGAGCTTGAATGGAAATGCAAGTGGACTTCTTTTAGGTTTTTGAAGATCTTTCAGTTTCAAGAAGTTCCGTTGTTTTGACACTAAACAAAGCAGAATAATGCAGTCTAATGTCACCCAAAAAACACACAGCTGAGAGAACAACTTGTTCAGATTATGATTCTAAAATTCCTAAGAGAGCAACATGCAAGTAATATTATGAAGTATCATCTTTACTGAAATTATTTTGTGATTTATTTGCTCATTACTCATACTTACATTATACATACTTATTTTGCATTTACATTTATGGCATATAGCAGACATGTCCTAATTATAGGGACAATCTCCCTGGAGCAACTTGGGGTTAAGGGCCTTGCTCAGGTTCCTGGGATTCAAACATCCAATCTTATCGTCACCAAGACACGGTTTGAGTTACTTAGTCCCCTGCTGCACCACCACACAAACACTTTACTAACAATCAAATCTAAAATACTTGCATTTTTGAAGCACACTCTTAAGCAGTGGGCTACTAAAACAGGGAATTTAATTATATATTTAAAGCTTCCTTCATCGATCGTTGTTTGAAACAACCTTTTAAGATTAAAGGCAACATTTTAGGACATCTAGAGAAAAAGTTGATTTTCCTCAGCTATAATGTCTGTCTTTCTGCCCAGTTTCATTCTGAAGAGGGACGTGTGATTTGCTCTAACTTGTCTTATTCCTCTCATGTGCAGAGGCTCTGATTTGTGTCTCGTTGCGCTTCTGCAGTAAAGCGTCTCAACACTGTGAGTAACTTTAGCTGGGCACCAACCCACCAACCGGCCGGCCTGCTACAGAACAGCCAGAACTATTTTAAAACATGGAAGTAACCCGAGACTCTGCGAAGTTTGTTGCTCGGCCCCACCACAACCTTCATTTACTCAGCCCGTTTAACCAAACCAGTTGTCACCCAGCCACTCTGTCCTGCACCAACGTCATGGCCCTCAACAACCAGAACACAAGTCTAGCACTTTCCTTAGAGTCTCTCCGTTTCAAGAGCACTCTTTGCCAGAGTGGTTTGGAGCACTACACACTTGGCCATATGCATCTAAGATGTTTCTTACATTTGATCTTAAGAAAGCTAAATGGTAAATTATCATGCAACTGCAGAATAGCAGAATACCCAATAAGCTAAATAAAATTTTTTGCTCAAACATGCATAAAATCTAATCGTATGAGAGCGATATTCAGGGTTTGGGTGGATATTCAGATTCTGTCATTAAATAAGAACAAATCTCTAATTAGATGCACCAGAGTTTCGGTGAAAACAGCGTAAGTGGGTTTTAAGAACTTTTTTTCTTAACAGCAGTTGGTGAATGATGCCCAATGTTCCTCTCCTGAAACTTTTCAGATTAAGAACAGAACTTCCAGCAGTCGTGAGGTTTGCCTGTACCTTTACAGTTACAATTACACAGAAGTTCAGGTTTCATTGATGTGCAGAAATCACCTGCAAGCTCCCAACAAGAATGCATGAATTCATCTCCAGATGAACTTTACACTCTTTAGACTGTATAATTTCATTTATACAATGAATGATTCAAACAAAACCAACAAATAAACCAACAAACAGCAGCTTGAGGTCTGAGCTGGTTAAAGTGGGACTTGAAGTGTTGCAGATGATGCTATAATTAGCCATGACCTCTAGGACTGACCAGTCGGCTCCAGGGCCATATATCAGCACAACTGCCCCGCATAGCTGTTATTAAATCTAAATGCAGTAAACACGCTCGTATTTCAGTCCCAACGCAGCAGCCAGGAGGGAAAGGAAGTCAGCGTAGAAAATTGACTGTTTAAACCTGCCACTGTTCCACTGCTGCTGATTTACATAAATCTGCAGTCATGTAGTGTTGTGCAAAAGTCTTGCGTCACTTCAAAGTTCTTCATATTTTGGTTCTAAACTTTCTTTCTGTTTTCAGTATAGTCTATTTTACTAGTATAAAGAGATGATTTTTATTTAAATGTCTAGTTGAGCTCAGGAATAAAAATATCAGATATTACTTTAGTTGCTTTATGTGTATTTATTCCATTTATTATGAATGGAAGTTAAAACAGCGTTTATTGATTGATTATTATTATCATATCAAACACTGACTCACAAATCATATTATAGCAGACACTGTGATATTGGCCAATATTAAATCATTGTGATTCAACATAATAACCTATTGTGATTAAACTTACCCCATGAATGATGCAGGAAGTCACTCTTACCTCATTTAAATGTGTACTGTCTCAAAAATATAATCTGAAGACTTATAACTGATCCTCACTTACCATTTACTTTTACTTCTTACCCACTAGCATGCATTCATCTTGTCATTAACTATTGACTTTTTTATTGACAGGGTTTGTTAAAGTTGCTGTTGATTTATTGAGCAGTTGCTGATTTATAGGTTTGAAAAACATTAATTAGAGGGTGCATTGGATAAAAGTGTCTATATATAACCTTCAGCGCTACCACCATTGTGCCCCGGAGCAAAACCTTTTACCCCAAATTTCTCCAAGTAGATGGAGGTTTGGTAGATGGTGCAGGTGTTGTAGAAGGTGCAGATGGTGTAAGTGGAGTAGGTGTGTTTACCCCCGTCTCCGTAGGTCTCGACTCCATATCCGTCCTGCAGGCCGTTGCTCCAGGTGCCCTCGTATCGAGCCGGCGTGTTGAGGCTCTGGCGCACCCCGTAGCGGCCCTTCAGCCCGTGACTCCACTCGCCCCGGTAAAGCCACCTGCCCTTGGATTCCACGCCGAGCCCGTGCCGCTTGCCCTGCGCCCACTGGCCCTGGTAGCTGTTCCCGCTAGGCCAGGTGTAGACGCCGAGCGCCTCGAAGCCGCTGCACCAGGAGCCCGAGAACTCGCCCTGGCCCCGGGGCCCGGTGCAGATGCCGTGTCCATGTGCCTTCCCGTCCTCCCAGCCGCCGCAGTACGTGCCGCCATCGTCGAAGTCGAAGCGTCCGCCCGTCATTCAGCTCACAACGAGAGGAGGAGGAGGATGGAGACGGGGATGAAGATGAGGATGAAGAGGAGGAGGAGGTGGAGGAGAGACGCGGCGCATCGGCGCGGAGACGGAGCGGGGAGACGCGAAGGAGGGACGCGTTGCTGCAGCTGCTGCCGCCGGTCCGCTCCGGGGAATGAGCCCGATCCCTCCGGTCCGGTACAGGAAAGAGAGAGAGAGAGAGATGGAGAGAGAGGCGGGGGTGGAGAGAGACACTGCTGACGTCAATAATATAGCCACGCCCCCTGAGCGCAGTCTTTAATCATTTTATATACACTCAACCGTTTATTATACAGATATATTTGCTGATTAACTTATACTTTTTAAAATTATATTTATGTGCGTAGTTTCTCAACCGCAAATGAATTACTTCATTACTCACCCTTAATTATTCTAAGCAAGTGCAGCTGCACAATTTGTTACAGACGTTTAACATTTACTTTAATGGTATTAATCAGACTCTATAATAATAATAATAATAATAATAATAATAACAACCTTTATTTATATGTATTTATATGTAGCTCCATTCATATATAACCATCAAGCACTGCAATGTTGCGTAAATTGCACTTTTACCTTAATAATAATAATAATAATAATAATTATAATAAAATGTATATACATCTTTCAATAGCTTTACATCAGGAAAAAAGACAAGCAACTAGCAGTTAGGCAATTAGCAAGTTTTATTCATTTATTAACTTTTTAAAATCAATTTGTGCTTAATTATTGACCTACTTGTTCATATTCAGGGCAAATGCTGCAGTACAGTATATTATGATCACAGTTAGTAATATTGGCATAGTAATAATAATAATAATAGTACTTTATTTTGTATATTGTCTTGGAAATTGTATTGTATCGCACTGTTTCATTGTACCTGTATTGTCTGGAGTACAAATTTAATGAAATTAATCTCAGACTCAGTCTTTCAGTTTTCAGGGTGTGAGTTGATCTGTACATTACATTTTACAAGTGAAACCTTGAGCCAAGTGTGTAATACAATACTTAGTATACATGCAAAACACAAATACTTTATTACTGTACTTACATGCTCTTATGTACAAATACTTTGTTGTTGTATTTATGTACTTGCATACTGTAATGTGAGGTAGGCAGTATTACAACACCTCCAGCCCTCCAGTTCTATGCATTAATATTGCACATTTACTCTCATATACACTGTAGACTTTTTTCATATTTATACTCTTTAAACATAAGCCTGATAGATCTTTAATTATGAGTGGTTTAAAGTGGGTTTAACTCTTGAAGCTGATCTTTGTTGACGTGGCTGATCCTGCACTCAGACCTGCAGCCTGCAGAAGCTGGGACTGGGGTTTTGGGGCGACTTGTGGCCCGGCGGAATTTCAGCCTGCAATGTGCAGTTGTCTTTAGGGAGCGACGGCTCGGCTGGAGTTGCTGAAGGACAAATGAACTTGTGCTGTTCAAAAAGGTGACAAAGAACGTCATCGGCTCTGAGAATAGAAAGTGAGATCCATGAGGAGCTCAGCCGAGCTTCCCCAAACACTCACGCCGGCTACAGACACACATACACAGAGAGACACAGGGAACCTCCTGAACTTCCACACACTGCGGCCTAGAGGTCAAATCAGTTCAATTCAACTTTATTTATTTATTTATGTATATGCACACTCTTTTTGAGACCTGGAAATTGCGTCCGGCCGGGGTTTTAGAATTGTCTGGGATTTTGAGCTGCCTAAACATTCGTCACGTCATGATGACGAAGACTGTAATACCCACTACAGCTAACTAGACTACAGCACTGCTGATTTACAATGCATGCAATGGTGTCTCAGGCATTGTCAGTGCTGCCTGGTATTTACACTTGTCAGATTTAGATGCACCACCTTAGCAGTATAAATAATTGTTAAAATTGTTAATTAAGGCCAAGGGGTATGAAGAAGTTCTTCCATTCTGGGTCATTAACAGTACTACTGTTTTATTTCCATACTGTACCTAGATGTATATAAATGTAGAAATTCTGGAAGTTATAATTGGTCATGATTGTATTTATAATTTGGCTTCCCCATCCCAGAACACCCCAACTTTTGGAAAGCTTGATACACCCCTGGGCCTAAACCCCCAACAAGCAAGCCTGAGGCGACAGTGGCAAGGAAAAACTTGCCAAGGAAGAAACCTAGGAAGAAACCTTGAGAGGAACCAAGACTCGGAAGGGGACCCCATCCTACTCTGGGCGACCGGGTCCATGAACATTTAATACACAGTAAACATTAGTTCATACCGGTTAATAGCGAAAAATGTTTTTTATTATTGTTATGATATGATTTTTTCTTACACCGCAATGCCTAAATAGCCTAGTTTAAATAGCCTAAACAACGTTCGGAAAGTGGTGCAGCTGTTTTTGGGACCTTTTTCACTGCTGCACCGCTAAACATGGACCGCGAAAGTTCAGAAACGGAAGATATAGCTTACGCTGGAGTTGAAAATAATGAGACACAAGTAGAGCTGAAACGACTATTCAAATAACTCGGATAATTCGATTACAAAAATGGTTGATCAAATCTTTCTAGAATCGAAGCTTCATTTAATTCATCTCACTCGCTAGAGAATGCACCGCTCATGTTTCATACGGACGCTTATTAATGACGCACACCGTTTTCAGTCGCGCCATCAAGACAAGACCTGTTCCTTCTGTATGTGAATATGTGAATGTATTTGTGAGATATTCTGTGCACAAAAACAGAAAACCCCATATGTTAGCTGATAAATGACCACAACATCCAGCGTTCTACTCACAATACAGCCGTTTATTGAGATTTTCCCGTAGATTTTACAAAGTTTATTCCGGAACGCGCGCCCAACGCTTTGTTGTGACGGGGCTTCGAGGTGTGCGCGAGGGATTGTGGGAAATAAAATTCTCTTCCAGAAAGGCCAAAGCAGCTCATTTTTTGGGCCAAATTGTTTTAAAATGACAGAAAACTTCATTATTTCTTCATTTTCAATTGAACAGATTTTTTTTTATTTTTTACAATGTTATAGTGCAATCAATAATCAATGTCTAAGTCTAAGTACCTCTTTGGCTGCTTAAAAATATGTTGTGAAAAGTATAGTTTTGGCGACATGAAACTACGGTCGGCTTCCAGATCGTCAAGTAACACTGGTGAAAAAGCAAATGCAAGTTCAGTCAGATGCAGTAATTCATTTCATCCTCTAAAATGTGGTAAACGCCCAGTCATATGTTAAAAAAAACAAAAACAAAACCGTCATATACCGTGAAACCGATATAATTTTGAAAAATACTGTGATAATTTTTCTTTGGTGATACCCCCCAGCCCTAGTTCAAGATTACTCATTAATTAATGCAGTATTAACCTACAAAAGTGGAAATTGACTTTTACACTGAATGCGCATGAGGTTGGTAACAGTTTTAATGTGAAAGATTCTATATCTAGTCTATTAATAGAACAGTGTCTCTTAAAAAGACTGACTAACATTTATGTTGGATTAAGTTTGTGCAGATATCATAACAGCAGTGGAGAACTAGTGTAACAACCGGCAGGTGAACCCAAACACAGAGTCGAAAGAACCAGGTCGCAGGCACGGAGGCAAATTGATGAAAAGCGAGGAGTTTATTCAGGCAGAGGTCAGAACCAAAAAACACAGTCCATGGAGCAAAAAAATACAAATCGCCAGAAGCAGAGGGGTAATCGAAAACCAGATAGCAAGGGTCAAAACAGAGGCAGACAATAACAAAGAATGCTTGGTATGCAGCACTAGGCATGACATTACTTCACAGAGAATAGTGGCAAATGAAAGGCCTTAAATACGGGTGATGTGGCTGTGATTGGTAAGAATTCAGGCGACGCTGATCTTGTAATCTGGGGTAGTTGTGAAGGTCTGGAACTGGAGTCCTGGTCAGATTGCCTTTCTGATGAGGTGGATTCCTCCGTCGGTCTGGGCTGAGATTCTGAGAGTCTGTGCGATACTTTTCAATAATTTGTGCAGATACAGTCAGTTAGAAGGTGACCAGGGAACACAGTGAATGTTCAGAGTAAACACAGTAAACAGTAAGGGGTAAATTAATCCCCTAGATACTCTTTGAAGAGGTACTCTTTCCTCTTCTTTTAAGTAAAGGTGGTTCCAGATGAACAGCGATTGATGCTCTGAGAGGACGAGAAGTGACACGTTTAATCAGTGCTGATAAGTAAGGAGGTGCTGTTCAAGTCTTGGCCTTAAAGGCAAGTGTTAGGGATTTGAACCTGATGCGAGTAACCACAGTGAGCCAGTGTAGGTTCCACAGTAGAGGTGTGGTGTTTGAGAATTTAGAAACACTGAAGATGGTGAGAAAGTAATGGGTTAATTATGTATAACTAAATTTTTAGAAGTAAATGAAATTATTATAGTTCGGTATAGTGGTAGACTGACATCAGCACAGGTAAAGGAGGATTAAATGTGAACGTGCAGCAGTGACATGTAGTATTCATGCAGAGAAATGAACAGAAAAATGTTGTTGAAAAACTGGGTGCGGTAACGAGCTCATAACAGCAGGAGGCGCATTCTGCTGAAGCACAAGCGTCCAACAGTGTAAAAATCAAGATAAATTAATATACATTTGTGCAATTATTGGATAGCAAATATGAAATATGTTAATGTTTTCTGAATATAAAGATGTTTGATTTTAAATCTATAAAATTCAGAAGTGCTGAAACTAGCACATTTGACTCATGTAAGTGAAAGTGAGAGATTATTTGTCATTGTGAACACAGCACAGTACAGCACACAGTGCACCACAATGAAATGCGACCTGCATTTGTCCTATCCGTGAAGGAGCAGTGGACAGCTAACAAGGGTAGCGCCCGCTGAGCAGTGCTTGGGGACGGTACCCTGCTCATGAACACTAAAGTGATACCTTTACCGGTCCTTGGATTCAAACCGGCGACCTTCCGATCACGGAACCGTTACGCTATCAACTGTCCCATGCCGTGTTTTACTCCACTGTCTAACAGCTAATGTAATTTATTTCATAATATTATTGTGATTTTTAAACAACTTAATACCAAGCAACCATTTTTACCGGGTAACTCTTTATTGGAACAAGAAAAATCTGAAGCGGATTTTTTCCAAACGCCAGCTTCTCATCTGCACCAGTGAGTTTGCTGTTCTCTTTTTCACCGTGAGGGGTCAGTGCTGCACTGTGGAGACACTCATCACGTTCCCCACTGTCCCTAATTCCTGCCGACTCAGTTTGGGTTTCTAATAACATAAGTAAAATTAACTGTAATAACACCAGTATTAATAACTATACCGGACACTGTAATTGGTGTGTTATTACAGGCACTGTGAGGCGGTTGAGCGGAGCTGCACTGTGGTTTGTGAGAGTGTGGCGATGAGGTCAGGATGTGATTTGACTCCCAGCAGCTGTGCTGATTAAATGTTCTCTCCTGAACACTACTTCTGTGTAGTGAACCTCGGTGCAGGATTTGTCTGCGGTGCCCTCTGTCCTCTGGCTCTGCCTTGCCATGATGGATGGTGGTGTTTTTATTACATCAGCATTTGGCTGGTTCAGGGTGAGAGCGTCTTCTTGCTCCAGTGATGGTGAGATCATGTGGCTTTCCCAGCACAACACAACATTACTGTAAAGGCTGGATCTGTCCCAGTGCAGACTCGCAAGTTTGGCCTTGTCCTGCAGAAAAACTGATGTCAAAAACCCAGCCGAGAACCTCACAAACACATACAGCACTCACCCTAAGTGACTCCACACTGACAACTGATGACACACAAGTTTGGCAGGGATTAGTTATAGGAATGAAAGAAGTTTGTGGTTTGTTTTGCACAAATTATCAATAAAAACATGCGTATTAACAAACAGAAAGGATAATATTAGCTGTGTCATGGTAACTGGGTTTTCTGTTCAGCATGCAGCACACTGTGCTTGTAGCAACCTAAAGCAAATTTCATATTCGTGTTTCATATTTTAGTTCCATTACAATTCACAATCATCCTGTACACAAGATGAGTATGTCTGTCTATCTATCTATCTATCTATCTATCTATCTATCTATCTATCTATCTATCTATCTATCTATCTATCTATCTATCTAGCTATCTATCTAGCTGTCTGTCTGTCTGTCTGTCTGTATATATACAGTATAACTAACAGATTGAACTTGCATGATGATAGGACCCCTGATTGGATGGTCTCTTGTTCAATTCCTGCACTGATGAGGAAGGCATCGTCCCCAAGCACTGCTCTACAAGCACTGCCAAAAAGCTGCCCACTGCTTCTTCACAAATGGGTCAAATGCAGAGCTCATGTGTTGTGGTGCACTGTGTGCTTTGTGCTATGTGATTTGTCACAATGACAAATAATCACTAACTTAAATTCACTTCAGCAGGGACCAGTTAAACATATCAGGACACTCAGAACTAAACAACATTAGTGAAGATGAAAAATCGTGACATCTGCTGGTCGGCTGGGGAGTTGCAGGAGCGATCCAGACTGTGACTGAGCTGTAGTTTAATCAAAAGCATCACCAAAGGTTAAGTCTGTAATTTACTCCTGGGGGACATGTGGTAAAATTATTATCAGCTTATTTGAGTTTTTGATCATCTTTAAAACAAACAGATACAACTTTTTTTTCAAAACATCCATTAAACTTTGTGTGTCTACCTGCTGGCAGTGCAAGAGTCAGCAGGCTGGTACAACTCCTCACCTGCAGTCAAGAAGTCATAAATACCAATGACTTTGCTAGTAGACTGTGGCAATATCAAAAATTAGGAAATTCATTTATTCATTATCCGAACCAATGAATCTCAACTGGGGTCACGGGGGAACTGTAGCCCATCTCGGTTTCTACGGGCACGAGGCAGGGACCAACCCTGGTGAGAACACACCGCAGAAATCAGGAAATTGATTCTTGATACTGTGGTTAAAAGAGCATTAAAAGTTCATAATGTTTTAGTTTCTGGCTGTGTGTTGGTGTACAGACTGCAGAGTGGTGGAGATGCATGCTGTAATCCAGGTACAGATTGAGACTGTTGCATTTCCAGTGCCTGCATTAATCAGCACTGTGTTTATTAAACCTGCAGACCTGCCTCATTTTGTAGCATAATGCTATATATGGACATGTGAGCTCTTGGCATACATATCTGGCATACATTAGGAAAAAAGGCACTGGAATGCAGCGGACTGGCTTGTGCTTGTGGGGATGATGGACATATTTGTACTCGGTGTGTACTGCACACACAAATCTGCCTTGCTCGGCGTGAATATGCATAACAACTGGCCCATAGTTTTTTAGTGAAATCATTTCTAACAGCTTGAGAAATATTTCCTCAGAATAGCAAGCACAGAGACGCCAAGTCCACAGGAATAGCAGCACAACTGTACATGCTTTATTTAACACAGTGGCACCAGATGAAAGGAAAGGTGCTGAATATTAAACAGGTTTTGTTGTGGTGGAATCACTTCTCCAGCAACGAGACCATTCTCACTTACATTTACATGCATGCCATTTAGCAGACACTCTTATTACCGGTGTAACTTTACAATGATCTACGTCAAAACACTACATTCATTTATATACATTCATGGCGTTTAGCAGACACTCCTATCAAGAGTGACATCCATTTCCTAATTTCAGGAACAGTTTCCCTGGTTAATGGATTTGCTCAGGGACCCAGTGCTGGTAGTAGGAGGTAGGATTTGAAACCCTGATCTTTTGGTCCAGATGAGAGTGTCCTAAACACTAGCCCACCACCCTGCTACACTAGGTTTCAGAGGGTTTCAGTCTTTTATACCTCTGGTCCTTACTGCTTTCAGGGCTGCAGCTGGACTCATGCTGAAAGTTTGCTGCAGGTCAGTCTGGGTGTCCTCGCTTTTCCTGCATTTACACATCCTGCCCACACGAGACGCCTGACTGGCTCGTCTCCTCCGTCTTATAGGAGCTGGTGGGAAACACAGCTGCTCGGCCACTCTATCCTACCATATCCACGTGCACCCAGTCGGGACAGAAGGCTTTACAGCATCACACACTGTAATTCTGTTCTATTTAAAGGTTTGGGAGTCTGCAGCTCAGTTCAAGGGTTCTGGTTGGTCAGTGCTGGATGAAGCTCAGCAAATTTTAACAAGCTAGTCAATTAGGGCTTTCTATCTGTTCTGAAGCTGTTCTAATAAAGGTTTAGTTACTGCATTTGGCTTCAGATGTTGTTGATTGAAATGAGGTGAAGCGTGTGTAGGAGCAGTAAATAAGCTCGGTGTTTGGGAATGGTACCTTGCTCACAAGAGCCCAAGTGGTACTTTTACCAGTATGGGATTTGAACCAGTGATCACCCAATCAAGGACACTTTCTACCTACTACTGAACTGGATTTCACTTAAGGACTCATCCAGGATTCACCCCGCATCATCAGCCTGTCTTGTGAATTTCAGAAATTTGCTGTGGATGTTACTGAGGTCACATTCCTCACTCACTCCCACTTTGAATGAAAGATCTGCATGCAAAGTTTTTCCAGCTACAAACAAGCTGGTCCGACAGTTTGGTAAATGAAGTCAGTGAATGCAAGTGAGCAAAATGAAGGTTTAGTGGTCTTCTAAGTGTTGATTTCTTTTGCTTTTACAGATTAAACAGCTAACATATTCACAGCTGTGCTGCCACAGTCACCCGGAAACCCAGAACCTGGAACCTCTTGAACCTCAATAAAGACACATACTCACACAACACAGGGAGCAGTGGTACTGTTATGGTTATAGAGTTGGTTCTGAGATTAGAGGGATGTCTAGGGTCAAATCCCAGACTAGTAAATGTATCACTGAGGAACCTCTAAGCAAGGTACTGACACGTGAGGTTGCATTTGGTTGTGGTACAGTGTGTAAGTGACAAGTAATCCTTCACCCATACACTTTAAATGTGTTACACCAATGTGATCTAAAGGAATGGTTCCTCTCAAGGTTCACTCCTGTTTACCCGGAGGAGTTTCTACTGCCCCATAGCCCAAAATATGCACTTTTGGAGGTGGTCAGATGTGAAGATGCTGTCATAAATCCTGAATAAAGTCATAAAATGCTGAAATAGAAAGGAATTATACCAGAATTATTATTACTTATTAAAAACATTCAGTGGTATTATGATCGTTGGGCAAATTCCCTGAATGCTGATGGTCCTGAGACCTGTGATGGAGGGCAGAAAGGTCACAACTTGAGAAACAGAAGACTGCAACATAAGCATCACTTTAATGGTTTGTTTTTCTTCCCAAATGACATGGCAGTAGTGGGAAAGACTGTGAAATGATGCTGTACATCAGCATTTGTTCTCGGTGTGTACTTTTGTATGTTTGCTCCATTTGGTGTTGCGTTTGGGCTGCAGACTGTGTTGAGGCCGTTGGGTTTGCTGGTGTTTTCTAATAAATAAATTTGACAAGTGAAATCCTCCTCTGCACTCTGCAGCTAGACCACGTTGGAGCTCCCAGAGCTTCCCTGTGCCAGAGACAGATTCACAGCCTCAAACTCATGGACTACAGCCACATTAACCATAATAGCAAAAGCTATACTTAGGATTCTCAGTAAGATTATGAATTCCCACACAAACACATACATACACACATGCACACACACACACACAGGGCTATGACGGTGTGGAATCAGTGCATCTTTGGTGGGACAGATGAGTTATGAAGCTGTATTTATAAATCACAGTGAAAGTTTTTAACTTCAAACCCCACACTGCCCTGCTCCATGGTTGCCACGGGGCAGTTGTGTGAGTGAGGTCGGAGTGGTCTGGGGCATGATGACAGGTTACACGAGGACACGGTGGGAGAGAATTACCGCAGTCAGATTATGCCAAATCCCCGGTCAGATAATGCTGCTGTGAAATGTGTGACTTTTTATCATGCAATAAATCCACACTGGAAATTTTGTGGAAGAATTCCAGAGGTTAAGAGGTTGTTATTTATTACAGCTTTAACATGACGGTAGAAAATTTGCACAAGTTGATTTCATTCTACTATGAGCCCAGGTTTGAAGGCTGAATTTCATTTCTTACTCCACCAGATGCCAACAACAACAACCATGCTGCCCTAAAATGGAGCTGCAGTGGGGTGAATGGAGGCTTATGTCATGCGTGTTGGTGAAGTGAAGGTTGCGTCCCTTGGTGGTCCGGGAAACTCCGTACAATGAGTCAGAGAATCCGAGCTCTTTAATCTGCCTTGTTTTTGTTCTGCTAAGGCACCAGCTGAGTCTCTAGCAAAACCCTCAGAGAGTTACAGCGAAACCTCCTTAGATAATACAGCATCATGATGGTTTTTCTATTTATCATTTAGCAGAATTACATTTATTTTCACAACATTTAGCCTACGCTATTATCCAGGATAATCCATTTCCTAATTACAGGGACAATTTCCATGGACTTGGGGTTAAAGATCTTGCTAAGTGGTGTCATGGCGCAGTTGTTGGGGGAAGGAGAGGAGGACGCTGTTGCAGGCGTTACAAGAAGGGTTTATTGAGTGAAGTAGTAACAGAAAGATGAGGCCTGTGCTCCCAGCCGTAGGCAGCAGGTATGGCAAAACCTCAGTGAGTAACCTGAAAGAGTGGGGGTGTTCTACACGGACACTGACCTACTGGGTAGGGAACATGCAGTGCAAACAACATACCGAGAAGTGAGTGAACTAGTGAACTACTCAGGAGTGCATGAAGTGCAGACACAGAACCCAGAAGTGAGGAGCAAGCTAACGGGGAAAGCTAAGGCTAACCGAGGGGACAAGAGGGGCAAACACCACAGAAACAACACCGAAAGTGAACCCAGAGAGCAAAAGAAAGAAAACAGATACTTAGCCTGGGTTCACGGTGGCACGGTCCCGTCTAAGTCGGGCGGGACTGTGACAAGTGGAAATAGTCCTAGTAGAAGGATAGATTGAACCTCCGACTTTATGGTCTAAAGGCAAGTGTGCTTCCTTCATACCACCACCAAAATATTTGCACAAATGGTGCAAATCATCATATTTTACCTAATGCTCTAAGTATTGGGACTCAGTCTCTTTCTTTCCTTCATATTTGTGGCAGTTAGCAGAGCTGGATATGAACCTACAAGCATTTCGTCATTAGGCATGTATCCACCCACTAGACCACCAGCTGTCCTCCACTGTCATAAAGCACAGAACCTTCTGTAGAAAGAAGCAAAAGTATCCCAAAGAGAATCCTGCATCCATTTCTTCACCTCAACCAGAACCACCTGGATGAGGATTCTGCAAAAGTTCTGCCCCAGTAAGCTCACTGTAGTGTCCAGCAAAATAGTCTGATTTCATCACTTTAAGTCTGTAGTGTAGTGTACTCCTGCAGTTTGGGGCAGTTTCTGGGGACGGTGTTAGGACAGCAATGTTGGTGTCATGGCCTTCTGAGTCAATCGCTGGCTGTAGGACCAGGGCTTAGACACGACTACACGCCAAAATCCACATCAACATTCTCATGGTCATCAGCTCTGGGGACCGTCCAGGTCCTCAGCCTGCTGGCCAAAACCAGAACCCCGAGCTGAGCCAACAGGGGGAGAGGAGAAGAGGAGCTGAACGACGAGAGTGAATGAGCAGTGTACCGTAAAACTTTTCTGTTAAAGTTCTGATGGAGAGCAGAGATTGTTGTGATGGTTCTGCTGCTCATGAGACTGATGCTGCTCTGAGACCACGTGTCTGAGATGTGAACTGTACTTGACGCGCTGTAGCTGGAGTGTGACCCTGACTCGGGTTCTGCTTTTGGCATGAAGGTAAATGCCAGCAGGACCCACCAGAGTGAATCCACTTCTCTACCTATTACAGAGCTCCACAGTCTGCTAGAAACACACTTATTTGATACTTCTAGCTCAATCCTGAATTTAATCTGGATTTTTCACAGCTGAGCTATAAGTGAAAAGTGCAGCTGAAGCAGCTTTTGGTTGTTACCCGGGAATCCAGAGATGAAAAAGGCAGCTGAACGTACTTTCCTTATATAAAAATATAAACACAGCAGCTATAGATAGAAGACTTTGACTTCACTCAACCGCTGTGGTGATTACAGGTTTGTGCTCTGCTGGTTTCACTTGGACAGGGTTTACATCCTCAATGCCAGCGCAGCCGTGCAAAGAAATGAAGAAATGAAGCTGTGTTGTGTGACACAGAACTGCCAGTGAGAGAGAGAATGGTGTTGGGTGGAGCACACACACACACGAACACACACCTTCAATTTCTACTGAGTCTGTTGCCATCAGACCATAAATACACATCACATCTTCCAGCACACACTCATGTTAGAATCAGACACGTGGTGGAGATCTAAGCAGAGATCCACAAAATATTACATTAAAGTAGCAAATTACAGCTTGACAAATGCCAATTTCACAGAAACAGTATCACTCATTTACACACATTTCTGTTATATTTGGTTCAGTCCTATCTGTCAGTGCAGAACCTTAACCCCAAAGTTTTCTTTAAATTCATTTTATTAAGTAAACTAAGTAAATTAAATTAAGCAAGTAATTAAATACTTTTTCATGCTACCTGGTGAGTCACTTCTGGTCAATATCTAACTGAGACCAGGTGTCAATGCTCTGAAGTCATGTATGATGGAAAACTTGCTGGATCCCCTGCACCCCTGCTTCAAGACAAAAGAGATGTCCTGACCGTGAGAGAGATCAACACCTACCCAAGAGAGTTAGTGCCTGGATGCCCTGGAGAAGTAGTGTAATTGCTGTGTGCTTAAAAGGTAGAAAGGGACAATTGATTAAAAAAATGTGCTAGCTGTTAAAATGTGAGCTGCTGAATTCATGTTAATAATGAGAATAAAAGGAGAGATGAAAAAGGAAAAGAAAAGGAGAATGACTAGGGCATGAAAGCTGGTAAAATGCAACGACCCCGAGCGGCTTTTACCCTCCTCACCAAAAGGAGTCCCTTACATCAAGAACGAGGTAACCACAAAAAATAACATCACAATTCTCCCTAATGGAGAGGTGGTTGATGTTACACAGCAATCATATCAAAAGTGTACTTGGTTCAGGAAGCTGGTGTGTGACCTAAAGAAACTCCAGGGGTGAAACTGGTGGGATTTTGGCAGCTGATGTGGCTGGAGGAGGAGCAGAGATGGTTGATGTAGTTTGTGAAATCTGACCTGGTGACAGACAGGGATATCGAGTGGGAGTGGGTTCAATACTTTCTACATCACGCTGTTCTCATTGCAAGTTCCTGCTGCCAAAGAAAGCAGAGTGGAGCTGGACGACTCGCTCTCACTTGGCTCTGGTCTCAGCCTGCAGGAAAACACCACACCGAGTGCAGAACCACCAGCACAACTTTAAAACACTTTTGAATATGATTTAAATTGAACTGAGATAAAACCAGAGAGAAAGTCCTTACAAGTTTGAGTCTTATGTTTGTCTATAAATGCTTCACACACTTCTGGAGTCCAGCAGAGTCCAGTGTGTTGACCTGTTGATGATGATCATTTGTTGAATATTTCTGACAAAATAGCGATCAAGAGTCTAAAAAACACAAGAATTGCTCAGCATCTTGATCATTCAATTAATGTGCTACAGCAGTCTACATTGATGTATCAGTTTAATGGCCAGTAAACCCATAGCATACAAAATACAAAATAAAAACATTGACCAGACATCAAACATATTCTTCAAACTAACTTTGTTCATTTTTTATAGTGATGTAATATGAATGGAAGTAATGGTGTTAAATCAGCATACAATATTATCAATATTATCCATCACTGGCTTCTGAATTGAATCAAGTCGGAATTGTATCACAACACACTTTGTGATATCAGCAGACGTTGAATCGTCGTACATTGAATTGCTGTAATATTGTATCATGATGAAATGTGTGATTTACAACCTTACTGCACATACTTTTGTCATATTAATTTATTTATATATATCTTGATATTTTAGTACATTTTAATCACTTTATTCTTGACTGGGCTATTTGTAATGAAAGCAAATTTCCACTCAGAGATTAACGAAGGATTCTGGTTATGGTGCATGGGTTGAGGCGGTGAGCAGTTGAACTGCCGGACGCTGTTTAATCAGCAGGTCAGTGGTTAATGGGTTTATTTGTGAGGGACGGTTGTGTTGAAGTGTCCAGACGGCTCAGTTGCAGGCAGAGGGAGGGACGATGTGAGCGAGCGAGTGCTGAGCGCCTCTCTGGTATAAAAAGAGAAAGAGGAGGACTAGAGGGAGGTGTGCAGCGGAAAGGGAAAGAGAGAAAACACTCAGAGCAGAGTGCAGAAGAATCAGTCACAGGTGCTGGCATCAGACTGAGAATTTAAAAGGTAAAAGCAGATTAGATTTCTTTATAGAATGCAACTTTAATCCCTGTTTTATTCATGTTTTATGGATTTCATTGACATTGTTGGTCAGTTTTATTGTCCTCTGATTTAAATTTGTCCAGAGTCAGTCTGCTGTGTGAAGAGCATGATGAAGTCTTTAATCCACCTGCTTCTCTTACACATCACCAATGCTGCTTTGGGGATGGTTTCAAATTTGTCTGCTTCACCCTCGGGAGTCAATGTGACTGTCAGCCCTGATGTGGAGAAACAGCATCAGCTCCCAGCCCAGATCCCCAAAACCAGGAGGAAGCGCTTCATAACCCAGAGCGACATGATCTCCATCCTGGATTATCACAACAAGGTGCGAGCCAGCGTCTTCCCACCTGCTGCCAACATGGAGTACATGGTGAGCATCTACTGCGTTACACACTGCAGACTGATGATTACACCTCAAGTCTAATCTAACCTTCTAACTCTTAGTATGTCAGGGCACTTAGATGATCAAGTCAAAGTCAAAGTAAACTTTGTCATCTCTGCTATATTCTATATATAGGCTGGTTATATGTAAAGTGCTTTGTGACAATGACTGTTGTTAAGAGCGCTATATAAATAAATTTGAATTGAATTGTACAAGTATACAGAGAGACAAGACAACATGGCTCCAGCTTTAACAGTGCAAAGAACAAAGAACAAAGAACAAATAAGGCACATGGAATAAACAATATATAAACAGAATATAAAATATACACTTTGAACTAGAAGTGGAAAATTAAATACAAACTTTAAACTAGAAGTAGAAAGAGAGACAGCATGTAAAATATCGTGCTAGTATACCCTTCATGCTCGTTTGTTTTAACTTTGAAGTGACTGGTTGGAAATAAAAAGGGCAGTTATATTTTGAGTTGAACACTGGCGTGAGTTTGGGATGTGGATGTGGCGCCTTAGCACTGAAACTAACTTCCCACTGCAAACAGAATCACTGTGTCCTCATCTGCCTCTAAACATTTACATTTATGGAGTGACTTCCATTTCCTAATTACAGAGACAGTCTGCCTGGAGCAACTTGGGGTTAAGGGACTTACTCAGGCGCTTAATGGTGGTTGTGTTGCTGGTAGTTCCAAGCTGGATTTGAACCTACCACCTCTTGGTCCATAGAGTATTATACCACTAAACCACCACAATCCACTAACAGTAACATCATCTCCTGAACTCAGCCCTTCAAGAAGCAGCAAGATGCATTTCTTATTAACAGACTTACTGACCAGTCCTGTACTGACCCCCACTCAAGTACTAATACACAGTATGGATTATTGATGTAAGTCCCCTGCTGGAGGAGTGACAATGCTGCAGGGCGGTTAGTGTCCTTACAAGGCCGGAGCGTGAAGATCGACATTATTTTAAACACTGCTGAAGTTTGGGGCCTACTCCAGAATGCAGGGTTTCCTTCAGTCAAATAATTTTAGTTGCGTGTCAAGACTCTTGCAGTAGGAGGAGGAGGAGAGTTGCGGAACGACCCTATTTGGAAAAAGGTGGAAAAGGATTAAACGATCTGGCTAAAAGTGGATCTGAAAAAATGCTCTAAACAGATATGCATGGCTTAAAATAGAACCAATGTTCCTGCTATAACAGTGCATTCACACATGCTTTCATGTTGAAATCACGCTTGTGTTTTGTGTTTAAAGGGACATTCTACTGCTTTATAACGCCATCAACTACCGACCTGCAAAGGCACTTTCTGCCATATCTGAGTTTCTACCTAACAACAAATTGACCACACACACCTGAGTAGTTCATACATTAGGTGTGAAATAAGCAATGATGTCAAATCACGGAGTAGAAACTTGACATTCTGTGTAAAATTAAACTTAACCTGCAACCTGCATGCCTGCTGTAGGACACATCACTATGGTCATTAGGGTTACTGGAGTCACTGTGCCTTCAACCAGAATAATGGATATGGAGCGTCCTGGTGTGCAGTGTCCCAGTAATATTCAGCAGTTCTTTATGGGGATGCTCTGCGTCAGTGTGCTCTCTGTATGAGCAGGTGTGGGATGAAGGTTTGGCGCGGTCAGCTGAGGCCTGGGCTGCCACCTGCATCTGGGACCATGGACCTCCATACCTGCTGCGGTACCTGGGCCAGAACCTCTCGGTCCGTACCGGCAAGTGAGTCTGGTAAACTCCTGGTCTGCATTTATTTCTCATAGTGCTCTGATCCTGTGTCCAACTCTCTGAACGTTACACTACCACTGTCAGTGGTTATAATGTTATTTGCAGATGTATTTAGCTAATGTCTAAGTAAATTTGACTAGGATTTGATTAGAGGAATGTGGAGCCTCCTCCTGAGTTCTTGTTTACTCCGTGATCAGGTGTGTAAGGATTAATCTCTTCATCTTCTCCTCAGCTACCGCTCCATCATTCAGCTGGTTAAGCCCTGGTATGACGAGGTGAGGGATTACGTCTTCCCGTATCCTCGTGACTGCAACCCACACTGCCCGATGCGCTGCTATGGACCCATGTGTACTCATTACACACAGGTGAGCATCGTCAGGAAATATCAGGTGCTCGGGTAAGTTGTTCAGGGGTGTTGCTCACCAACAGGCAAGAAGTCAGGCAACTGCTAGGAAACCCAGGCCAGTCAGGGGTCCACTAGAGCTGACAAACTCTAAAATTGAAAGATTATTTGTCATTGTGAACACACCACAGCACAGCACACAGTGCACCACAATAAACTGTGACATTTGACTTAGGGCTGTGCGATATGGCAAAAAAATCATATGGCGGCACATTTTGAGCCCTAGGCGATAGACGGTATATATTGCGGTATATAATTAGATCTGTACGTTTTTTTAGACCAAAAAACGTAAGAAATTGCACAAGGTGAGAGTGGCCCAATGTCCTTATCATTTAACTTTCATTCAAATGTAATATATAAATGTAAATATTTTACATTCATGTTTTTACTTAGTTCTTAGCTTTATTTATTTACTTTCTCAAATTTCTTACTTTTATTTACAATGACCTGCACAGTCTCACGAGGGAGCCAGGTGTTCATTTCAGCACATTATGCCTGTATAACTAAGCATGTGGCAAATAAAGAATCTTTAATCATTTCTGCCATTAAATAAAAAGGACGTTTCTGGCCAAATCCGTTGATCGGACGTGGCGTGGCGAGCGGCAGACGGAGCGGTTCCCTTGTCGAAACATACGGGCCCAGGCCGGAAAAGTAATGGCGCATTCTTTGGCTTCTCTCATATTGAACAGCGTATATTTTGCAGATTACGTTTTTCTGCTCAGTATCTGAGACCCTAAATCCAAACCATGTCCAGATTATGGACATTGCACCGATCTTATTAACGAGCTGCTCTTCCGTACACTCTCTCTCCATTTTCCGAAAACAAATGCCTCGTGGTGTGGTTTTCGCGCATTTGACTTGATTACACCATTTTTGCGGACGAGAAGCGGAAATTTCAGCGGTATGCCGGTATGATCAAAATCTCTATCGTTGGCCAAATTTATATCGCATACCTTTTATACCATACACTCCTAATTTGACTCATCCATGAAGCAGTGAGCAGCTGACATGTGGCATGGGAAGCAGTGCTTGGCTACAGTACCTTGCTCATGAGTACCTCTCTGGTAACTTTATTGGTCTGGGTTTCGAACCGGCAACCTTCTGATCACGGGGCGAACATTCAACCGTTACACCACCATCTGCCCCTAGTACTCTTAAACTACTTAAGGGTCATGAGTGCTAGATGGAGAGGCCACACTTTACGTTTTTGCCCAGGGTCCTAGTGTAGCCATGCCTGTTGTTTTCCTAACATTTCTTTCTCTTAGTCATGAATCAGGCTGCATTTTATTCCATGTTGTGTTGTGTACGCTAGTATATTTATGTGACAGCTGCATCTTCTAATATGGCCTTCTCTCTGCAGATGGTGTGGGCCACATCCAGCAGGGTGGGCTGTGCGGTGCAGGTGTGCTACAACATGGTGGTGTGGGGCGCTGTGTGGAGGCAGGCAACATACCTGGTCTGCAACTACTCCCCCAAGTACGTGTGCAATGGTCTTGCTCAGGACTCCAACGATGGTTCCTGGGATTCGAACCCCTAATCTTATGATCATTATGATTTTTAGTGCACACCTTTATAGTCATGCATGCTTCCCAAACTGTAAACTTTGCACATCCTCCTAAGACACATAAAATGACCAATTAATCATCTTGACAGTTTGAATTAAAAAGGCCATTTTGACTCAACTAACTTTATTCTGATTCTGATCAACACAAGGGTTCAGTCATTGCTTCAGCACCCCATACTGTTGAGAAAAAGGTTTTAATGATGTCTTCTCATATGTGCATCTCTCCTACTGTCTGCAGGGGTAACTGGATCGGGGAGGCGCCCTACAAGGTGGGGGTCCCATGTTCCGCTTGCCCCCCGAGTTACGGAGGATCGTGTAGCAACAACCTGTGTGTCCCTGCTGTCAACTCCAACTTTATTTACTGGTTTAAATAAGAATTTTCAGCAGCGGAGCAGCACCTCTACAGCAGCTGGAGCTCTGGAAGCTTTCAGCTAAACTTTGGTCTGACATCTGCCGTGTAACAAACACGTCTGACTGGAAGATATCTACACATTAGTGTACTTTTTTACCCTTGTAGCTTTTAAACAGATACAGTACATGACACTTTGTATGTGTAATCAGCAAAGGAGGAACAGTCTGGGGTCAGAAAGTACAATTCCTGCCATGTTTTCCTCCTTACACTCTCCATTAAAGGGACACTAGTTCCAAAATTCTATTTAAGGTGCTAATATTCCTGATGATATTTATAAGGGGGAACCTTTTTACATTCTGAACCTGGACTTTTCCACCTCAGGTATTATATTCTTTGATATGAGGATTAATAGCAACTTGGAAATTATTTTAAACGTATAATTACACTTCCAAAAATGGTGCTAGTAGGAGCTCTGTGGTGTTGGTCATCATGCTGAGGGTTAAAGTTGAATCTGTTTAGTGCAGAAATCAGGGCTGTGAGAGGTGAGATCTGCGTGGAAAATCACATTTCAGCAGCTATACTCATGTAAACTACCAGTTTGTGTGTATCTTATTTTAGCTTGATGCTGTTGCTGTTGTGTGTGATCTTGTAAAACATCTGTATAAGAAGAGTTTCAGGTGGAGAATCTCTCATGCAGCTAGCTGTTCCCAGTTTGAATATTTATTCATTTTAAAAACAATAAGCTAAAAAAAAACACGAGGAATGTGTGGGCAGTGTGCTCTACTCTTGTGCTTTTCTTGTTTGGTATTTCACATACTGTGTGTTTTTACTGTATTGACTGTAGTTTTGCTGTGTTTGTTGTAGGCTCATGCATTAGTATTTGTATCACTAGTCTGACCTTTCTATTTGTGTCTTTATGATGTTTAATCCTAATAGGTAACATTATTCAAAGTTACAGAAAGCAGATTGTACTGCACATAAAATGGCTCCCACAGTGTGTCCAAGGCTAGTCAGAACGTCATAATATTCAGAACTTTTTGGACAGCAGCGCCACCAGATGGATGGTGCTGGTGCGGGATGTGGTTTGGTCACATGTTTGGTTAATTCCCAAAACCACCAGCAGGACTCAGAGATTCATCACTAGGCGTCAAATGCACTGAGGATGTATATTTATTTCTGTTTTATTTAATTGTCATATTTCACCCAAAAGTCTAGAATTGAGATGCTGTAATTAAATCCTGAATAAATTGATGCTGTCATACAGTGTAAAGAGAGTTTGCCTTTAGTAATAACACTACAAATGGATTTTTGTGTTTTTGTGTGAATTTCTGCTCTTGTGTATCCAGTTTGTACTGGCAGGAGTTTCTCCTCTTTATTCTTCAGACTTCCAGCTTTGGCACAACATCTGAGAGTGTTGGATACTGAACAGTGCCCCACACCTTTAATAACATCACTACATCACTTCAGATTTGGCATAGAAAATATTTTAGAAGTGCTGGATTAGAATTAATTAAAGAGTCTACACAAAAGACCTGCTGTCTCCATCTCTTTATTCATCTCTTTATTCCCCTTTTCATCGTAAAGATTTGTGAGTTTTGTGTTTGAGTTGATCGTGATTATAGACAAACTCTGACCTGCTCTGGACTTCACATCCTCTTTTCAAACACAATTACAACAGTGAAGTCACATTCTTACATGAAAATCTTATGATTTTTACTGTTAGAGCAGGATTTTGGAGATTTGAGACTAAATGAATAGTGAAGGTGTCTTTAGTGAGGATTCATATTAACATATAAGATGATATGGAGTATAAATCATGATGAGCAGTGCTGCACATGTGAGTGTTTGTGACTGCTGGAAACAAACAAGTCTCAGCTACACTGTAGGTAACTTTTCACTCCACCTGAAGGATTTCCTGCCATTATTAAGACTCTAAGTGAACTTGCAGATGAATGCTGGCTGATGAAATAAACATATGAATGCAATGAACACTTACAATGGACACTATACAATATAAAATATACAATAGGAGAAATAATATATATGTATATATGTATGTATATATATATATATATATATATATATATTATATATATATATATATATATATATATATATATATATATATATATATATATATAAATAAGAGGGGCACTTTCTAAGTAGTGTTTTATACCTGTACAGGTTTGGGCTGGGGGTTATTTTGACGTTTATTTGTGCCCTGCATGTGGTGGTGTTGTGTAGCTGAACTGGGGCCGTGTGGTGGGCGACATGCACACAGAGACCCCACTGTTCCCACTGTCACACACACACACTCACACACAAACTCATACACACACTCGCACACACACACACACACAGCTGCCTCTCCTCGCAGGGAAGAGCTGCTGATTTTGCTCATGTTTCATCTTTATGTTGGCACACAGAAGAACTTTTCCTCACACGGCACAAAACACAGCTTTAAAGGTACAGTGAAACCCCTATCAGGAACAATGCAGTCAAGTTAATGAGTTTAAAACAAAAGACTTTCTCATTCATTTTAATTCAACTATTGCAACTGTGGTTGCAAAATGTTTCTTTAAGATCTAAAACTCTAGGATTCATTCATTAGTACTTGATAAACACATAAATAAACTTGATAAACCTGATATTTATTTGTATGCTGTTTAAACTCTTGATGATGAGACACATTTGGTCAAAAACACATTTGCTGTTCATATCATCCAGATCTTTGACATGTAAACTTGAATGATTAATAAAGAAACATTTCTGCAATGTGTCATATGGGTGTATAGAGTATGTAATGAAATTGTAAATATGTTATATCATAGACTCCAAGGTTTAAATATATAAAACATACAACAGATATTGCAGTCTGAGTATGTGTATGTGTATGTGATTGTGTATATACTGTGCTGTACAAAAACACACAATGTTGTATGCATGTGCTTTGTATTGTGTGCTTCATTATTTGTGATGATGTTACACTCTTAGAAAAGATGTGTTAAAATTGACACAAACTGTATCAAATTCTTACACATTAATGGGTGAGTTTTGGGACAACATTTCTTGTGTTAATCTTAGCACATTTATTGTGTTAATACTTTTGACACAGTGAAAGTGTCAAGAAAGGTAACACAAAGATGTGTAAACATGTATAATATTTACACATGCGCCAGACATCCCAAGTCTCCCGGAAGTTCCGGGAGTCTCCCGCATATTGATAGCGGCTCCCTGATGCGCGCAAATTGAATAAAATATCCCGGAAACTAGAGCAAGCAAACAGGAGTCTGCACGCGAGTAGCGTGTGCATCGCGCGCTTGAGAGAAGCGTGCACATGACGGAAGGAGAGAGAACGTGCGTATGTGTGGATCACTGCGTGTGTGCCTGTTCATGTAGCCCGTGCTAGACAAAAGACATCCTGACTGGTTGTTAAATTGTTAAATACTCTATAATACTATGTTTGGAAAACCACGTTAAATTTGTAATAGTATATGTGATGAAACACGGTTGTGGTTTTTGTGTAGATATACAGTATATTTTTAGTGTTATATAGTTTGTATATTCCTGTAGCTGAGTTTCTTCGTGATGTAACGTGTTGTACATGTCAGGTAGGATGTCGTGTGGATCACTCATGATGATGATGTTGATGATAGTGGTGGTGGTGTTATATAACTGTATATGTGTATGAGACGGCGCTATGGGCGTGGTCTAGCTGCTCGATATAACAAGCCCCGCCCCCCACTCCTCCACCCCACGATCATCACCTGAGCGTGAGACGGCGTTAGTGCAGCGCGTGCTGAGTAACGGGAGCGGAGCAGAGCCGCGTTACCAGGACATTAATCACCGAATCTCCCCGAGACCAGACCCGAACCGGAACCCGAACCCCAGGTCAGTACGGACCTTTATTACCGGAACGGAAAGATTCGGTAGAAGCGCCTTTTACTGCAGTAAAGAAACTGTACCGAGATGAAGAACATAAAATACATTATTTAATATTCAGCAGTTATGAGTCGAGGCTCTTTATGGAGAATGGGTTTGTAGTTAAACGAGTTGAAGCTGCTGCAGTTTGAGGAGAACTGTTCATGTTCAGGGTGCGGTACTGCTCAAATCTCATGTATAGAAAGTCTTTTAAGATAAAATTTGGTGTCTTGTGTGCATAATTTATTTGCCATTATTTTGGCTGTTTTGCCAAAAGACAGAGTAAGTTAACTGTCATGTGATAGGTAATAAGTTGATATTTTTTGCTGTGCAGCTTTTTACACCAAAGTGCATTCAGAGATTGTTGGCTTCTCAAATATAATAAAAATATGGCGGTAATAACTTTAAACATCACTTTATGGGACTTTAGGTGCACTGTACACATCAGTTTAGATTTTTCTCAAGTTAAGCAATAAATGAGAAAGAGGAGGGTGTGTTGTAGAAGCAGGGCTGTGAGGAGTGCTGATGCAGCAGGTCTCACGGAGAGAGGAATAAAACTGCAGGAAAACACCAACCCTCAGAGAATCACAATCTGTCTAAACCCATTAACACAGAATTATATTCCTACAAGAAAAAGTTTTAGTTATAAAACAACTTTTACCAACGTACACTTTACAGAGGAAGGACAAAACATTTAAAGAAAATAGAAATATGATATACTTTTTAAAATATATATTTAGTTTTAGCCTTTTCGTAGCCTGAGATAAAGAATCTTGATCTTGATCAGAACCACCAGCAAACAAAAAGACAAAGAATCATTACAGTACAGTAACAGTAACAGGCAACAGTAAGCGACAAGTAGATCAGGAGTTTAACTTTATGTTGAACGTGGGGATGTGGTTGAGATTTTCATCATGGTGGTCCATGCTGTTTTTGGGAGCTGTGCTGGTCAGTTATGATTATTGTGGGCTTTACAAGCAGGGATATAAATCACGGTACAATATTATATAGATTCAGTGGTCAATGATTCAACGTCTGCTGATATTGCAATACTGCAAATTCTGCTACAATACGATTTCTATTTGATTCAACTCAGGAGCCAGTGATAGATATGTGACAATACCATATGCTGTTTTAACACCATCACTTCCAATCATATCACCTCACAATAAGCAACTCAGGCCTTCTGTTCATCATGAAGTGACATTACAATATGTGTTATGTCTGCTTGATGTTTTCATGTTGGATCGATGCTATTGGCTTGTGGATTATTAAATTGACGTATTGATGTTGATCGATGCATCGTTACAGCACTATTTACCACCCAATAGTGAGCGAAGAGAGGAGTTGCATTTAGAGTCAGGACCTTAAATGCCCCAGAATTCCACACTGCATTTAAGCACGTCTCTGTCGGGTGTGCGTCTTCAGGTAACGGAGGAGGAGATTTGGGATTTGACCGCAATGACGTGGCGAGCTCCTGCCCCGCGTCTCAGTGCCGCGCTCCTGCTGTTGTGTCTCCAGACGGCGCTCGCCTTCCTGCTGCCCAACACCACGCGACTGGACGCCATGCTGCAGAGGTATCTGGAGGAGGAGGAGTGGGAGGAGCCTGGCCGGGAGGGCGGGGCCAGGAGGAGGAGGGCCATCTCCCCCAGTGACATGCAGCTCATCCTCGACCTGCACAACAAGCTGCGTGGACAAGTCTACCCCACCGCCTCCAACATGGAGTACATGGTGAGGGAAGAGGGGTCACGTTGGGGGAGGGATAAAGCTGTAGGTGTGTGTTAAATAGGGGCGTAAATAACAAGTTTCATCACTATGCAAATATATATACATTTAAACCATTCAATAGCTGCTGATATGATTAGATTTATTTAATTTTCAGAATGATACAGTGACGTACAGTGACTTCATTTGAAATCACAAAAAGCAACTCAAATATCATTAGATGTTTTTATTCCTGAGTTCAACCAGACATTTCAATGAAAACGTTTCATTTTGTATCATTGTTATGGGCTCATTGATCATTGAATCAATGTGCTGATGTAGATCGATGCATCGTTACATCCCTATTGTAAAAGATGATTTGGATATGCTGCTACACCTGTCTGAAATCAGCACACACACCACCGTCACACAGGGCAGCAAAAATATTTCTCAACTACACTCAGACCTGTGGTCTAATGCAAACAGTTTTAGCCCAGCGGGGAGGCCACACACACACATACGCACACACACTTTCAGTGACACACACTCACTGGCCTGAAGCCAAAGGTCTGATTTCTTACGGGGCAGTGCTCCTTCACCCAAAACCACGTGCTGCTTCTCTGGAATTCTTCACCGCATCAGTGTAGGAAAAATCACCAGTACAGTAGACGACAAATCTCTACACTTCTCTCTCTCACACACAGTCTTATCAACATGTTGTGAGGTTCTTTTATTGAATCCCATGATGATCCTGAAAGAATTTACATTTACATTTATGACATTTAGGAGATGCTGTTATCCAGACCATCTACCTCCAGCAACTTGGGGTTAAGGGTCATGCTCAGGGCCCAGTGATGGTTACGCTGGAACTTGGATAGAGCTATATTTGAATCTACAACCACCTAGTCCAATAATGACTAGTTGTAAGCAATACTACAGCTACATGCCTAACCCTCGCCCTAACCTCAGTAACCAAAAGAATTTTTTTGCTTTTTATAGGTCAGATTTTTTCTCTAAAAAAGTTGGTGATATTGTACTGTACATGCATGTTACATGCTGTATGTGAACGGCTCCACCAGGGGGCCTCACACTCATCAAAACTTCAGGGGGCAGATGATCAGGAGAGTAGACGTAGTTTATTTGTATGTGTTTGCCAAGATTTAGAGAATTAAACTTTTTTGTACAGCCACAGTATTGTGAAGAAGTGCTGCACAATTTTAGCTCTTCAGCTACATTCACAAACCACCAGTCCAACACAGACTACAGCAAAGTTCATCACAGCTGAAGAAAACTCTCAACCAGATAATGCGGTACAGAATTAAGAGCAACCAAAAATTTACATTTATTTAAGGGGTAATAAGAAAATATCTGAGTATCATTAATTCATAAATGTTCACATTAAAACAAAAAAAAACAAAAAAAATGAAACTCGTTTAAAAAACCAAAGTAGAAAAATGAACAACAAGCTGTTTTACATCAATTGAAAAATTATCAGCCGTCAAATCGAAAATTGAAATTTAACTGAGTGTTGTGGAATGGAAGTGGCATTAGCCAAAAGTGACGGTTACACATGACTGATCAAAAAAATTATATGCCCTGAGATATATAGTGTAGGAATGACTAAATGATAAATGGATTGGAAAATGTCTTGGTCATTTTGGTTTTTGAAACAAATTTTGGAAAAGCCTTGCATTTTTGGGGTTTTGGTTTTAATGTGAAAAACAAATGAATGAATGAAATGCTGCCCTGTGGTGTGTTACAACCTGCTCAGGGTTGGTCCTCGCCTTCCGTCTGTAGGCTCCGGTCCCCACGCGACCCCAGTTGTGATTAAGTTGTTCGGATAATGAATGAATGAAATGTGGATTGATTACTGTCCACTTCTGTAACTTAAGGCTGAGTGTCACTCTCAGTGTGTCTGAGCCCCAAAAACTACAATGGACATTAAAGTCACATTACAGCCTATATGATGTCTGCTCAAAGTTTTTATGTTAGATCGATGCTGTGAGCTTGTTGATCATAGTCCTGATGTAGACTGATGTATCGTTACAGCCGGTGGGAAGGCGGGCGGGTCACAGAGGGGTGATGTTTCGGCTGGACTGCACCCAAAAGCGTTCTGACCGCTAACGAGATGCTACAGCAAGTCAGAATGCAGCATGCAGAGGCAGAAGTCAGGAATGTAGAGCAACAAGGAGGCACCGTGCCAGCCTTTAGATGAGTGATAACAGGATTTGGACTGCAGTGAAGTTTGTTGGTGGAATGCAGGACTGACCCCACACAAGACTTATATGGCCACGTACAACGGTCACTTTATTAGGAAACCCCACCTCCACCACCTCCAGTTAAAGACAACACTCAACAGTTAGCATGTTCAGTGTGTGTTCATCCTCCACTTCACCTTAATCAAAGGTCAGGGTTTGACCACAGTCATTTTGTTTGTGGTGATATTACTGGTCATGTTGAGACTCTCAACCCAGCAGTGACACTGACACTGCTTGGATTCAATATTCAACAAAGTCTGCTATGATTTGATTTCCATTCAGTTCAGTTCAGGAGCGATTGATGTGGGACAATATCATACGCTGATTTAACACTATCATGTCCTTGCTGGTCTTACTCGTTTCTAACTTCAGCGTCAGGAGTGCCAGTGCAGGGTAAACTTTTTAAGACTTACAGGAACCTGGTAAAGATCTCAGAATGTGGGGAACGGTGATTGTTTAGACATTGGGGGTGAAAGTTGTGCGTCCACGTGCTAGAGATTAGCAGCTATAGGTACACATTAGTGACTGTAAATTAGCCCTGCTCAGAACGATGTTTTAGTGCTAGCAGAAAGTGGAACTCTGCACACTGTTCCACAGCAACGATGGCGGCTGCAGGTCTGCTCTTACTGACTCCTTTGTTCCAGTCCAGCAATCCACAAACACACGGTTTTTAAGCACCGCTGACTCGTGTTCAGATCCCTATCGGTCAAACCCAGTCACCAAGCAGCCGTGACCTGACGTAGAGAAGGGAGCAGGGTCAAGAAATTACAACAATTCAACAAAAATGCTGGGCACAGCTTTCTTAAAACAGGGGGTCTTTGTCTTTGAAAAGTGTGTATACTTCTGTTCACACACTTAGATCCCAGCAGTTTGTTTGTAAAGTGCATAACCGCTGTTGATGGTTGTTCCAAAACAAGTAGGGGTTTATGTCCAATAAAGGCAGTCGGGGAGCAAATAAACCTAATATACAAAGAACCAAATCGCAGTCCAAAATGAGTTCAGTGAGATAAAACACACAAGGGACAAAGGCAGACAAAAGGCAGACTAAGTGACTTAAATCCTGCGTTGGTGATCATAAGACTGGGGATTGCTGTTGGACCCCCATGTTGCTGCAGGAGACTGGGAGACCCTGTAGCAACGTGGGGGTCCAACAGCAATCCCCAGTCTTATGATGAAGAGTCTAGATGAAGCCATGTGTTAAAAGCCATGTGTTGAGTCTGTGTGTGTGTGTGTGTGTTGTGAGGTTTGGGACACGGAGCTGGAGAGGAGTGCAGAGGACTGGGCTCATACGTGTCTGTGGGAACACGGACCTCCTCACCTGCTGACTCGCATCGGCCAGAACCTCGGCGCTCACTGGGGCAGGTGGGCAGCACCACGCACAGCAACAACTTTCTCCCAGATCACCTTTATTCTTATTGATCATGCTTATGATGTCTTAATTAAAAGCTTTCCAGTTTATCATTTTAATTCCCTTTGAAAGTGTGCAGTTCTGATGCTGAGCTGCTGTAATGTGTGCTTTAGAGACAGACCCCCCACCTTCCATGTGCAGGCTTGGTATGACGAGGTAAGGTATTTCAGCTACCCTTATCCCCAGGAGTGTGACCCCTACTGCCCCTTCAGGTGCTCTGGACCCGTCTGCACTCACTACACACAGGTGCTCAACCACACACACTTTATTAAGAACTCACAGCTTGTAATTAGTGATGTGGAATTCACAAGTTTCATCACGATACAATATGTGACCCGATCTGCCGTAATTAGTCGGAAGTCGGTGTTCTATTTATTTAGATACGGGCCGATTATGTTGAAAAACATCAAAAATATCGATTCTTCTTTTTTGGTCTTATATGAAAGAAAAGGTCTTCAAAATTAATCTAGTCTCCGAAAAGGAAAAAACTATATTTTTGAAGTTTTTCAACATAATCGGCCCGTATCTAAATAAATAGAACGCCGACTTCCGACTCATTACGGCAGATCGGGTCACATATCATATCAGTTCAGTGGACAATGTCTGCTGATATCATAAAGTCTGTTACAGATACGATTTCCATTCAATTCACCATTCGATCCGATTCATTTTTCTGCTGCAAGCTGAGCATGTTGAGACTTTTTGAAGGCAGTTTAGTTGTTCTTCAGAGAGCTGTAATTGCTGAGATATAAAAGTGATATGAGTTTTTTCTCTTTTTTGCTCCAGCTGGTTTGGGCGACCAGTAACAAGATCGGCTGTGCCATCAACGTTTGCTACAACATGAACGTGTGGGGCATGATCTGGGCCAAAGCTGTTTACCTGGTGTGCAATTATTCTCCACCGTGAGTTCCAAACCTCACACTAATCCCCATCGTTACCACAGTCTCCATCATACTCCAACATCACAACATTCTTTCAGCTGAATAATCTCTCCATATAGCCTAAATCATCTTAAAATTTGTGCAATAAGAGTGTCACAATACATTCACTACATTTCCTAAAGATCCATGATTCACCAGCAGGTGTGTGTTGTGTAGTTGTGAGTGTAGATGTGTGTGTTTTTGCACCAGGGGTAACTGGTGGGGTCATGCACCCTACAAGCACGGCCGGCCTTGTTCCTCTTGTCCGGCCAGCTACGGGGGCGGCTGCAGGGACAACCTGTGCTATAAAGGTAGTGTTTACACTAACCACATCTAAACACACCACAAACCACACTCTCCTGCATGTCTGTGCTGAGTTCTTCATCTTTCGGTCTCCCAGACGATGGTCATGGGAGGCATTACGTCCCAGAGCCGGAGGAGAGTAACTACATCGAGCCGGAGGCGGAGCCAGCACGAAGCCACGCCCCCACCTCCACCCCCACGCCTGACTTCAGCCCCGCCCCCGAGAGGAATGAGGTGGTCAGCACTGCACAGATGTGTAAGAGAGTTTTTGGCCTCTTCATATTGATGTGTGATGTGGCACTTGAGAGCTGCTGGGACTCTCTCTCGCTGGAGACTACACGCACCACTGCTGCTCTATTCAGCACTTACTACAGCAGTGTGTTACAGCAGTACACAGCTCTGCTGCAGGAACCTCACACTTCCCTTCTTGAGTAATGAAAACATTCTTGGCCAATGCTTTCACTTTGGTCTGTTTTGCGAGGATCCAAGAACCTTGAGCAGTGCAATGGGAATTCTCCCCGGGAGTCCCTCTAAATCATGAACCCTGCTTCAGGAAAGTTAGTCAGTGGGTTTCAGCACAATAATAACCCAGCTATTAGATATTTAATCAACAGTTTAATTAGCTTTAGACAATACACAATCTGTGGTGGTCTAGTGGTTGGAACCTCAACTCTAGATCAGAGGTTATGATTTGAATCCTACCTCCAGCACTACTACCACTGGGTCCCTAAGAAAGACCCAGTTGCTGTAGGAAGACTGTCCCTGAAACGAAGAAATTGGAAATCGCTCTGCTAAATGCTGTAAATGTGATAAGTAATCATTGACTAGTTGGAAAAACATCTGACATATTAGCCAACTACCAAAATAATCTTTAATTGCAGCCACACTGTTCTGCCTGAGTGATGTTTTACACTTTAGACACAGCGCCACTCTCCCATCTCACCTGCTCTACTGTGTTCTGTTGTGTTCTGCAGCTCAGCAAGTCCAGTGTGATACTAAGCTGAGGGACCAGTGTAAAGGCACCACCTGTAACAGGTAATAAACACTCCTCCTGCTGCATATCGTGATGGTGGACTAGTGGTTAGAATACTCATCTCTGGATCAAGAGCTTGTGGGTTCAGATCCTACCTCCAGCACCACCACCACTGGACCCTTAACCACAAATTACTGCAGGGGGACTATCCAGATAACTCGGAAATTAAAACCGTAAAACCAAAGAGCATAAAATGTATAAATGTGACCCTCCATGGCAAAACCAGTCGCTTGTCGCACCAGAGGTTTCCAAGAAAAACGACCGTTTATGTTGCGTGGGGTAAAATTTAGGTTTTTTTGTTTTTAGTGTTTTGAAACAGTGGAAGGTCTATACTGTACTGTTGTGAATAAATTTGGCTGAAAAACGTACCCTTTCCATCCTAAAAACATGGCTTTCTTGAGGCGAGGAATTCAATTTCCGGCAGAATGTTAAAAGTTTCTGTTTTGACTGCTCTACTTCAATATTTACGGTAAATCCACTCATTGACTAGCGTGAAGATATTTCTCCGGAATACATCTTCGTCTCCCGAGTTCAGTTAACCTAACGCAGGTAGGCTATCCGTGTGGCTGTGAATGCAGCGTAGGATACCGTAAATACAAACGTAGCCGCGACCGCACCAAGCGTCTGTGAGTGCTACGGCAATAGTCAACTTCAAAGGCAGATTTCTCTGTTTCTCACTTGCCGTGACAGGGGAAACCAGACTCATGTTGATATCTCAGTCATATGTCGTCCGATTCATTCGATATTGGTATCGTTTTGAAGCTTGATTTATGCCCTTTCATGAAAACATAATAACTCAATTTTGAAAATTTGCGACAAGCGACTGGCTTTGCCGTGGAGGGTCACAAATGTAAATTTTGATCTCTGGGATGTTGTGGTTCTTCACCATCTTCACCTGTCATGTGTGTGTTCATCATCATGGTGTGTGTGCATTTGTGTTGATGAGCAGGTACGAATGTCCTCCCGGCTGCTTGTACAACTATGGGAAAGTGTTTGGAGCTGGATATTATGACATGGTATGTTACACACCACACACCCTCCTCAACTCCAACACCACACACCGCTTATCAAGCACCTCAACACACTTTCCCAAACATCTGACTAGTAAGAACTGTGGGAGGGAGGAGCCAATGGTAAAGCTCCAAAGCACAAAGACAATCAGAATGTTGTCTGTTCTACTCAGACAAGGTCGCTTTCTCAAAAAATCTAATTCTGTGACACTGTTTATAATTTGAGGACTGCTGCTCTCCGATTTAGGTGGCAAACAGGATTTAGGTTTTGCATGTACAGAAAATAACATGATTTACGTTGTTTAATTTTACAATTTTGTTTATTACAGCTTATTTGAAAAAGATTGTTCTTATTTGAATTATTATGAATGAATGTATTTTTAAATTATTTTTAAGATTATTTTATTTAACATAGCTTGGAATTAAAACGTATTTAAATTATATTTAATGTATTTTTTAAACTATTTAAAAATAATTTTTGTGTATCCCTGATCATATTTTCATTCATTCATTCATTTTCCAAACCGCTGTAATCCCAACTGGGGTTGTGGGGGGACCGGAGCTGATCCCGGCAACTTTTGGGCGCAAGGCGGGGACCAGCCCTGGGCAGGCGCTAACACACCGCAGGGCACCATATTTATTATATTGATTTTGAAAGTTAGAAGTGACCAGATTTTTTAAATCATGAAGCATTAAAGACTGCACCTTCTTTCTCACAGCTCTTCTCTACAGACACTACCAAGTATTAATAATAGATGTATACCCTACTAATCTGAAACAACAAATAGATAAGTTGTAAAATTGAGCAGCTGAGTGTAAAATGAGGTGATAAAGTAACGCTTCTGAACAGCAGTCTTCATGTGGAGTGTAGAGATGTGTTTCCTCACCTCCACACCTGGCAGATTTGACATTTTATCATCATTATGATCTTACACTGCTGCTGCTGCTGTTCTGAGTGTCTGAGTGTGCTTGTTCTCGTTGGTGTGAGTGCAGCAGTCGAGTGTGTGTGGAGCTGGTCTGCACGCTGGCATGATCGACGATGACGGAGGCTGGCTGGACGTGAGCAGGGTGGGCAGACGTGCCCGCTTCAACAAGTCCTACAAGAACGGCGTACGGACGCTGGCGTGAGTGGCTCTTCACCCAGCCACGGTGTTTATACAGTGTTCACTTGCAGCTCAACACCTCATCTCTCATCTGTCTCTCCACAGGAAAAACCAGAGCGCCAATGCATTCACCGTCTCCACCGTGCCCGGTATACACACACACACACATTCACACTCACACACACTGTTCAACATCCAGGATTGTGCATGTTTAATAACAATAAAAATAATACATTTCATTGATTTTTTTAAGTTTTCCTCCTGGTGCGTGTGTATTGTCTGACGTTATTTGGTGTGTGTGTGTCTGCAGTGAAGGCGGTGTCATGTGAGATAACCGTGGCTCAGTTCTGTCCCTTCAGAAAGCCGGTTCGTCACTGTCCCAGGTCTCTCCACTCTTCATTTCACAAAGAAAGCTTTTCTCCACGCTGCACAATGACGTGTGTGACGTTATGTGTGTATTTTTCAGGTTGTATTGTGCTCGTAACTGCCTGTACGACAGCACTGCTCGAGTGATCGGCTCTCGCTACTACGCAGACGTAAGTGTTGTCAGCCCCTCTCAGATGGAGGTGGACTTTCTAGAACTATAATGTTGGCACTGGTGGCGGTCTAGTTGGTAGGATACTCTACTCTTGTTATGGGTTTAAAGAGCACACCCGTAACCCTACAGGGAGACTGTCCCTACTGGGTCCATCTGTCAGCGTGTCCAGTTTGTCTTGGACCCGCAACATCTCTCCACTCCCTTTCAGGTCTCGAGCATCTGTCGGGCAGCGATTCACGCCGGAGTGATCCGCAGCGAGTCGGGAGGTTACCTGGACGTGATGCCGGTAGAGGGCAGGAGGCGCTACAGCGGCTCCCACCAGAACGGAGTGACGTCGGAAAGGTAAGCGCTTCCTCATGGTGATGACGCAGGTCTGACTTCACTGTACCAGTATTTATAGTGCAGATCTTGTCAGTGAACTATGAGGGCAAAAAAGTAACAAAAACACAAACAAAATAACTGTTCATTAATGATAATTCAAATGTACAGTTAATCGCGATATTGATTTAGATGCTTTAGCTGAAATGCCATAAACTTAGTGGTCCTGGCTACACTGGAGCTGATCAGGATGGAGTTGGTGGGTGGTTGTGTTGGTTGGTGCTGCTTTCAGTTTGGTATTAAATTGTCTGATCTAATCATCTACTCACCCCTTTTCTGAGTGAGTTATTACAGCAGCGTGAGGAGGCGTGCAGTCTGGACCGCCTGAGAGGCGCTGTGAGGAGAGCAGGGAGAATTTAACTCACAACCCTAAAACCGGCATCTCTGTGTAAATGCTGATGTAAACGGCTCTTTCTTCTCCGCAGCCTTACTGATCCTGCTGGACTAAAAGCCTTTAGAGTGTTCGCCGTCATCTGAAGCCTCACCCCAAGGACAAGAGATTTTATAACGCGACCGCCAGCAATTACAGCAGTTACAGCTCTCATGACGAGAGAGAGACTCTGACAGACTCAAACTCAGCTTACCTGTCTCCACGAGCCACCTGGCTTTCTGTTTATTCTGTATGATATGATGTAAATGATTCTTTTTCTACTAAATTTTGTTGTGGGGATGTCACACTGCACACTTTCAGCACATAAAGAATTTCATCACATCGCTCCCACACCTCCAGATTTGTACACAGACTTAACGTTTGAAACAGTGGAGAAGCTGGAGATTACAGCGTTTACGGAGCTTCTATTTTTCTATTTTTATAAGGTTTTATAATTGTGCTGAGCGCGTCTTAACATCGCGTCTTGTGTTACCTGCAGGCCAGGAAATCACTCAGAGTTCTGCAAGAATTTCAACAATTTCCCCACGTGGGGAGCATGAGAGAGCAGGAGGAGGAGGAGAGACGTGTCTGTACCTCTATTTATTACTTCAGCTTGCTGAATAACCTGAACATCATTATCACTATTCATACGATTATTTTATCTGTTTTGTGTAATGCACCTGAAAGAAGAAATACAGTATCTGCTATTTTTCCATTAAAATAAACTGGAAGCTGTGAGGGTGTGTGCATGTGAGTGTGTAAGAGAGAGGTGGTGATCTGGAATTTCAGCCACGTTATTCTGAAGTGATCACAGCAGCAGCACATTAACTCACATGGTGGTATGATCAACTCTCTCCAGAAATATTCTGGTTCTGTAATGTAAAAAGCTTTTAATAAAATGTACAAAAAAATTCTACAGATAAATATTATAAAAAAGTGAAATTGTTCTTAACTGACATCAGTGGTTAGAATTACACATTTTCTGTGATCTTAATGTTCATGCAGATTGTTGTGACTCATTTATAATCTTATACTTGGCAACTATAAGACTGAGAGTTCGAATCCCACATTGAGCCTAAAACCACAGCTGTGTCCCTGATCAAGACCAATAACCACAAGTTACTGCAGGGAGATGGAGCTGTAATTAGGAGATGTGACGAGCTCAGAGCATGATGAACGCCACAAATGCAAACATAAAGATACGTGTGTTGAAATGGTGAAGGTGTTCACTCTCTCTCGCTCTCTCTCTCTCTTTCTTTACTGCTTCCTCCGCCTCCTCTGTGCTCTGTGTGTTTGTGAGCTGCAGTCATGGTAGCGTCTCTCTGAAAGCTGCTGTGACTCTTGAAGGCGTGGGGGCATGGAGGAGGCAGGGGTGGTGGGGTGCGCTCCTGTGATCATTGCTCCCTGTGCAGGAGCTCCAGCAGCAGTGGTCTGTGAGAATTCGCAGCTCGGTGTGGCCCTGGGAAGGGAGGTGGGAGTGAAGCTTGCACCGCAGCCGGGGGCTGATTGAGGGGCGGCGAAACCTCACAGTCCCCTCTCTCACTGTACTGGTTCAGGTGCCTGTGCCGGTTCCCAGTCTGGAACTAGTACCACGTTTTCCACTTACCAAAACACTGGTACCGGTGCTGCAAAATGGACTCCAGCCTGACCCCAAAGCTTTGCCTGTCCGGAACCAAGAACCCGTAATGCTGTCAGTAGAGGTGAGCGGAGTAAAGTGAGGCAACTTCAGGTAAAGACCATGGTGGAAACTAAATCAACAGAGCCGTGACCGCACAAACCGCAAACCCAATGGAATCCACACCACACAGCACTAGGGGGGACACGGCTGGACGCAGTGGGGGAGCTGAAAGGACCGAACTGTGCAGCATTCACACGTGTGTGCTGTTCTCAACACTCTGACTGTTCAGAAATCACTTTTCACAGCAAACCATGAGGGTGAATTCTGGGTGCTGTTAGAAAAATTGATGTATTCATTCATTTTATTTATACAGCACCTTACATACATCTGAGTGCAGCTCAAAGTGCTTTACAGAGAGTGTGGAGAAATAGTAAAAGTCAAAGTAAACTTTATTGTCATCTCTTCTATATACTGTACAAGTACACAGAGAGATGAAACAACGTGGCTCCTGTTTTAACAGTGCAAAGAACAAGGAACAAAGAACAAATAAGTCACATAGAATAAGCAATCTATAACTAGAATAGAAAATATACCCTTTAAACAAGAGGTAGAAAGTGAGATAATTAGGTTACATGTGGTATTTAGCCTACAATTATGGTCTTAGAGTTATCTTTTACACTGAATATTTGTAAGTTCTGTAACAGTTTCAATATGAAAAATTCTACACAGACTCTATTAAATCAAACAGTATCTTTTAAAAGGTCTGAGGTAACATTCAAATCAGATCTAGTATGTGCAAATATGCACTGTGCACTGCAGTGGAGAACTACAATCTGTGCAATACTTTCAATGATTTCTGCAGATATCAGTCGGTGAGAAACATCATAAGAATAAAAACAAAAGCAATCAAACATTAAGAAATCATATAAAGATAAATATATATATATATATATATATAGATAGATAGATAGATAGATAGATAGATAGATATAGATATAGATATAGATATAGATATAGATATATATACATATGTAAAAAATACATGCATAAAGCAGTGTACAGATGTTTATACATTAGAAGGGTTGGAAGTTACAAATTAGAGCTACTCGTGCTAATTGAGTGAACGAGTAGCATACATATTATAATTATACCATTATTCAGACTCTTTTAACCAGAACTCTTTTAATTTACATTTAACTTTTAAGGCATTTAGCAGCTGCTCCTATCTAGAGAGACAATTTTCATAATTTCAGGGACAGCCTCCCTGCAACAACTTGGGGTTAAAGGCCAAGCTCAGGTACCTAATCATGGTACTGCTTCACGTAGGATTCAAACCCATAACCTGTTGGTTCAGCGGCAAGTATCCTAACTACTAGAATACCACCAGCCCCCTATAGCAACGTGGGGTTAAGGGTGGTGCTCAGGGGCCCAGTGGTGGTAGTGCTGGAGGAGGATAGAGCTGAATCTATGACCACTTTGACTTTAGACAAGTATCTAACCACTAGGCCACTTACACCCAGTTTATGTATGTGTGTGCATATATACACAATGTGTACGTATGTGTGTGTATGAGGCTGACATGTTGGTAACCCTCCAGTGAGTTCCACTGAGTGTGAGCATGTGTGTTGAGCTGCTCTACTCTATTGTAATGTTATTCGGGGCTTCCTGTCGATTGTTGATCTTTGTGAGTTGCGCCCCTGAAATTATGAGTTTCTGATTTCACACTGACCAACATGTGCTGGAAATTTGTAGGATCTCAATGGCCCGCAGCTGGAAATACTTCTAAACCCTCGCATCTGTGTGTATGAGGTCCTTGTGGGGTCTCCTGGGCGTGTGCGTGTATGTTTGTGTTTGTGTGTGGCGGGGGGATGGGGGATCAGCAGTAAGCTGCTGGATGTGGAGAGCAGCACTTGGGGTTATAATAAACTCAGAGCTGGTGTTCCTCAGCGGGCCTCGCGTGCACCGAGATGCTGCGTTTATTTACAGCACTGGTTTTATAATGATAATGGGCTATATTCATGCATTGGCCTCACACACACACGACTACTCTGACCTGCGCACCACACACACAGTGTGAGTATTTGTGGAAGGTTTGGGTGCGCATCTGTAGAAGTGAACTGAGCTGCTTACACACCACATGGGGTTACTCTCATTATAGCAACTGGGGAGGTGTTCTCTTGCTCTCTTCATCTGTTTCTTACTCCATCTCTCTCTTTCTCTCTCACTCACTTCACCTGTAACTCTCTCTCTCTCTGCCTCTTTCTCTCCAACTTCTATCCATCTCTCTTTCTCGTTTTCTCTTTTTCTCCATCTCTCTCGCCTTCTTTCATTTCTCCATTTCCACCTCTCTCTCATTCTCTTTTTCCATCTCTCTCTCATTCTCTCATTTTTCTGTTTCCATTTTCTTTCTCTTTCTCCATTTCTGTCTCTCCCATCCACTTCCGCCAAGCTCCCTCTTTTCCACCTTTCTCTTCCCTCCTCTCTCCCCATCTTTTTCACCTTATCTCTCTCCTACCTTCTTTCTCCCTTCTCTTTCTCTGTCCATCACTTGCCCCAGAGAAAAGGGGAAGGAAAGACGGGTAGACCCTTACCCCGCTCTCCTTCCCCTTTTCTCTCCGTCTCTCACCCTCTCTTCATTTCTCACTTTCTCTCTTTCTACTGCTTTCTCTCCCCCCCTTCTTTCTATTCCCACTCTTCTCCCCTCCACCCCCATCACATTCTCTCTTTCTGTTCTCTCTCTCTCTCTGTTGTGGTGTGTAGTGATGGTGTGTGTTGAAATGTTTTGGCTGTAACCTGCCTGTGCAGATCCAACAGTAGTGTTTCAGATCTCACACACATCTCACACAGGCCACACACCCATCTGCACACACATTTACACATACCTCCCCTATCTGTCTCCACACACACACAGACTCGATTGCCCTCCCCATGGACCTGAGGGAGTTGGGTAAAATTTTCCGTAGTGTCTAAAAGTGGCCTCCCTCCACAGAGCTGGCACTGGCCCCCAGTGTCCACCACCAGCCCCTCGCCCCAGGAGTGTACACACCAGCACTGCTGACTCCAGCAAGCATACACACCAGCACCGGGAAGGATATTTTCAGCTTCATATTTATAAAGATAATCAGATCACATAATTCCCTTCATTAACAGTGCACAGTGTGCCGCCTGAAGCCACCGCAGCTCAACTCAAACCACAGAGACTGGCAGTGGGAGTGATGGGGGCAGGTACTTACTGCCCTGCCTCACTTCACTCCTCCTCCAGGAGCAGCAGTGATCAGACTTTTCAGAAAGCTGCTCACTCGTTTTCGGATGACGGTTGGATGAAGATTAAAAATGTCACAATGGTGGTTTTTCACAGATATTCTTATCCAGAGTGACTTCCATATCCTGATTATAGGGACAGTCTCCCTGCTGCAACTTGGTGTTAATGGTGGTCCTCAGGGCCCCAGTGGTGGTAGTGTTGCATTATTATACAGCTGGAATGGACCTACAATCTCTATCTAACCATAAAGCCCCACAAACAAACTTTGCTCCCCGTCTTATACGCTGTCTTGTGTACACCTGATGCTCTTTCCATGGAGCTCTGTATGATTCGTCATGTTGGGAGGATCGTCAGATGTGTAGTGCGTGTGGGAGTGTGATTTCAAGTCGATTATAACTCAGAATTGAGACTCCACTCCACGCACAGTCACGCACCAGCTCTCCAAGTCTGGTCATCAAATAAACGCTAGTTCACCATTAATGCTCAAATGAACATAAGACGGAAAATGGATGTGTTAGTGGATGTATGCATGTATATATTTGTAAATGGATATGTACTGTGTTGGTGACTTACAAATTCTTCAGTGCGCCATGGGTCTTTTCCAGGTTTGTTGTACTCGTGCAGAGACAATAAATGCACTAGTTCAGTCAGTCTTCGTCTACATGAAGTCATTTGAAAAGATCACTTTAACATTTTATTTCAGTGTCCTTTACAATCAGCCATGGATTTAACATGGACCATTTGTTTCTGAACCACTGCTGGACTAAAAATGGACATAAAGATGAAGGTAGAATCACTTTTTGGAATCAACTTGATTCCTAACTGGAACGGGAACTGTCACTGTGAACAGCACTGGTGCAGGGTTTTGCTCTGGTGGTCCTTCAGCCTCAGCAGAGGGCAGAAATTTGTCACAGTGGAATCTTTGAGCTTAGATTGTCCTCAACTGGTTCTGACCAGAACACATGCAGCCCAGCAGGACCTGTCCTCCTATTATTGAGAGAGCACAGTGTGTGATTAAGGCCCATGTGAAGATGCAACTGGCTTAGAGCTAGAGGTGGAGGCAGAGCTAGAGGTAGAATTGGAGGTGGAGCTGGAGGTGGAGCTGGAGGTGGAGTTGGAGGTGGAGCTGGAGGTGGAGCTGGAGGTGGAGTTGTAGCTGTAATTGGAGGTGGAAGTAGAGCTGGAGTTGGAGTTAGACATGGAGGTGGAGTCGGAGGTAGAGCTGGAGGTGTAGGGTGAGGTTTAGGTGGAGGTGGAGGTGGAGCTGGAGGTGGGGTGGAGGTAGAGCTGGAGGTGGAGTTGGAGAGGAGTTGGAGGATGGAGTCCACTTTTGTCAAGATGGATGCACAAATCAGTGACCATGAAACAGCTACTTTTTCCCTGTAGCTTGAAGTAAAGCTAACTGCTATATTAAAGCATGATTGTAGCAGTTTGCAGTTCGTTTAAACATATCTTTCCCACTGCTCATGAATGCATACGGAATTGTGACTTTGCCAGCAGTTGGGATTAAAACCTGCATTCTGCCTCCTGCATTCCCTCCTGCTGGGCTCTTCCCCGAGACCGTCTTTATTAGAATTTCACACATCATTATCACGCTAAAGCAATGTGTCACCATGAAGCACACAAGCTGATGAACAATTTTAGAAATCAGATCAATGATATCAAAGCTAAATGAGCATTTACCCTGTGGTGTGGGCACATTAAACCCGTGCCACTTTAAATCTGAACTCAGTTATACGCTCTGCACAAATACACTACTGTAAAAAAACATTAAGAGTTCATCCAAGTCTGGCTGTTTATCTGGCCAGCGGCTTCCTCAAGTTGTGCGTAAACAGAGTGGACGAGGGGCTACTTATAGTGGCCGGGTCTTAACCATGGGGCCAGAACCGGGTCCGGCCTCTCCGGACTCCCACGTCATCGCTGACCTTTCTTCTGTTTGGAGAAGGTGTTTGATTTCACCTTCTTTTTACTCCTCCACTATATTCACACACGAGATGGCATGAAAGGCGTGATAGGTATAAAAGAGTTGCTTTGTCTGGTCAAGGTGGAGGTGAAGGTGGAGGTGGAGAGCAGGAGGAGAGAAGCCAAGCTACAGCTCCTCATCTTCACCCGGCTCCTGCTAAAGCTTTCTGATTAAAGAAAGCAGAAACGGGAAAACAGCTGATCCCAACTTTTACATAAAGGCTAAAAGGGTACTTTGGGGTGGATACTAAAGCACAGCATTTGTTGGCTCCAAACGGAACTTTTTACTGTATGAAAGAGGTGTAGAGAGGCGTATGGAAGCGGGTGCTGCTAGGTAGGATATTAAGGTTGTGGGTTCAAATCCTACCTTCAGCCCTTGCTGCAGGGAGACTGCTCCTATAATTAGGAAATAGAAGTCATCCTAGATGAGTGTGTCTGCAAAATGCTGTAAATGTAAGTGGATTTTTCTGGTCAGTGTCCCTCTGTCCAACCCCAAAGAGCCTTCCATTCAATGCAAATATTTGTCAGAATGTCTATAAAGTCTAAGTCTAATATTCAGAATTGGAGAGCTGATGACCCACACTGCCACCTACAGGTGATTGTCAATCATTCTGACCGCTACTTTAATGCAGAAATATTGGGACAGTTTGCAGATCTTTTATAAAACCTGTTGTTGTAGGTCTTTTAATTCCCCTAGCAGCTCTGTAGCTCTGGCTCTGCTGCTGTGATGCTCTGCTGGTTTATTCAGCATGTTTAGACAGAAAAGCCTGTGCTACACACACACAAACATTGATTTATTAATGCTCCGACTGTTGGAAACCCAAAACAAACTAATATCATAGCTGCAGGGTTCACAGCCCACATGAACTGAGCAGAACCAAAGTGTAATTTAATCATCTTATTGAATGCAGCCCAGTGAACCTGATTATTTTATGATGTGCTTTAGCAAATATTTGTGCCTGAGAGTTTCTACACATTTGAATTAAACCAGTCTCATGTTTCCAATAGCAGAAGGATGGGAAGAGATGCCAAAACTTCAGGAGGTCTGGCACAATTCACAATGTGAGCTTCCTGGTTTAGGGCTCATGCGAAACTAGCTCTATCTATTTGAGTTATGTAGAAACTACTTCTCCACAGATCTTTTCCTCTCAAATTATTCATCTTTGCCTTCGCTCAAAAAAATCACGCTTTGCCACTTTTTTTGTTGTAAGAGCATAAAAATACTCAAGCCCAAATCTTGCAGCTGCAGTAGGCCGGCCGAGCTACATAGGGCCCCCGAGCTCCAGGAAGAGGCCCCGGCCCCTACGTTCAGCGCTGATTGGCATGTTTTCCTTTCTGACAGCCGCTGAACCCGCGCCAACGGCAGCAGTGCTGACCCGAACACATTTCCTGCAGTCTCCACTTTACATCAGTTATGCCCCAGAAACCTGCTGCATAATGGTGCACGCTCGTCCCACCCAAACCTAGAGGAAGCTGACATCTAAGCATAAAGCCAACACACAGAAGCAAAATCCAAGCTGCTTCATAAAACTGAGATCTCATGAGAAGTTTATACCAATCAGCTATAACCACCAGTCTTACATTGAGCAGATCTACATTAACAAACTATGAAGGTAGGTCCCTTTACTGTGTTCTGTACTGACACACATTTTAAGCCAAGGACCTTGATTCAAGTAGACTTTAAAAACATCCTTACAATCCATTAAGGATTTATAGTGGTTTCTACTGGAATTTATGCCTTTCTATTGGGCAAATTTACAGAGTGCAGTCATGACATTATTATCTTTTATTGAGTTGGTCCACGTTTGCTGCCAAAACAGAAGCAAACTGTTGTTCTATGTGTTCTGACAATCTTCTGTCAAGAGCATAATGAACATTTTCTAGCAGTTTGATCTTGAGTTTACTGCTTCCAACACAACAACTTCAAGGACAAAATGTTTGCCTTCATACTGTCACCAGGTGCCATGGTAACCAGGTAATCAGTGTTGTTCACTTCACCTGTTTTATCAGCTTGATGGTGTTCACTAATATATTTAAACCTTAAAACTTTATATTTTAATTCCATAATTCTGCCATCATTGGCCTCTTTTCATGAAACATGAATATTTTTCTCTTATGATATTGGAAAACAAACGTGATCGCATATCCACTTCAGACGGAGGCTCCTGCGTTCTCCTTAGTGCTCTGGATTTTTTCTTATGCTGCATGAATGTTTAATTCCTCCAGCGAGACTCTGATGCCTCTGGATGGCAGCATCTCCCCTCCCCATGACGCCAGCCCCCGGGGTGGCAGCGATGCCGTGCAGGAAGCGGATCTCAGCACCAGGGCAGGGAAAAAGAACAAACAGATCCGGGGAAGACGGAGGAAGCAGAAGAGAGAGAAAAGGCTGTCCGTTCCTGCTGACGCTGCTCACTTTCCACCCAAAAACCCTGCAGCACTGAGCAGCACCGAACACCAAGCACTGAGTCTCAAACATGAGAACGCAGAGAGGTTACACTGCAATCACTACTACTAGTGCTTCTCAAAACACGAATGTGGTGAAATGGACATTTGCTTTCCTAATTTAATTCTAAATCCTTCATATAGGCTACGTTCATATGTTCACTCAGCAGTACCGACTTTACACACCAATATAGTAAAGAAGTTGAACAGTTCTTAAGACAGTCTTAAGAGCTTGAATCAAAATCAACTGCACTTCTGTCTCTGAAGACGTTTTACCTTTCATCCAAAAGTCTTGTTCAGGCCTAAAAAACTGATGAGAGTCCCAGCTGTTTGTGGAGTTGTGACCTCAGAGGTACAACCTAGAAAAATAAAGTTAAAAAGGATAAAAAGTAATGTAGCCAAAAAATGTGGAACGAGTTCTCTGTTTTCATAAAGATGAACAGTAGAAATTCTGAAATAAAAATGTACAATTCTCCATTAAAGTCTATAGTGAAAAATAGTCCTCAATTTCTGTCCTTTCTGAATGGAAGGAGGTGTGTGGTCAGGCTCTACACAGCACTTCTCCTCAATCAGCTGAACATTTAAAACCATGAACATGTCTCTGGGCACGACCTGTACAAGGAGTCAAAAGTGCAAAAAGTGGGAATGAAGAAGATAAAGAGAATAAGCAGGAGATAATTCAGTGGCTGGAGGCGCTTCTTAATGAACAGTTTACGAGAACGGAGTGGAAGAGAGCAGCACTGAGATGAGGGAGAGTGCAGGGTTGAGATGAGAGATGAATTCAAGCTCCAGTACACACTAATCACAGAGAGAAGGAGGCTGAAACGCATCCTGGACCTGAGTGTTTATCAGCAGGTGGTGCTGTGGCGCTCTCGAGTGTGACAGCTTGGCGTGATGTTGAGATACATACACCACTCCTCCAACACACGCACGAACGCACACACCCACACACACAGATACTTGTACACACTCAAACTTATGCATCCCATTACACACGGTCCCCAAATCACACACCTGGGCAGGAAACACCGCAACAAGAGATACACAAGTCTCACAGCGCTTAATTAGCATGCAATAACAACATTAACGTAACATCTAAACAACACCTGTACGAAGAGATAGATAGATAGATAGATAGATAGATAGATAGATAGATAGATAGATAGATAGATAGATAGATAGATAGATAGATAGATAGAGGGAAGAAGGAAGGACGGAAGGATGAATCGATGAAAGGAAGGATGGATGGAATGAAAGGAAAGAAGGATGGAAGGAAGGACTGGGAGGAGGGATGGACTAAAAGAAGTAAGGAGGGAAGGGATAGATAGACAGATAGATAGATAGTTAGATAGATAGGTAGATAGATGGATGGATGGATGGATGGACAGACGGACAGATGGACAGATGGACGAATAGATAGTCTAACAGACTGAGAAAGCTATATAATTTCTCGTTTCTCTCGTATCGTTCCTTTAAAAAGGTTGGCTGAATGAATGTTGAAATGTTGTGTAGTGATGTGTTGAGCTCATTCTGATGCTGCTCTTTATTGATTGCTGGTGCTGTCTGCAGCTGTGTTGTGGGTTTGATGAGGAGCTCCCCAGACAAGTGTGGAGCGATCCTGGCACACGGGAGAGTTTTCCTTCTCACTGCTGCATTTTTATCAGTCTGTGAAATGCACACACCGATGCTGGAGTCCAGCTTCTTATTCTCTCAACACCAATTCCAAAACACTGTCCTGATCATGAAGTCCGACCGCTCGGTGTGATTTACAGATTCAGACATTCAGATTAGACGGGTGAAGTGATTTACGCATTATGCAGACATCCCAACCTGCAAAAACTAATTTCAGGGAGGTCCCACCGAAGCCTAACCCTAACCCTAGCCCGCCCGCACTGAAATCTGATTGGCTTATTTTGTCTAGCACGGGCTACATGAACAGGCACACACGCAGTGATCCACACATATGCGTGTTCTCTCTCTCTCTCTCTCTCCCTCTCTCTCTACATCTCGCTATGTTCACACTGCCATGCTGAAGTGACTCAAATCAGATTTTTTGCCTTAATGTGACACAGATCTGATCTTTTCAGGGCTGTATGGACACACAAAAACTTCCTATAGTTTCTGTATTGGAATTATTGATTCACCTGTTTCGAGTCTTCAGGTTTTTCGAGTCGTTCGTTCATCACGTGACAGCCCCATAAGCTTAACCAACTCAGTCTGAGCCGGAAACAGAATTGATTAGTTCATCTCATGAGTCTTCGGGTTCGAGTCGTTCGTTCATCACGTGACAGCCCCATAAGCTTAACCTATGCAGTCTGAGCCGGAAACAGAATTGATTAGTTCATCTCTCGATTCTTCGGGTTTGAGTCGTTCATTCATCGAGTGACTACATGCTCATGAGAAAGTATCTTGTGTGTGAGTGAGTGAGTGGTTATTTGTCATTGTGAACACAGCACCACAGCGAAAAGTAACCTCTGCATTTGACCACATCCAAGCAGGGCTTGGGGAGAGTGTCTTCCTCATGAGTACTGTACTGGTACCTTTACTGGTCCGGGATGTTGAACTGGCAAACTTCCGATCACGGGCCCGACTGCCTAACCCGGGCCTCCTCCATGAGGTGTGCATTTTACGCCATGAACAGTGTCTGTACGACAAAAATGTGCAAGACGTTTAGAGGACAAAAAAGGGAAGAAGAAATAATAATGCAGAGGACCAGGTGATTGCAGGTATTTTTCTTTCCTTCCTCCTAAATCTCTTATGCTAATACTCGTGCAGCGTTGCGGCGGTCGGAGTGACCTTGGCCGCTTTGCTCTGTCAGGAGAGAAGAATGAATGCAGCACGTCGACAATCAGCACTGATTTGTGATCCATCACTGGTGTCGACGGTACGAGGGGGGTGACCGGAGTGGCCAATCGCGCTCGCTCTGAGCCCCGCAGCCCCCCAATCAGCCGCATTGTCCTGCTGCGCCTAAGCCCCTCCCTCGCAGCGCACCTGTTCGACACCATGCTGACCGACGGCCTGTCAGTGCCGCTAATCGCCACCTCTGACCCGCACCGACACGCTTTCCGTCCCGCCGCATCGAGGCCGAGTTGGTCAGCGTGATGAGTGGGGGACGTACAGCGAGCTGCCAGACAGCGTTTCATCTCTCACTTCACCAACTGATGGTCCCGCCGTGACATTTGTGTGTCAAAACTCTAAAAGACAGAACAATTCTGGAAAAGCTAGCCATGTTAGTATGATCATGTTGCTGTTAATAGGCTTAACGTAAATATTCAAACAATAATAATTGTTATATATTAAAAATAATTATACAATAACATTCATATAACCTGCATCTGACGATATCACAAAGTCTGCTACAATATGATTTAAATTTCATATGCTGATTTAAAACCATAACTTCCACATCAAATCATGAAAAGTTGCTCAAATATCATGTGACATTTTTAATCCTGTACTCAAAACATTTCAGTGAAAAACTTCGTCTTTTAATAAACATAGAATCTCCTGTTCAACATAAAGTACATTACAATATGTATGATGTTTGATCATGTATCATCGATTGATTCACCGATCAATGAATCAGTGTAGATTGATGTATCGTTATATACCTACGATTTGTTTTCCTGCAAGCCTGTCTAAAATGGAACGGTGACAGAGTTGTTGCATGCACCACGTTTGTGAAACTCCTTGTTGGCTGGTACTTGATTCTCCCCTTCCAACTCCCTAACCGTTACACTACCAACTGCCGCAGTGTGAGGCTTTAAAACACTTGTGTGAATACTTTTTGAGGTGGCAATAAAAGCTGGACTTGATGATTCTGTCTATGCAAATTGCTTCCTTTATAAATAATTACATGTGGCTTTAACGATGTTGCTGTCTGGGTTGTGAAGCGGCAGCAGTCGAGTCCCAGCGGCACTGCTGAAGCTGCACTTTTATCAAGCGAGAGCTTGGGGCAGCGAGTTCCACAATGCTGTCGGCTCAGTGGTGAAAACCTGGGGTAAGAGTTGCTCTAATGGGGGGGTAATTATGCTTCGTCACTGCAGCCTCCATCACTTCCAAACCACAGCAGCACACAACTCTGTCAACTCCACTAAGTGGGCAAAACAATAAGACGAGAGTGGGTGTTTGTGTTTGTGTGTGTGACATCAATTAGCCCAGCACACAGAATGCACAGACGCCTTCTTTAAAACCACACTGACACTAATTAGACCAGCATTTAATCATCTGAAACTCTGAACAAAAACAATGAGCTGCGAAGACAGCAGAAACTCCTGTGTTTTTTCCCCAAAGGACCTAAATTATTAGGTAGACACCTTCTTATGAGTTTACCAATTTAAAGAGATTTTTATCTTTTCTTTGTTATACTAGAAAGGACTGATATATGAATGTTTGCTAATTGATGAATGTAGTTTAGAGCAGGTAATCATAAAACGCACATGATATTTCCATAAATGAAGTGTTCACTCCTGCATGGCTGGACCTTATCAGAGCAACAGCATGGCCAAAAATAGCTGGAAATATCTGATTGTAGGTGACGTTAAATGACACGGTTTGAGCCACAAGGAGATGACAGACATGCATGTCCATCAAGAGACTTCGCATTTACTCTTCTGTGATTTTTGAGATGAAGTAAGGTGAAATGATACACTGATCTACATTAATACATGGACTCAAAGAGTCTATAGCATAATCCTAAATGAAAATATCAGACATTAAACATATTGTCCTGTCCCTTTACATTAAACAGGAGGTCGACCCTTCATCATTTTAAAGGTGTTTTCCAGTTATATGTTCGCTTCAGTTTTTGTGATTTGAAATGAATGTAATTGATGTTGTTAAATCAGCATATGATATTGTCTTATATCGATCGCTGACTGCTGAACTGAATCAAATGGAAATTGTGTCATAGCAGACTGTCCCCTGAAATAACTTAAAATTGTATTGTGTAAAATCTGAGGATTTTAAGAAAATAATTCGTGATCTCAAAACAGTCGTTATTTAGGGGTTTCCTCCAGACAGTTTTTAACCATTTTGGGGGGTTTGCAAAGTAGTGTCGCTACACCTTTAAGGTATGGTGGGCAATATGACACTTTACAAAAGTCCATAGAGAACACACATCAACATTATTTCTTCTTCTCTTTAAAAACTTAATTTTCATGTGTTCTTGATATAATGATAAGAAAAATAATGTTGATGCATGTCCTCTATCTACTTCTGTACATTATGATGCAAATCATTACTAAAAATTTCATACAAAGCTAGATGGCTTAGTTGATTATTCTTATTATTTAACTAGCAGTGCTCACGCCAAGTTTATAATCTTGAGAGCTTGAATAGAAGGCAACTGGAATTCTGTTTAAAACTTTTGAAGACATTTCAGCTCTCATAAAAGGCTTCGTCAGTTCTAAAAGTCTGATGTGGAGTATCAGGTGTTTATCTCCAGTGGTGTCTGGTCCTGCTGTCCAACACGTTAGAGTCACCATGTAGGTACAGGTGGATGATAATTGGTTTTGTGACCCTCCATCTCTGTCTGTGATGGTCGTTCGAGTTCCATCTACATATATACAACAAGAACAGAGGTTGAGGCTCACAACACCAATTATGATCTACCTACATCACAGTTTTGAGATCCATCAGGGCTCCAGATGGCGACTAGAATGGTCGCCAGTGCGACTAGATTTTTTATTTTGCGACTATTTTTTTCATTCTAGTCGCGAATGGCGACCATCTCAATCCATCAATCCAATCCAAAAATTAAATTTAGATTTTAACTGATAAATAACAATAACCAGCGTCCTAATCACAATACAGCCTTTTATCGATAATTTCTAGTGTTTATTTCGGGCGCGCAGTAATCGTGCTTTTGTGACAAGACCCGCGTCGTGTCGTATCCAGATGGATACCAAATTAATAAAAAAAGTATTTTTGCCTAGCACTAACCCTGTTCTTACTATTTCTAGTAATGTCCACAGTTTCAGCATTTTATAGTTCATAAAGCTAAAACTAATAATAATTAAATAATAATAATATTCATTAAAAATATTAATATATAATAATTTATTAATAACTGTTTACATTTATGTATTTATTCTTCTGTAGTTAACTATAATTGTAGAAGGCAATATTAAGAGGTGAAATAGCTCTGATGGAAGAAAGAAGAGGCAGTGTGAGGTAGATCTAAAAATAAATGAACAATACAAGTGAGTATTGTGTGAGTACTTGGCACATTTGGCAAGTGACGGAAATTATGGCGCCTAAAAAAAGCTTTTGGCTCCTTAATATTTTGGTTTTTTTTTTATTTTGTCTGGAGCTCTGTCCATCCCAGGTCACTTAAATGTGAGGGGCAAACACCTGTAAAGGGCTCATATCTGGCTTCGAGTGGAACCAACAGCTCACACCCTGATCCAAACTTTGCCCCAGGTGACTTTAACAACGCCACATTAGACTTTTAAAACTGAAGAAGACTTTTATGAGAGCTGAAACGTCTTCAAAAGTTTTGAATTGTAGTTGTCTATTTAATCTCTATACACTCCATGTCCCGAGCTGGGACGCTGCACCGTTACACCGGGTTGCTCGTCAGCGCTGCGGCGTGTCCTGCTCGGGCCTCGGTAGTGACGTGTAGCCCGGGCGCCGCAATCCCACCGAGCCACCGAACAAAGGCGCAAGAGAGCGATGGCGGCGGGACGAAGCTGTGCTCGGCTACACGCTGCAGTCTGACGCCTCTCCAGACCTCCATACGCACAGCCAGACGCAGCCACGGGGACCGGACTCGACCCTACACTGCCCTGTCCCGCTCAGGAGCTCGGGGACGCGGCGGGGCTTTTCTCCCATATCAGCCCCGTACACAGCAGGTTAGCCGCGCGGCTAGGTTGGGCTAATGTAGCTGCCCGTCTGACGGAGCGCTCTAGCTGAGCTAGTTAGCACATTAGCTGCATGCTAGGTCTGGGTTAGGATTAGTGTGATCGATTATTTGTCACGGTATGTTCATAATGATCAGTAACACTATCAGCTATGTTCATAATGATCAATAAGACTATCAGCTCCTTGCTGCGTGCGCGCGCATTTGTGTTTAGTTTCTGTCAGCTTCTCACTGTTATGAGTTACAGTGTGTGTGTGTTACTGTCATGTTATTACATTAGTGGACAGTTGTTTAAAGTGAGTGATTATTTGTCATTGTCATTTGTCATTGTCAAATGTGACCTCTGCGTTTAACCCATCCATGAAGGAGCAGCGGGCAGCGCCCGGGGAGCAGTGCTTGGGGACGGTACCTTGCTCATGAGTACCTCAAGTGGTAACTTTCCCGGCTCTGGATTCGAACCTGCGACCTTCAGATTACAGGGTGAACATCCTTATATTGTTTTGTATTATTGTCGTGTGTGTACTTAATGTAGGGTGTGTGGGTGGGTGTGTGTGTGTATGTTACCGTCATGTTATGACAGTTATATGTGTGGGGGTACTTATTGTGGTGTGTTTATGTGTATATTGCTGTCATGTTATTACAGTTGTGTGTGTGTATTCACTGTAGTGTGTGTGTTACTGTCAGCTTCTTATATACAACCCATCACAGTAATTTTATTTTCATACTATGCATTAAAATATTGTTGCACTTGATAAATTGCTCAGACACAATATGTACCATTAAGATGTTAAGATGAGAACTAATTTTATTTTCCTTTTGCAGGCATGGCTAGCTTTGGCTAGAGACGCTGGGATCCGCCATGTGTGAGTGTCAGCCCCGGCTAGCATCTTCCCGTCATCCTGTTTACAGCACACGTTAAGGATGAAGAAAATCAGCCTCAAGACCATAAGAAAGTCGTTAAACATAAAAGGCAAAGAAGAAAGCGAGTATGGCGCCTCACAACCGGACATGTCATCCACCTTCCCTGGGGACGAGTCCCTGTACGGAGGCTGCTACAGCGGCAGCGAGGCGGACCCCGAGGAGGCACGAGGCTCCAAAGGTCACCCCAAAAGCGAGGGTCTCATGGGAACGCTGAAAAGACGACTCTCCACCAAACAGAAAGCCAAAGTCAAGGGCGCTTCTCCATCCGTCCGCTCCATTGACGACGATGACGACACCTTTTCCTCCTCCTCGGCCCCTGGTGCCTACGGAGACTTCAAGTCCCAGCGTTCCTCTCACTCATCTTCGATCAGGAGTCACCACTACAGCCCCACGCCGTGGCCCCTAAGGGCCGCCAAATCTGAGGAGCCTTGCGTCAAGGCTAATGCCAGGGTCGAGGCCCTGCTCCGCTGTTCCTCCTCTTCCGGCTCCAGCCCCACCCTCAACGGTGTCCGCAAGGAGCTGCTCGAGCTGCACAGGGACACATCGTTCGAGGACCATGGTGTCTCGTCCTTCCGCAGCCCCGACCCCCGAAACGGGGACTTGCACCTGGACATGGACGACCACGTGCCTGTAGTAATGGCTCAGGATTATCTTCAGTACACGCTGCCTTTAGAAGATGGAATTTACCCGGATGAGGGCTCGCGGCCCTTCTGCCTGGATGCCCCCTCACCCATGGACATAGGGCCCCAGACGGAAGGCTGCCAGCTCCACGTGGAAGAGGAGGAGGTAGATGAGGATGTAGAGGGGGAGCACATCAGTCACGACCTGTTATCGCCGGACGTCTTCATGGAGTCGTCGGTTAACAGGCTCCTTTTCAACACAGCCAGCGTCCTGCTGCAGGGCTCCAGGCTCCAGGTTCCCCCTCTGTCCCCGCTGCTCCCCGGCCCCTCTCTGTCCACGAGCCTGTCCAGGTTTGCGGGGACGCCAGGCGGGGATGGGATGGAGTTGGCACTGCACCGGCACCTGTGCTTGGACCCCGGCTCAGCGGCGGGGGCACGGCGGGTGTACGAAGCGGCACAGAGAGGCGGCGGGGGCGCGACAGTCACCAGCCTGACGGCGGAACTGAAACGGCTAGCCAAGCAGGGCTGGTACTGGGGGCCAATAACACGCTGGGAAGCTGAAGAGAAGCTGCTGGACCTGCCGGACGGCTCCTTCCTGGTGCGTGACAGCTCGGACGAGCGCTACCTGCTGAGCCTGAGCTTCCGCTCGCGGGGTCGGACGCTGCACACCCGCATCGAGCACTGCAATGGCAGCTTCAGCTTCTACGAGCAGCCCGATGTGGAGGGGCGCGCCTCGGTGGTGGAGCTGATCCGCAACTCGGTGCGTGACTCAGAAAATGGCGCTTTCTGCTACTCGCGTTCCCGAACGCCCGGCTCGGCCACCTACCCGGTGCGACTGACCGGCCCCGTCTCCCGCTTCATGCAGGTGCGCTCGCTGCAGTACTGCTGCCGTTTCATCATACGCCAGTACACGCGCATAGACCTCATCCAGAAATTGCCTTTACCCAACAAGATGAAAGATTACCTGCAGGAAAAACACTACTGACCCAACGGGGAATAAGAAGAAGAAGATGCGGCGGTAACCGGAAACCAGCCAACTTTTCGTACAGGGGCAGGTTCTGCACAACGGTTTAGGGCTCGGCACATGTTGGTTTTTGTCTTTTCTGGTTATTTTGCTCAGAGTAAAGGAGGGGTCTGGAGTGTTGAGAGTATGGGTGGCAGCAGCTGTTAGGCAGGTGAACGTGGTAGGAGATGATAATGATGATGATGATGAGAGAACATTTTTGGGGTTATCCTGCAGTATTAGTGCATCTCAAAAAAATTGAACATTATGCAAGAGGTTGTTTGTTTTTAAAATTTGTGATTTTGTTATAGGGTTTTTTACTTTCTAAAAAGTAGAATATCGAGGAAAAAGATTGTTTTTTCGATTATTACTATTATTTGTAATTTAATTAAAAAGGCAAGTGTTTATATATCCGTATTAAAATTACACATGAAATGTTTCAAGCTTTTCTTGCTTTTAATGGTGATGATTAAGGTTCATTATAATCAGAAGTCCAGAAAGCCAAATGATATGACCCATTATCATTCAGAAAGCATTTTCACAGTACTGAACTGTCCAGCTTGTTCATGTTCAACTTGTCTCTTTCATAGAGTGAGTAAATGTGTACTGCTCAGTGAACATATGAACATAACCTTAAGTTGTACAATTCACTTACAAGAGCAAGCGTCCTTTACACAATATTCTAATATTTGGAGATGCACTAGTATGTTTATCTTTTATTGGGAGTTTAAAGGAGCAGTGTGCTGGTGTTGACCATGGGGAGTGACGAGCCCACATGTAGAGTTTGGGGAGAGCAGTGCACACTAGCTTATTGCCTTAATGATTCATGGTAGGTGTAGGTGGGTGTTCACATCCAGTAATGATTCTTTTTTCCTGCTTTGTCTCTAAATAACCCATATGGCTTGTGTTGCACTGACCCTGTGGTTGCTGTGCTCCAATAATGCGCTGTCCCCCTCGGTCCTGTCCTCATCCCAGCCCTGCCCTCGCATCCCGCTGTCCCCTTGGCCCTTCCCTCATCCCTGCCCTCCCCTTGCATCCTGCCCTCTTCCCGGCCCTACCCTCATCCCTGCCCTCCCCTCACATTCTGCCCTCATCCCTGCCCTCCCCTCGCATCCTGCACTCATCCCAGCCCTGCCCTCAAATCCCACCCTCATCCCTGCCCTCCCCATGCATCCCGCCCTCGTGCCGGCCCTGCTGTCATCCCTGCCCTCCCCTTGCATCTCATCACACACTTCATTATACACAGTTACAGCACACAACTCTCGAGTGTGTTATCACTGTTTAAATGATGCTGTTAAATAGGGCTGGGCAATATAAACTCAAATCAGTATCACGATTAACTAAGATTTTGCTGAAATTATGTTAATTATTTTGGGGGTTTTGTATGTTTTTTGCCCTCATAGTTCACTGACAAGGTTTGTACTGTGACAAAAACACACTGTATTAACACAATTTCAGTATTAACAGAATTTTGAATTAAATCAAAATAATCATCATGGGCAAGATTGGTTCTGTTAAAGGTTCTGCATGTCAGTTTCAATTCATTTCATTCAGTCTGTGTCACTCGTTCATTCAAATCAAATCCCAAAAATATTTTTCTGTTCATTTCCAAGACCAAAATTCAGGAATTAATAATGAATCAACTTTCCAATTTTCCATTTTGTGCTCAAACAAAAAATGTAAGAAAACTGGAAAATACTGGAATAATGGAAGACTCAAATTGCATTTTCGTTCTTTATGAATTGCAAGTGATGTAACCCGGACTGGAAGTTAGTGTTACGTAGAACGCTGCAGTAAAGCATGAAATCCCCCTTTGAAGGGGGCGGGGTTGGATTAGGGGACTGACTGTGTGGACGGGATGGGAATGCTGCTTAAAGAAAAAGACAAAATGGAAAATCTGAAAACATTTTTGTGAAATGTTGGTTTTGGAAATTAATATTGAAAAACATGCTTTTGGGTTTTGTTTTTAATTGTGAAATACATATGAAGAATGAGTAATACACAGATTTTACTTTTCTACTGGTGTGCAAAAAAATCAGTGACTTTACAAACAAGGTTCAAGGTACTTCCCTCCCCTGTTTTTGGGAGATGATCATGAGGGTTGTGTATGATGTGGATTTTTGTGTACAATCACTTGTTTAATTGAGTTGTGTGTGAGGGTGTGTGTATTTGTGTGTTTACTGCCATGTGGGTGTTTTCTCGTTCAGTAGAAATGCTTCAGGTGTAAAGCAGGCTTCAGTCAGATGAGTGTGTGTGCTGGATGTACTGGGGGAGGTTTGGGCCAAATTTGGTCGCTCGATTAATTGTTGATAAAAATGTAATGTGTCTAAGTCTCCAGAGTAATCACGTTATATCCATGTAAGTCAATAATTTGGTGAGTCTTTAATCATGTACAAGTTTATTCGCTAAGTGCAGGAGTCACAATTAGTCTGTGGAGTTATGTGTGTTTGTCCATAATGTGGCATTCACAATATATTTTCATCAGAAGTGAAATTTTTTCTTTACTGACTTCCATCAGTAGTGTGCAGTGTTTATTTTAAATCACAAACACGCGGCAGCTGAGGCCAGTCTCGTCCCCCCGTGTCCAGCTCGTTGTGGTCATGAGGAGCAGTCAGTGCTGGGACTGATGCTCAATTAAGGCTGCGTTCGATTGAGCTGGGAAAACTTCTGGAAACTACATGGTTTATCACCTCCATTCAGTGTACACATTGGGACAAGAGTGGTGCTGCTCCAGCTTCCTCCTGTGGTTTTAGTTGATACACAGCAGCAGTTAAAGGTTCACTTGTCCATGAATCAAGCAACAAGTTCACCTTCTCGTCTGCATAGGTTTCACATGTGTCGTGTCGTTGTTGTGGCTAAAGCTCCTTCTGCTGTCTGATGATTTGTAGGGATGTGAGTTTTGAGGAGTTTAATTTTGTGTTATGTTGGTACTTTTTCCTGTGCTTGAATTTTTATACCTGGACTTTCTGGGGCCACAGTGTTGCCGAGGGAGGAGGTGTGTGTGGGGTTTCTACGTATGAGAGTTGATTTGTGGCTGTTGTCTTTGTTCAGCAGTCACATGGCTGCAGTTTTGGGAAAAACTTCCTTTTCTCTTCCCTTTTTCACATTTTCAGGAGAACTTTGATGTTGTGGGAGGTTTTGGAGTTGTGAAAGGGAACGCTGTGTACCGATTTATTGCACATTTTGAACTTAATGTTTCTTTTTTATAACTGCTCTAGAAATGTAAATAAAAGACTTATTCTCAAATCACTCCTCCATTGTTTTTGTTGTTGCCTGTGTGGATTGCCTCCATATTAACCAATCAAATGATTCATTATTTGGGGTGTAAATCACGTTTCACAATATGATTTCATATTAGTTCAGTGGATAACAATTCAACATCTGTTGATACCATAAAGTCTATTACAAGTCGATACAATGTCCATTTGATTCAGTTCCAGAACCAGCAATTGATATAAGACAGTATCACATGCTGATTAAACACCATGACTTCCATTTATATCACATCATAAAAAGCTACTAAAATATAATTAAATGAAATTCTCGTTAATAAAAACAGCTCCTGTTCAGTATAAAGTTATGTTACAGTATGTGTGATGTCTGATTAATGTTTTCACGTCTGATGTTTTGATCGTGTTGATCACTATATCATTGTGTTGATGTATCGTTACAGCGAAGTGAAGAGGTGCTTGTCTCTGCGCTGCCACAGCAGAACCTGGACTCTGGAGTTGGTTTTGTTCCACATGCCGAGTCGTCATCGTCCTCATCAGGACATGGTTCTGCTCCCTCTGCTCCTCATTTTAATTGGTTTCTGTGGAAGCTGGCGTGTGTAATGTGCTCCTGAGAGATGCGTCTCACTGCTGCGCTCCTCCCATCAAGAGAAACCGCCATTAGCTCTAATCAAAGATGGCTGATGGTTGAAGTAAACGTGTGTGTGTGTGTATGAGTTTGGGCTTTTGGCAAGGTTTAGCCACTCATTAGATATCAGGTTTTAATCCTGTTCCAGCTCCCTCTCCTGCTGGTGTTGCTGCTCATTTGGGTGTGGAGCTCTGTTCGAGAAGAGTTCACATCAAGTGCATTAATGGAAGTTAGGAATTTGGTGAGTCTTCAAGTAACTTAAACATGTAAAAGTTTATTTACTAAGTGCAGAAATTCCTGATAATCCAGGAACTCAGTCAATAAGAGAGCTGTACCTTTACAGAGCAGTTGTAGTGTAATGGTTAGGGCGTTAAACCCATGAAAAAAACAAAAACCTCAAAAACATTTTTTTTCCAGTAATTATTTCAAAAATCAAGTCATGTTCCAATTTTCAGTTTTGCACTCAAATGGAATGACAAAAATGAAAAGTGATTACTTTTCTATATCTATATTTTTGTGCTGTTTTAGTCCTCTGCATGTTACAAAGTAAAATTAAAATGGAATATGCAGCATGTTTTCCTTTTTTTTCATTTAGTTTATATGCAGAGTACCAGTCATCAGAATGGATGACTTGTGTGTGAACACCACTTGCATTTATAATTTGTATGCAGAATGGGAAATCAGAAAACAACAATTTTTTCATCTTGATTTTGGAAATGAATACTGACAAAATGTATTTTTTTGTTTTTAATGTGAAAAATGAATGAAGGAGTGGTGCTGGGATTCCCTTCATGTTTTCAGGTGGTTTAATAACAGCAGGTGTGTAAATGTGGGGCTTCAGGAGGCCTGTGGCTTCATCGCAGACTGCAGGCACGTTTCTCCCTGTAAAACGCCATCCTGATCGCCTGCAGCAGCCACTCCAACTGCTCGACTGAGGGACAGAGGAGAGGGAGAGGGGAATGGAGGGATGAAGGAGAGACGGAGGCGTGGTGGTGGCGCAGAGGCTGGCTGAAAGTCGCTCTCTTCTCTCTCTCATGTTAACAGGGTCTTCATGTGAGAGCGTCTCCATCTGCAGCAGCCCCAGTAGACCTCGTCCTGCAAACACATGCCATATTAAAGGAGGACACCAGGTGCTTTGTCGCTCCCACACAACACCTTGACACTTCCACTACAGTTATTTTAAAGTCATAAAGATATGCACTCTTTCATTAGAAAAGTTTAATAGTGGAGCAGATTTACTGTATACACCTGCTCAGTGAACTATGAGGACAAAACTAACAAACAAACAAACAAACAAGTTGTTGATTAATGATAATTGAGGTAAAATGTGTGATTGACTGTGATATTGATTGAAGGTATATCGCCTAGCTTTTATTCCAGAGCATCTGTGTTTGGTGTGGTTAGGTTTCAGGTAAAGTTTGTGTAGTGAACATGTACGCTCCCATCATCCGCTCACACCTTTGCAGCTTTTATTTTTGTCCCGTTAGCGATTACTTAGCGTTTGTGAGGATAATGTAAAGCAGAAATGCCCTCCATGTGTCTGGTAAAATTGGAAAACAAGTTGTGAAAACAAAAGCAAATCTGGAGTGTTTGGGGTATTAATGTGTGTTTTAATATGAAAAATGAATGAATTGATGATATACGGGTTGTTGTGCCGCAGGGCAAGGTGCTATGTTACAATCTCACATTAATGCAGAGTCCAGAGGCTAATCCCGGGACGATTCGAACCCGAGCGCTGGACCTGCCTCTTGTCAGAGCAGCAGCAACAGCAGTGGGCGTTAGAGAGGTGATAATTAACTGACGTTTCAGTGAGAAAGAGAGAAACTAGATTATGTTTAGAACCACACATCAGCAATTACCAGTCTCTGCTTATTTTTTGTCCTCATTCTTCACTGTCCAGATATGTGCTGTAAATATTGTTTCTAATGAAATAGTGCATATCTTTGTGATATTAAAATAACTGAAGAACAATAATGTAACATCAATAATGACCTGTGATGTTGCTTCATCTTCAAGTTCTGTATTTTTCAGCACAGCTTAGCAGGTTTGAGATTCTTGGCCATAATTTTCTGCAGGAAAGCCAAAGCTGCTGTGAGGCTGATAGAGGTTGGAATGGCCAGGCGCCGCTCTTCAGTACAACATTCTCACTCGTTATTCCCAAAAGCTCTCAGGTGTTTCTGTGATAATGAAGGTGAAGGTAAGTGTTGCAGAACACAGACAACACTCACTACACTCACTCCTGCTCTGTTCATGCATTTACTGTTAAGGTCTGAAAGAGGAATTTGTTCTGCATAAAGACACCTATGTTCATATTCCACACGGCAAGGTTTTGGAGGTTTGGGGTGTGGTTGTGTACATAAGCAGCTGTTAGAGAGGAGAGGAGTCATATGTAATCTGAGACACGTTCTCTATGAGCTGCATCATTACAATCGCTCCAGATTTGCTTTTATGTTCAATCTTTTATCGGCCGGATCTCTCCTCTGAAGTTGGCTGTATTCTGAGGCCTTGCCTGTGGGCTTGATGAAATTAAAATGTGGAGCGTCCTCGCTGCGCTGTACATGGGGAAGGTGGAGGAACAAGCACGCTGCAAAAAGCTGTAGGGCTGCAACGATACATCGACGATCAACAAGTTCATAGCATTGATCCAAAATAAAAACATCGATCAGATATCAGACATTGTAATGTTATTCACCAGGCAAGTGTAGAGACGTCAGCAGATTTGGTTACAGCTTTTATTAAGCACCATAACCCAGACTACTGTGAGCCAAAGCTCAGGAATAAACTCAGAAATAGCTTGTCAAATTATATTTTAGTAGCTTTTTATGATGTGATATTAGTGGAAGTGATGGTGTTAAACCAGCATATGATATTGTCTCATTAGAGTTGGGGACAAGACCACCTAGACCGAGACAAGACCAAGACCAGAGTGTGTCGAAACTGAGAGAAGACTAAGACTCTGAAGGGCCGAGGCCAAGACTGAGGCAGGGCGGAGCGGGACGGGGCAAGACCGAGACCAGACCAACACTGACTCCTGAATCAAATCAAATCATTGTACAATGAATTATTAATATTGTATTGTGATGAAACTTGTGATTTGCACAGTTTTACACACAATTTAAAATCATTTAAAACTACTGACACATTATAAAGCAGGAAAAAGACAAAGTTCAGGCTGGACTGATCCGAGCATGTTGGTAGAGAAGTGTTCAGAAAAATAATTTAGCAAGAAACCTGGAAATAAAGCATCAGTCCAGCCTGTTGGGAGCAGGGTTAACATCCTGATTTGGACATCACCCTCCTCCTCTTGCTGAGGTAGAGTTGCTGTAGGGGAGGATTTATTCTGATTGATGAGTATTTAATGCCAGGCATGTCGAGGTCCATCCTCCTGAAGAAAAAGGGAGATTCATTAGTTGCTTCCACTTTTGAAGGTGTTTGATATTCACACTCGCGGGCAAAAATAAAATGTGCACTCTCATTAAAATTGCACGTCCCCTGCCGATTCTCTGCAGGAGGAGGAGGAGAGTTCTCGCGCCCGGCCCAGGTGGGTTCTCTTCCCCGTGGGTTGGTACCATTCCTAGGCGGAGCCGCTTCTCACAGTTGAAGCCCCCCATTCCCCTGTTTTGGCACTTGACAATGCGTCCAAAGTAAGGAGGAGGAGGAGGAGAAGCCCCCTGCCTCTAAACTCCCTCCCTGACTTAATGAGAAGAAGGCAAAGGCTACAAACAGCAACCAGCAGATGCGCTTATTCATTATTTACAGCCTCCTCCCACATCCTTTAGAGAGAGAGAGAGAATCTCGGTTGGCGTTGAGGTCTGCAGCTTTAGCAGATGAGCTCTCACCCGGGGGCAGCGCCAACAACAGAGCTCCAAATAAAAAGCTGTGGCCCGACCCGAGCCCAGGCGGGGAGCCATGTGTGAAGACGGGTCACTAGATATGCCCATAAAGAGATACATATGGAAGTTAGTATGATTCATTGGGTTTCAGATTTTAAATGTGAACAGAAATTTTTTATTTGTCTAATCATGGTGGGCATGATGTTGATTTAGACCTGCGCCTGATGTAGGTTTATGAATGAGCTGATGTAAAAATTGGATCACACCAGTTAAGAACCCACTGCCACAAAAGACAGCATCCTGATTTAGTGATGGAAGTAAATCCATTTTGGCAGGTTTTTTTTTTTTAAATGCAGTTTAACACCAGGAACTAGAGATGGCACTGTTCCAACACGTGGATCAGATATTGGTCCGATTAAGACTCAAATAGCTGGATCAGGTATCTGTGGTGTTCGATCTATGGAGCCGATCTGTAAATGTTGTTGGACATTCACCCTAAATAATACATATTGACAGGACAACGAGCAGAACAAGCAACACAACACACCACAAGCGAAAAAAAACCCAAATCACACAATTATACAGTTTTTCCTTAACAACATCAGAACTCACTCACAATCTCTGTGTTACTAATGCAGCAGGATAAGGGACCGTCACAAAAGTACAGAACTGTGTTTAAACAAATATTTTTTTAGATGTTATTGTAGTAATAATAATTTATCCTGTCCATATGGACGTGTACTTATTATTGTTTTAGTTAGGAAAATAGTATTACCTTATGCATAACAGAATTACCAGACATTTTTTAAAGCATTATTTTCTGTTTTCTGTTTTAAAAAGTTGCCCAGCGGTGTCTTGACGCCTGCCCAGGGATGTTCCCTGCCTTGCGCCTGTAAATTCCCGGCATAGGCTCCGGTCCCCCTGCAACCCCATTGCTGTTAAAATACTGACGTCCAGGTCTGCATCATGACTCCTTCAGAATTTGTCAGCGCAGCACTTGAGAACCAGTGCTTTATGGTCCTTGTTGTCACGGTTATACTGTAATTTACTCTTCTAATATTACTTGAAAAATGTAAGTGAATACAAAAGTTCAAACAAGGAGTGCCAGCGCGTCCAATCACATTACTCCTGGTTTGTATATAAGCAGTAAATTCGGCCTTCTCTTCTGCCATTATAGCTATTCGATTTCGCCCGCCTCCGCCCCTCCTCCGCCACCTTCGGCTCCCCGTCCTGGTCCCAGGGAAGGCTCCTTCGCCTTCCTGCCTGGTCTCCCAGCCAGATCTGCCGGCTTCAGAGACGAGTGAACCAACGACCAAGCGACGGGCTTCCTCCAAAACTTACACATACACATTAAAGACAATGCTGTTTTGTCAAATAAATAATTGTCAATCTAAACATTTCTCCTTGGTTGAAATGTGTTTTTATACCATAAACCAGCTGCTTTGAAGGCTCCTTTTAGGAATTGGTTGTAAACTTTATGACACGCTGTGTGGGTTCAATTAGACACTGACAGTATCAGAGCAGATGGAAGCTTTAAACGGTGCTGAATGGATGCAAGGTAATACGCTGGATTGTCTGTCAGTGTGCCAGTATGCAAATGAAAGCGCTGTGTTTAAAGGCCTCGTTTAAGGGCCGCAAAGCGTGATTACATCCCAGGACTGTGGCGTGACATACCGAGGTGTTGGTCCTGCATTGCGCCTGCAGTCCCAGGATCGGCTCCCTATGACCCTGATTGGGATTAAGTGGTTTAAATAAGTGAATGAATGATCATGTCGTCGGTGTTGGTTCCTTTTTATCTCGGCAGTGTTCTTGTCTAGTTCACCTGTTTGCACCTTGTTTCTGTTTCTTAAGGGTGTATTCACACCAGGAAAGTCTGTTAGTTCACTTGGTTTTATCCGGACCAAATAAAATGTTTGCTTTTTTTCTTTGGTGCAGTTCGCTTTACATTGTAGGTCTTGCAAGTGAACCCGAATTTGTAAACAACACCACATGTGTGCTAAGGTCATTCACCCATTGGACAGAAAGATGTGGGGCAGGGTAAAATGGGAAGCCCAAAGTTAAAGTACACAATCAGGACCGGTGCTAGCCATTTGGGTGCCCTAAGCATAACACCTCTCATCGGAGTTCCACGTTAACCCACGGCTCATTTCAAGCACGGGCTAACATGTCTGTGTGAGTTGTGTATTTATCCGGCCCAAACAATCTCCTGTAATATGCGACGATGGCAGCCAGCACATGAAATTCAGGTTTGTTCTGCAAGTGCTCCTCTGTTTCTTGTTTGGTGCCAGACAGCCGTTAGTCCTGCTTTTATACTGCTTGTATAATGACAACAAAAGACTTCTCACCTTGTGGAGAGTATTAACAAACACTCCAGATTCTCCTCAGCATGACGTGAGTGGGAGGGATCGCTGTGAAGCCAAGGGCGTGCTGAGCTCTGCTTCCAGGTGAATTCACCTGCCACTCGTGTCTAAAAGAGATTGATAGTAGAGATCCAGGTGTATGTGGTGTGTGTGTGTGTGTGAAGCCCAGATGAAGCGAGCAGCTAATTATAACCTGATAATAATCAGGTAAGCGGTGTAAACCCCGTCCTGCTTCAGGCCCCGGGGCCCTGTCTCGCCTCCGCACTGCCCTGATGCTGATGAAGAGGTTTTTGGCAGTGAAGCTTCTATGATGTGGTGTGTGTGTGTTCTGCAGTCAACTCTTAATTGTGTGAAGAGTCTACCTTATCAGCACATCTCTAGGCAGTGTACATATTATATCTATTGAAATTTTTGGTGGTGCTAAAATTTGTATACCTCATAAACTGTATCACTCTGATAAATATTAGTGCTCCCAAACACAGCTCCACAAGTGATTGTGCTGTGTTCACAATGACAAATAATCACACTTAAATTGAGGAAATTTAGCAGAACTCCCTCTATAATTACAGGCACAGTCTCCCTGCAACAGTTTTGGGTTAAGGTTCTTGCTTAAGGGCCCCAGTGGTGGTAGTGCTGGAAGTAGGATTCAAACCCACTGTCTGCTGGTCCAGGGTCGAGCATTCTAACCACTAGATCACCACCAGCCTAATCAGAGTAAAAGCAGGACAGCCAGGGGGACAGTGAGCATCAGGATGGGCCCCGTCCTGCAGGAGTTAACTTCGTTTGGGAGTGGGCTCCAGGCCGGTCTGCAGCGCCTGCTGTCCCTTTGTGCGGTAAAGGCCAGCTCCGCGTGAGACCCCGGCTGGCGTGGACCAAACACAGACTGGACTGACTGTGCTGCAGCAGTGTGACGTCCACACAGGGAAGCACATCAAACACACTGACCATCTGAACACGGCCGGGGTGGGACAAACACACAGTTACACCACACACACACAGACACACAGACACACACACACACACACACAGAAGCCATGTGAGAATCAGCAGTGCAGAGTAATAGAGAGATTCCTCTATAGATATAAGTGCTACAGGTGACATAATAATAATAATAATAATAAGAAGAAGAAAAGTATTATTATTATTATTATTATTA
>JAVGVS010000382.1:0-216394 GCA_032718565.1 Distichodus sexfasciatus | reverse complement strand
AGGAAGAAACATGTCAAAGGATATTTTAGCTGCTTTTTTTTCTGCTTTGATATGAATGGAAGTGACTGTGTTAAAACTGCATATGATTTTGTTTCTTATCGATCGCTGGCTCCTGAACTGAATCGACCGGTCTCGAGACCAGGTCCCGGTCTTGTCTCAGACTCGGCAGTATTTGTCTTCGGTCTTGTCATGGACTCGGACAAAGAGGACTGGATTTTATTTCGAGACCACAACTTTGAGAATATTACTATTAAATCTCTTCGAGACCGACTGAAGCATTATGCATTGATTATTAATTAGTATTTCAATAACTCAGGATCCCTTTATCTTACAGAAACCACACACACACATATACCGCTAGAATCACAAGACTTTCAACTTACCAGACATCATATTCATTCCTCTGTACGTGCAATTATTTCTGAGTAATTCTGTGCACAAAAACTGAACTAATTGCGTAAAAAAGCATTAATTACGTTCTTCGCTGCGTAAACACTCGTGTTAGCGCTGGCGTCTCTAATATCAAACGCCATCATGCGCAAAAATGTAGTTCTCTTCCAGAAAGAAAATATTATAGGCCAAAATGAGTAGAAATCGGCTCAAAATGACCCAAAACGTTAGCATTTCTTCATTTTCAATTGATCAGAAGAATGTAGAATGGAATAGAATGTCTCTGCATTAATAAAAACTCTGCAAGCCAATTTGCAGCAATTTGACCAATGAGTTTGGTCTTGAGGAGTGTTCTGCGACTGTGGTTTGTTGAGTTTAGCATATGATATGATCAGTTTGGATAACTGCTTCCAGTGAAGCTACTTCCTCATTATAGATATGTACGAAAGAGATATTGAATAAACATGTTTAATATTGTTTAGGCTTTGCATCTCACCCTGCCCTGGTCTCGGCCCTTCAGAGTCTTGGTTTTGTCTTGGTCTCGACACACTCTGGTTTTGGCCTGGTCTCAGCCTCGGTTTAGGTGGTCTTGATCCCAACTCTAGTAAACATGTACAAAGATATACACAGTATTCAGTGAGGGGTGGTGGTCTAGTGGTTACGGTACTTGTCTCTGGATCAAGAGGTTGTGAGGTCAAACACTAGCATCATTACATCCCTGTGCATGACCTTTAACCCTAAAGTGTTGCAGGGAGACTGTCCCTGTAACTAGGAGATGGATGTCACTCTGCAAATTATTTAAATATAAACAGCAGTTTTGGGACAGTGTAATGGTTAGGGAGTTGACCCTGTGATCAGAGGTTCGCTGGTTCAAGTCCCCGACTGGTAAAGGCACCACTCAGGTACTAATGAGCTAAATGCTATAAATGTAAACACTTATGTCATTCAATCACTCATTCAAATGTATTGTGTTTGTGGAAATCTTACTGTCCTGCTGCTGCTGCTGGTGGATTTGGGTGTAAATGCAGTGAGGTTATGCCTGTGTGCTGAGCTGCAGCCAGAGTGACCGCATGACGTCCGGGTGCTTAATGGCCGTGTGAAGTGACCACATGTCTCTGAGCTCAGAACTAAACAATACAAGCCCAGTTTCCACTCTCTCACCACCTCTAATGGTGTGTGTGTGTGTGTGTGTGTTTGTGAAGATGAGTCTTCACAAGCTGGAAACATTCACCACCACCGCCACCACCACAGGAATCTTTTCACCTGCTGCTCACTGCTTAGTGCCCCCCGCTGTCCTGGAGAGACACAGCAGCAGCTCTGCTCTAATCGCCAGCGCTGTAAATCATCACAATGCAATATTATAACGATTCAATGGAGAACAATTTGATATCTGCTGATATCACAAAGTCTGCTATGGTACAGTTTGCGATTTTATTCAATTCAGCAACCAGTAATCAATATGAACAATATGACAATATATATGGTGTCTAATTGTATGATATTTTCATGTTGGATTGATGCTTTGTGCTTGTTGATTACTGAATTGATGTATACCTATTGCCCTACTCATTACTGCTGCTGGAACTCTTTAGTGCTGCGGAGTGGACATTATAGACGTGTGCAAATTTACACTAAAACTGTGGTGCAAAAAAACACTTTCCTGTTAGCCTCCCTACTCTTAGCAACTTTAGCATCTTTAGGGAAATGTCTAAACGGATAATGATGTAGATGCAGCATCCCCATGTGTTCCTGGTTTCGCATGGCACACGATTGTTCACCTGCCAGTGCTCTACCTCCTCAAACGCTCTGCAGTCGTTTGTAGCTCATCTCAGTGGGATGCCAGAGCTGCGCACTTCCATCACGACTCCTACATGCAATAAGGACAGGGGAACGGCATCTGCAGAATCATAATAACATCCAAAAAAGAGTCAGAACCCGATAAATATGTGCACCATCGCCCCGCCTCCCCTGGGGACGACTTCTACTCATGCACTGCTTCTTTCTACTCCGTTTGTGCCACTGTTGTTTTCTGCATAATGTGGAGAATCTGCTGCTGTGCTTATAGCTGCAGGTTGATGTCTGTCAAACGCTGTCACAAAAGAGAAACAGTCTGAAAATCTGGGAGTCTGAAAGGTTTCCTTGCGACTGCATCAGAATGATAATCTCGTTGACGTGCAGCTACAAGGATCCGGTTCCTTCTGGAAAGTTTTGGCCATCATTTTCCAGACGTGGGCTAAGCGTGTGGAATGGGACGAGGCCAAATCGCCCCGGAAACATTTTGGGAATTCAGAGCAGAAATCCTTTTCCCCCAATGCTCGTGTCATGCTTAGTGACCGGGCAGTGACGTGCCTCGTTGAGTCATGTGCTCACTCTTCATCATGTGTAGGAAATGTAAAGGTCAGGAGAGGGTTTTTGACAGATTTTGGGCTCTGGGCCATGTTTACCCAGGCGGAGAGCAGACGGGCGGTGGTATTGCAGACTTTTCTGAAAGTCCTTCAGTAGATTTGAATTGGCCTGAAATCCTAAACCTCTAATCACCCCCAACTCAACCCTAGTCACCCCTATCACCCTGTTCTCGTTGCAGCTTCTGGACTGAAACCCTTGTTGCATTATTCCCCTTCGTCTTCTCACTCTGTCCCAGATGCACTGACCTTGCAGGGTTGCCAACTCTCACACATCCCGGCATGACACTCACGCATTAAGCATTAATCTCACGCTCTCAAGCTCAAGCAAGAAATCTCACACCAAATCTAACCATTATTGTTTTTTTTAATTGTTCACTCATATGCTGAGTTGATCACTAGACTAGACAAGAAAATTATTTCTGAATCAGTAGAAACATGCTACCATTAATGCGCTCTAAACTCCTAACTAGACCACTGCACTCACTGGCTGCAGGTAATCTGTCTCGTGCGTCATCTTTGCACTTTTCTCTGATTGTTGATTCACTGAAAATATTTGCCACCATGACATCAGTTGCGTCCATCTGCCGGTCCGTCATCTTTGGTATAAAGTTGTTCAGAGTCAGTAGGACAGAGGTGATGGTTCGGTGTGAAATTGATGATTATTGAGGTTATTATTAATATCCTTTATTAAAACTATTAAAACAACTCTTGACTTTGAGCATTAAACAACAGCACTTACAAATTCACCAACATTTTGACTGCTCATACTCAAGTGTTCTCTAGACATTTCTATTTCAGTGATAGCATTTCTGCAGGTTATTAGTTCTGGTTGTTCCTCCTCCTGCTGGTTTACATTTATATTTACAGCATTTGACAGACACTCATTCAGAGCTCTGTCCATCTTCTTATTACAGGGAGAGTCTCTGATCCGGGTGTGCGATTCACTTGAGTCACTTGAGTCAGCATTGCCAAATCGCCAGCTGAATCCTTTTTTTATACAAGAAAGTATACGTGAATGCAATTCGTAAATGCAATTCCAAATAAATAAAGTATCAAGACAAGGCTACCAGAGTGGCAATATTTTCAAGGAGAGGAAGTTAACCGGCGGATTCACTCACGACTGACTGTGCTTCAGGGAGCATCAACCTGCTTGTGTGCGTGATTCAGAATTGGCTGTACGTTTCCGGCACTAGAGGAAGTTAACCGCCCGATTCACTAACAAATGTGTGTGTTTTGTTGCTGCGCTACTGTTATTAATAACTGGAATAACTATAAAGCTGCGTGTGGATGCTGATGTGGAGGTGAGGTGAAGAAGGACAGATTTCTTCCTCTCATTCACTTTCTCCAGAGGGAGTACAGTGGGAACCGATCATGTGGCCTTATCTACAGCTTCAGGGTGTGTTTAAATGGAAGTGCAAAATGTGTGACAAACACACACACACACACACACACACACTGCTCACACACTCTAACTGCTGTTGGTATCTGGAGGAAAGTGTTAACATCTAAAGTGTTAACATCTAAACATCTAAATGTGTTAACATCTAAAACCTCTAAGAGTTTTTCATTCTTCGGGTTCAAACACCAGCACTTTCAGATCAATTCAAATTTATTTTCCCAAAAGGAGGTACCATAATAAATCACATCATTTGTTTTCACATATCAGTGTTTCTCTAATAAATGACAGGTGTTTCATTTTTACCTGCAGAATTTTCCCAGATTTATGGAGGGATGAATAAAACGGACAGAACAGCAGATGGTTACATTCCTTGTGTTTATGATTTTCACATTCAGGTTGTTAGATAAATGCAGGATATTACTGCAGGATGAGCAGGAGGAGGAGGAGGAGGAGATGTAGTCCTGAAGATCAGCTCACACCGCGGCCTACAAACCACAAACTCACAAACCACCACCCATGCAAATGGGCCTTAAACTACAAAAAGGAACATGACGTTGATACAAGACACACATTGTTTCATTTTAACACAGCTTCGTAACAACCAGTGTTGGGGAGCAGCACAGTAAAATTAAAGAAGTAGCTCATTAACTAGTAATGACACTGTTATTTACCTTCTTCAGTAGCTTGTCAGCAGTGAAGTTACTTTTCAAAACACTAGTTTCTTCAGGATCTATGTTTGACAAACTTGGCAGAGTGAACATACTATTATTTTTCCCTCTTTGCAAGGTGTTTTTAACTAGCAGGTGTTTGTGATTGTGGTTGAACTGGCAGAAGTGGAATCTGATTGGCTACCGATCTGACTCATTGCATGACCAGAACGCTCTTGACAGCTGCCAGATGGAATGGGAGAGAGTCCACCTTGGAGGGTTGAAGTCCACCTTGGTCAAGACAAAGGCAAGAATCTGCGTCCGTATTTATCAAAATGTATGCCTCTGAAAGACCAAACGGACAGAACTTACACATTTGAGTATAACTTACACAAGCTGACCATCAAGCTACAGCAGCTTGTAGTGGAGTTTAGATACTTTTAATTACAAGTAGCTTGTAGCTTGAAAAGCTGTAGTTTACGAGTAGCTTCCCCAACACTGGTAACAACACAAACACACATCAGTTTTGGTTCCTTGGCAAACAAAAGTCCAAAATCTGAGAAAATTAATTACAATTACACAAGTTACAATCTCCATCCATTTGAAATAGTCCTCGGTTCAGGGGGGGTTGGTTTTGTGTGTGTGTGTGTGTGTATGTGTATGTGTATGTGTATGTGTGTGTGTGTGTATAAATCACAGAGGAAAGACAAGGAATCCGGAGAAGGTTGAGTACTTCCACCCCCCCATCAAGTTCCCTCGCTCCAGCTTCAGGTAGAGGCGGTCGTCTCGCTCCAGGTGGAGCAGGACACCATTGCTGGCCGCCTCCCGTGTCACGTCCTGGTCCCCCGCAAATGCAGAGATAATGGGGTACTCGTTATGCATCAGGTTCACCTGCAACACACAACACACACGTCACACAAACATACACCACATCACGTAGTTTTACACAACATTGCATCAGTGTTTACTTAATGTAGGTCGTTGGAGCCTCTCACTCATCCAGGGCATGGTAGTCTTGAGAGCTGGAGGTGAAGGCAACTGGACTTCTTTTAGGTTCTTGAAGATGTTTCATCTCTCATCTGAAAGTCTTCCTCAGAACTGAAGCATCTTGAAAACATTTCACTGCTCATCTGAAAGGCTTCATTCAACCTAAAGGTTCTTTAGGTTGTATACATTTCAACTCTAATACTAAAGGTTTCTTCAGTTTTAGTTTCTGAAGGTTCTTTAAGACATTTCACCTGTTTCTAAAAGCTTCTTGAGTCCTGAAGGTTTTAGAAGATGGTTATCTCTTCAGTTCTGAAGAAACTTTTTGGGTGAGAGGTATAATGTCTTCAAGAAACTAAAGGAAGTCCCCAGTTGTCTTTGATTCATGCTCATGACTGTGAATAATTTATTTGGGAGTTGGGTCGCTGCTCACCTGGATAGTCTGCCGGTTGTAAACCTTCACCACATGGAAGCTGAAGCTGTAGATGCCGCGGCGCGGGGCCTGGAAGACGCTGGACTTCAGGTCAAAATGGTTCCCGATATTGACCAGCACCTGGGCATGGTAACATTACATTTACCTTTGTTGATTCACCAGTAAACCAGTACACACCATTTTATTATGTCGTGTCTCCATCTTCATCCTCAGCAGTGGTTCGGAAACACTTGGTCCATGTTAAACTCATGACTGTTTGTGAAGGACACTGGAGTCAAACGTTAAACTGATCTCTTAACATAAATTCATATAGATCACACTCTTCTACAGTATACGTCTCACAAACTCTGATTCGAGCATTAATGATGAATTCACTGTTTATTTAGTGACCAAACATGGAGAGATGTAACACGACTGTGTGAAGCCAAGGCTTCATTCTGCATTAACTGCAATAAAAAGTAGAGATGGAACCAAAGCCCAGGAGCCACCGTTGGGCCCCTGCGTAAGGTTCGTAATCCCAATTTGCATTTGACATTTAGCAGAAGCTCTTCCGTTGCAACTTCCATCTCCTCATTACAGGGACAGTCTCTCTGCGGCAACTTGGGGTTAAGGGTCTTGCTCAGGGACACAGTGCTTGTTCCTGGGGTTTTAAACCCCCAATCTCATGATTACCAACCCCACTGCACCACCAACTCTTAATGACACTAAAGCACTGCCACAAAAAATCTGCTCACTCACGTGGAACCTGCACCTGGTGTGGAACCCCAGAGTGGGACTGGGAGTCGATTTCAAAAACCATCTTTGGACTTTAATCTTCTTTAAAATTAGTCATGAATTTAAGGTGAACAAAGTGTTTCTGAATCACTGCTGAACTGGAGATGGAGATGAAGCACGTTATTATAAAATGTTGTTTACTGGTGATTTATTGGAAACTTAGAACTCAACTGATCTGATACAGGATATTTTATGCACTAAGACCTCATAAAGAAGCTTCACCTGATGTAGAACTGACCTAGAAAGGGAAAGTGGGGTGTGGAGGTGATAGAACCTGCCCCCTAAATGGGCTAAAATTACCCTTATTTTACCATTTTGATGGAAAATATATTTTTTCAATAAAAAATAATCTGAATAGTATGAAAAAAATAGTACGAATGCTTATTTGATGTGATGTCATGAAATCACCAGCTGGATTTCGACTGAAACTGCATCGCTCTAATGAACCGGACAGGTGAGTGATGGACAGGTGAGTGGACAGACAGGTGATACAGGAGAAAGAGGTTCTGACCTGGTCGAAGTAGATGGTCATAGACTTGTTGCTCATGTCGGATGGCTCGTGATTCGTTCCCCTGACGGCCGAGAAGGCCACCTTGGCCCCCGCGGCGCGTACCGAGATGCCCAGCGAGGAGGTGACACCGCCGTCCGACGCCGGGCTCGAGTCACACACCACCAGACACTTGCCCTCCAGAACCAGTGGCTCCGACACGTTGTGGGCCAGAACCGGAACCAAAACCACAACCAGAACCAGAGCCAACACACAGGAGGAGAGGGAGGACAGCGGCTTCATCACCACCATAGAGGAGGAGGAGGAGAGCAGCAAAACACAGCAACTCCTCCACCACACTCACACTATCTCACTCCCACTCCCTCTCTCCGTTCACTCTCTTTCCCTCCCACTCCCTCTCTTACCTCCCAGCTCTCCACCCCTCTCGCTCTCTCTCTCGCTCCTCCCATAAATTGCTCTGTTCCTCAGTCTCTCTGCCTTCCAACTCTTTTCTCCTTTCTCCCCCTCTCCTTTCCTCTATTGCTCTATTTTCTAGCTCTCTACCCCGCTTTCTCTCTCCCTCACCACTCTCTCACTCCCCCCATCAATCTCTTTCTTCTTCTGTCTCCACCCTCTCTCTCACTATTCTTTCTCTCTCTTTGTTTTCCTCTCTGTTTCTTTTTCATATTCATATAAAAGCTGCAACCTTTCCATAAAAAGAATTTTCCTTCTGATGACTGCTACTGCAAAAAATGTTCTCACAAAAGCACATCTGGTAAATCTCATGTTTCTGCATTTTTTAGGGGATGCCCAGGTCTTCACAAATACCTAACAACCTGCCATCAAAACACACACACACACACACACACACACTAGTGTCCAACAGGACAGTGAGGCAGCTCAGACGTGTAGCTTCCACCCCCTGGTGGTGATGGAGTCTCACTGCCGGACTGAGCATCACTGCTAGACTCCAGCTCACTGCTGCCCTCTGCCGTTTGTAAAGTTTATGGTGAGTAACATTTCTAGCCATTTCAAGGAGCAACCTTAAGCGTTAAATGAGTGATTAGTGGCAAATGATGTGGTCTAGTGGTTAAGACACTTGCTTCTGGATCAAGAGGTCATGTGTTTGAATCCTACCTCCAGCACTACCATCATTGGGCTCCTGAGAAAGACCTTTAACCACAAGTTGCTCCAGGAAGACTGTCCCTGAAATTAGGAAATGTAAGTTGCTCCGGATAAGAGCGTTTGTTAAACATTGTAAATGTAAAATGATTATTTGTCACTGAGAACTCAGCACAGCACACAGTGCAACACAACCAGATGTTAGCTCTTCATTTGACCCAGTGGACAGTTGACGTGCAGTGCTTGGGGACGAGACCTTGCTCATGAGTACCTCAGTGGTACCTTTATCAGTCCGGAATTCAAACCAACGACTTTCCGATTACAAGTCCAATTGCACCCACAGCTTTTTTACGTTTTACGTTCACAGTTAAATGAGAATATATTTTATATTCATTCATTCATTCATTCATTCATTTTCTAAACCTCTGAATCCCAATCGGGGTCGCAGGGGGACCGGAGCACATCCCTGGAACTTACAGGCGCAAGGCGGGGACCAACCCTGAGCAGGCGCAACACACCATAGGGCACACACACTCACACAATCACACTCACATTCACACCTTACAGGGCCAATTTAGACTCACCAATTAACCTATAGTGCATGCCTTTGGACTGTGGGAGGAAACCGGAGCACCTGGAGGAAACCCATGCAAACACGGGGAGAGCATGCAAACTCTACACAGAAAGGCCCTACGGCCATCCCCGGCTTTCGACCCAGGACCTTTGCTGTGAGGCGGCAGCGCTAACCAGTGACGCTCATATCTTATATTTATATTATACTTTTATATTGTAAATTGTAATCAAACTTCATTCTTATTGACTCCAAGTTCATTAAGCTTAATCCCTCCATTCTCACTTAAAAAAGAGACGTCATCACCAGGTTCACCGACCTGCACAGTTCTCAGCTCTAGATCTTTCTGTTGCAGAGTTGCTGCACTCTGTGTGTTGTCACCTGAGTTCCACTGGCAGCTGCTGCAGGTGTTTTGGGACGATGCCTGATTGTGCAGGAGTTGCATCAGATCAGACGTTTGTATTCTGTTCGTACTCCTAACACAGCAGTGTCAGTCTGTGGACCGCGGCGTCCTGTAGAGCACAACTTTCTCATCTAAAGTAGCGCCAGACCCATTTCACACTCTGTCCCGATCCCTCTGCTTATCACATCCATCTCTCTTTGGATCCAAAAACTGAGCTTTTCCCATAATGGCACCTTCACTTTGGAACACTTGTGACTCATTGTCACCGTCTAGACCAGGGCCGGTATCCTGGAGGGTTTCCATCCACTTCTGGTGATATCAGGTGCCATTTCTGAGGATAGACCAGGATGAAAAACCTGCAGGCCACCAGCTCTCTAGGATCGCAATTGCCCAGCCCTGATGTAGACTCAGTAACACAAAAGTACTCTTTAAAATCAACTTTGTAGGACAGCACATTTACTCACATTCAATAAAGTCAGGGGTGTCCAGTTGTGGTCCTGTAGGGTTAATATCCTGGAGGATTTCCATCATACTTGGGGAATCAGTTGTGCTGATTCAAGGCTGAGACAAGGTGTCAACGTCCTGAACTTCAGCATGATGGAGAACCTCCAGGACTGGAACTGGACACCACTGATGTCAGTCTTCCCATTTTTTAGCCAGTACTTTATGTATTTGTACTTTTTATCTACATATTATCTACAGCAGCACTGAACAGCAGAACTGCTCCAGGTTCATTGTGGCTGGTGGATCAACATCCTTTTTCTTCATTGCAGGTGAATTACAGATTCCAAGCAGCAAGACGGGAGCGCAGTTGAGACTGACTCGCATCCAGAAACACCTACAGAACTATTCTGGAGATTCTATCCAGAGAACAAGTGCGAGTTGAACCTCTTATATCAGTTAAGAACAAAGTAAAGCTCACTTTTGCATCATTAGGGGTCCAAGCACAAAGTGCTTATTGACCCCTCTTGTGATTGTTCTGTTTGTTTATTATTATTACTATTATGTCCAACAAAACGCATTGTGCAGCTTGAACCGTAAGTCGCAGAAGGCTGAAATTTTCAGGGTAAGTAGGAATGATGTGAAACTCACCTTTGAAAAAATCATAGTGATCGGGTGAAAATTGGGGCTATAGCAAAGGAAAAAAACATTTTGACCTCTAGGGGTCACTAAGGAATGCTACAGAAACATATGCTGTCTGATTAACTGAGGCGCTATTGCACACAACACCCAATGACATCACATTTGCCAGATCTCACGTACAATAGAGGGCACTAAAACACTACATAAAATTATCCCATGCATTACATGCAATCAGGTTGTGCAGCTTGAACCGTAAATCACTGAATGCTGAAATGAAATTAGTGTCAACCATTGTGACCAATGCTTGGACCCTGCTCATTGCTGCTTGCAGTCACATTTTTCAATCCAGACTAATTACAGTAATTACTGCGTAAATTAAATAGCTGTACAAAAGTCTTGAGCCACCTTTGATGTGCAGGAACAACAGAATAAAAGTGAAGGATGTGGAAAGTCTTTATTATCAAAGTTACACCTCCACTAGCACACGGTCACATCTCTCTCTCTCTCTCTCACACACACACACACACACACTCTCACACGCGCTCTCACACACGCTCGGCCAGTATGGCGTCCTGGCTACACCTGCAGCTAGCCAGCACCCCCTGGAGCCAGAGTAAGAGTCCTACAGCGTTTGACGTCCACAACTTACGGCTTTATGATAGAAAAAAGAAGACACTATAAATGCGCGTGGCGGCGCGGGATCAGAGCGGCATGCGGTTTCCTTCCACACTGATCTTCACTGCGTGGCCAGTCTTGGTCTGGCGGCGGATGTCTGCAAAGCGGCGCATCTGCTTGTCCACTCGGGACAAACTCTTCCTCACGGGACCCTGCCAAGAGACGAGGAGGAGGAGAGGATGATGAGGCCCGTTAGTGAGTATCAAACTTCACACACACCAAGGAAAACACCATGCTGAGCTCTGCAACACACACCAAACAATACTGACACACCAACAAACACTATTGTATGATTTAAAATCCATAACTATGGCCCAATCTACCTGTTGATATTACTGTGTAAATTACAGCAGTGTGCACAAGTCTTCAGCCAGCATCTCTTTATATTTTGTTCACCAGTTGGAGGACAGCTTTCTTTAACCTGCCACTTCGTTTATCCTCCACTAATCTGGTGTCCTCACATTTATATTAAAATATACTTTGCACCACACCAAGTTGTCAGCTCACAGCTCTTTGGGAATCACCCAGATGCTGCAAAAATACCCACTCTTATCTTTGACATATGAAATAGATGAAGCTGAAAAAAGGGGAACAAAACTCTGATTCAGGCCTTAATTTAGACACCTTTTGAAAAATTTTGAAAGACCTTCAGGAAGCTTGTAGAGAATTATTCCTCAAGACTGCACTAAAAGCAGCAAAGACTGGCTCAAGACGTCTACACAATACTGCATATTTATCAAGCTTTTCTCAATTAGTTTGGGTCGAGACCTCTCACTGACCTCCTCATGCCTGTGTTAATCCACATTAACACATTCCCTTAAAGTGTGCACTTATTAAGCAGCTCCTTTAAAAATCCACCACCATGCTTCTCCATGTCCAACAACAAGAACAACAACAACAACAACATGTATAACCGCTGATTTACAGCAACAAAGCTAAAAGCTGTACACCATGGTATGGTCCTATCACTCAGTTCCAGGTGCAACACCAGCAGGTTAATGAGCTGCTGCTTTACTGCACTGATCTAATCTCACAGCCAACATCATTCCCACAGGCATGTGCACCGCATTGCGCAAAAGTCTCAGGCCTCATGATTTTTACAAGACTAAAAACAGGAAGTGAAATGTGAATATCTGAGGGGCGGCTAAAGACTCCTGCACAGTGTGTAGTAGCTGTAGTAAAAGCGGTGCCCTGGTGGTGCTGACTGGGGTAAAAACACACGTTCAAGCAGACTCCAGCATTAGGCTGGGGTGGTATTAGTGAGGGCGGACCTTACAACACTAGGATGCGTTTAAGTGCAATAACATGCGACTACGCTACAGGGGCATGTGGTTTCCTTCCACGCTGATCTTCACGGGCGCCTGGGGGCGGCGCAATTTCTTCTGATCGGCCAGGCGGCGCTTCAGCTTCTCCAGCCGGCTGATTGGCTTCCTCAAGCCCCTCTGTTAACCACAGCACACCTCCTCATCAGAGCGCCACCTCTAGGACGACCTGGTCAACACTAGGGCTCGGCAGTTCATCCAAAATTAATCTGAACTGACATTCAGAACTTCTAATCGTGGTGATCTTGCTGGGGGGCAGGTCATTTATGTTATTTTTGAAATTCTGTTAATAACTTTACATTTTTTATTACTATTTTCCCTACTTTGCCCAGTTTTAACCCCTCCCACCACTCACAGGTCCAGTTGAAGCCCCTCCAGGTTCAGACTTTTACCTCCTATTACTGCTCCAGAGTTTCCCACTGCCCACTCTGCCCCATTTTAGCCCCTCAGTACACTGAGGCTGTTTCAGCTCCTCCCACTTTACTGTATTAGTTTTAGCCCCACCCCACTGCTCAATGAAGCTGCCACTCCCATCACCTCAGAGTCTTAGCTCTTAAGCCCCTCCCACCACCACTACACCAGTCTTAGCCCCTCCTACTGACCCGATTGGAGTCCGACTCCACGTTCCATTTGGGCCGCACCACGTAGTCCTTGTTGGAGGGCATGGGCACCCTCGCCCGGGCACAGAACCCCGGGTCACCCGGCCTCAGCGCCCTGAGACATACACATTTGCATTAGTGAACACATACTGTACATATCCATATTGACTGTGTGTGTGTGTGTGTGTCCATACTCACTTCTCTTCTCCCGTCAGCACTTTCTCCAGATCTCTTCTCGGAGTCTGTCCTCCTGAACTGTACAAACAAACACACACACACACACACACAACTGTCTGATTATTAATAACACTAATACAGCATTAATAATCAATATTCCTGTTAATGAGGCTGTAGTGATGCTGGAGCAGGCTTGTTCCCATAGCAACCACATCAGTCCAGACACACAGCCATTCAAACATCACACACACCAGCCTGCGCTGTCAGTGTGTGTGTGTGTGTGTGTGTGTGTGTGTGTGTTGGCGGGGGGATGTGGGGGGGAGGGGTGGTGGTGATGGTGGGTGTGGGATGGCGGTCAATAGTGACAGAGCAGATCAGTTTCCTCACACACACAGGCAGTCACATGACCCTGTATGATACACACACACCTCACCTGTGTCTGGAGCTGCAGTCAGCACATGTGCAAGCCCACACACACACACACACACACACACACACACACGCCCCCAACCACATGCAACTCATCCTCACTACACTACACTGTAAACTGTGTGTGTGTGTGCTTGGCTGAATCATCACTTCTCGTACCACTCCTGCCAGACACTTCATGCACTTTCACACACTATTAAGCATGCTAGTATGCAGTTTGGGACACAGCCTCCCACTACTGTTACACTGTACAGAAGTCCTGAAGTGCCCCAATCAAAATACTTCAATGTCGTCTTGAGGAAGGGTATTTACCTCTGATATGAAGAGGCAGAGCTTTCCTTTATTTAGGGGCAGCGTCTTAAAAACGCTCTGTCACCTCTGGTTTTTAATCTGTTGGGAAGCAGCTGAGATGTTGAGCTCGGTGCTCGGACTGGAGCATGATGCTGCAACAAGTCAGTTAAGTACTCGGCTGCATTTTCCTGAAGTGTTTTTGAAAACAAGTAATACAATTTTAAACTGCATCCTGAAGTGCACTGCTGCATTTTGGACCATCTGCAGGTGATGAAGAGGCGACTGATCTAACCCGCAGTGTAAGACATTACAGTAGTCTAACTGAGACGTAAACACATGGCTGACTCACAGAAATTCATCTCTCACATCAGCTGGCTTTTATTCTGCAGTATGACGCATGTTGTCTATATTGCAAACTTATATTCACACTCAATCCTGACAAGGCACTCGAGTGCACACATGCGCACACACACAGACAGACGGGACCTGAGGGAAGGCCCAAAGACATCGGGTTCCTCTGGCCTCTCAGCCTTCTGAGGCTCACTGTGGCATGTGTGAGGAGGATGGAGGAAGATGAGAGAGGAACAGAGAGAGAGAAAGAGAGAGACAAGCTGAAAAAGAGGAGTCAGGGGGAAAAGGAGAAAAGGACAGGAAAACCTGGCAGAGAAGAAGGGGCTGAGGATGATCTGAAGGAAAGAATGAGACGAGAGGTGAAGGACGCACACACACTTTCTCACACAGCAGTCTACACACACTGATCTGAATGTATAGAAGAGGTCAGAGCTCCTACAGGTGGAACTTTATCTGATGGAGACTGTAGAGATGTTGAGGTTTTTTACAGGAGGAGGAGGAGACAAACTGGACATGCAGATGATAACTTTAATAAAACATGTCCATTAGAAGCAGGACGGGAAGAACACTCACCAACTTAAACTAACGAGAGAAAATAACAGCACTGTGGAAAAGTGGTTTATGATTAAAGGATAAACCAAGTGTGTATAAGTGTGTGTACCTCAGTCTCCTGCGGGGGGCAATCTGCTGATCCAGGTCCCTCTGCTGCCTCTCCTCTCGCGTCATGCCCTTATAGTTAGACGTCAAGCCAAAGATGGGCCGAGACCACTCATCTACACATACAATCAATATAGCAGTCTAAAGCAGGGAACACATTCCAGATTCTGCGTTTCTCTCAATACCAAGAACACAGACAAGATTCTTGCCCAGAGTTCTTGTTAACTTGCTTTACAGTGAGTGATTGTCATTGTGAACACAGCCCAATGCACTACAGCCACATGTGAGCTCTACATTTGATCCATCCATGAAGGAGCAGTGGGCAGCTGACGGGCAGTTCTTGAGGATGGTACCTTGCTCATGAGTACCTCAGTGACACCTTTACCAGTCCGGGACTTGAACCAGAGACCCTCCGAACACAGAGCCAACTATCTACCCTGTACAGCCAACGCATGCGCTAGTTAATATTGTATAATATGAACAATGTTTCGCTCAAATAGTTGTCTATAAATGCTTTACATTAGGGCTGCAACAAACGACTATTTTTGTAATCGAGTAATCGGATAAAAAAATGTAAATGAAAATGACAATACATTTGTTATTAGGCTAATTCTACTGAGTAGAAGTTAGTCAAATACGCTTTATGTTGTATTCAATTGAAAATGAAGAAACATGAAGTTCAAGGGTCTTTTTGAATCAATTTGGCCAATAAAATGAGTTGATTTTGGCCTTTCTGGAAGAAAACTGCATTTCCCACAATCCCCTGCGCACGCCTAGGAGCCGCATCACAATAAAGGGTTCAGCGCATTCCGGAATGAACTATGAAAAAACTAAAATCGATGGGAAAATCTTAATAAATGGCTGTATTGTGAGTAGAACGCTGGTTGATGTGGTTATTTATCAGCTAAATTACGTGTTTTGTCTGTAATAAAGGGGATGTTTTGACGGAAACAGAGAGTTTTAGCGAGTAATGGCGCTTACAAACAGCGTGCGTGTTTACATGGCAAAAAATGTCATTTATGCGTTTTCATGAATTTACTTCTGTTTTTGTGCATGGAATATCTCACAAATACGTTCACATACATAGGGATCTATTCTCGCCTTGATCGCGCCACTGAAAATATTGTGCGTCATTAATAAGGGTCTGTGTGAAACACAAGCGGTGTATGCTGTAGCGATTTAAATGACTTAAACGAAGCTTTGATTCTAGAAATATTGCCTCGACCATTTTTTGTAATCGAATTATTCGAGTTATTCGAATAACCATTTCAGCTCTACTTTACATTTACAACATTCAGCAGATGTTCTCATCCAATCAGTTCCTCACACCTGTAAAGCAAGACTTAAATCAACAGCTGCTGTTCAGCTTAGTTACCACCAGCTGAGCTACACACCTTAACTAACCCCGTCATGATGAAAGTCTGAAGTTCTTGCAAAGTTTTCAGCAGAGCTTTATTTAACGGAAACATGTTCTACTGGCCGCTGTCATCATGCGTCTGGCTGCTGAGGATGTAACCGGCACAGCCTTGATAATTAGGTGGAGGAAGAACAGCATCCAGGCATCTTTACTGTCCTCTAGGTTTCTGTCCTTGGGTGTTGAAAGTGTAGTTTGGCATATGTGTGTGGTGTGTACGTACTGATGAGTTTGAGGGCAAGGTCCTTGTTGGGTCGTGACTCTTTGGGATGTTTGTAGAGAAACATGACGGCTCGACCAATCCCGCTCATCTTCAGGGTCTCCTGACTAACGCTGGGCAACTGTGGCAGGAACACACACATCATCCAATAAGCTCCATGCATGAAGACAGAGCAGGGGACCGCAGCGGGTGTGAGTGTGTTTTACCTCCTGCAGGATCTTCAGCAGCTCCTCTCTGATCCTCAGGGCTGGAAGGCTCTTGTCCGGCAGTGGGCTGATCCACTCCTTAATGGCTGTCATCACACCGCTGTCTATAAACGTCTCCTTGAGATCCTGCCTGATCATCACACACACGCACACACAATTAAAGCTGCACGATAAGTCAATAAAAACATTGCCACCACGAGTCGCAACCACGCGCGATCTCATTTCTAAATGACAACGATTCATCTGGGGGGGGGTGGGCTTGTTCCTCACGCAATGTAGTAAATGATCATATTGTGAATGTCGTGTACAAATCCTTACATGAATGTTAAACAGACAGCATATACGTCACTTTCGAGATTGGCTTATCTGCCCTCTCAAAGATTTCCATCCATCCAGAAAGGCATGTGTGTGTGTTTTTCTCTGGTGAAAAGACTGACGGTGCATCAGCGTATCAGCTGTCGGACTGGGGCGGCGGTTAGCATTTGCTGCAAGATGGCGGCGAACAGCGTTTTACAACGTGTAGTTATGAATGTTTGTTGTGTCATGTGGGAATACGCCGTATGTTTGGGGTGCACGCTGTGTGCGCATATACACAGATTAGAGAATCATCACTCTGTACAGACACATTAGGGCAGCTTGTATGTTTTTAAGGGACATTTAGCATAGGTAGCTAGCCTGTCATTCAGCCTGTCATCCTGTCTGACTAGTTGCAGGGTAGCCTGTTGCGTGTTTTGTTCTGGAAGCGAATGAAAGCGAGTGTGCAGAGAGAGAGAAAACTAGAGACATTCATTGGAAATGGAAGCGAATGACTTGGTTCTGTAGGAAAAACAGCACTGGTTCTGTGCACAAAAACAGAAGTAAATGCGCTAACGTGCATAAATGACATCCTTTGCGATGTAAATGCGCTGGGCGTTCACGATATTACTCACAAAACTCCATTTCAGTCAAATTTTCCCCTTAATTACAGACAAAACGCATATTTTAGCCGATAAATAACAACTACACAATACAGCTATTTACTTCATATCATTCCGCACGCACGTCCATCGCATTATCGTAGAAATGTAGTTCTCTCCCAGAAAGAGAAAACATATCACGATTAATATCATATATATATATATATATATGTTTCCTCTCGATGTGTTAAATGTCCTCGCGCGCAAAGTAGATTACCGACGAGCGGCTTTTTTTGCTCGAGTGAGATTTCTGCGTGCACGGTCTGAAAGGGGGCGGGTTTTGGCAGTTTGGGGGCGGGGTTTTGGCAGCTTCTACCGATCTTGCGCATGCGCATTACTTGCAGCACAGCCATGCGTGCATTCAGGCAGCGTTCACATGAGGCGTTTCTCATTCACTTTGAATAGGAGTGACATCGTCTTGTGATGAAATGAATTTTGGAGTGCGTGAGTATGGCGTCATCAATGCCAAAACTAAATGGCAAATGGCTTGCATAAAAAAAATGTGGTATCAAATTTCTAAAATGTGGCGCACAAATGTAAACTCAAGAGCACAAAATTAAGAATCGAGAGCGCGGTTGCGGTTGCGCGCAAACTGTATTTTTCCTCTCTCGAATGTTTTTTTCCTCTCGATGTGTTAAATGTCTCGCGGCATAAAGTAGATTACCGGCAATGGCTTTTTTGCTCGAGTGAGACTACTAATGCAGTCTGAAAGTGAGTTTTTGGCAGTTTAGAAGCGAGGTTTTGGCAGCTTCTGACTGCAAATCCTGTTGGCCGATAAGCTTCTGGTCTTGTGATTGACTGCACCTACAACCAGTTTTACAGAAAACCCGAATGGCGTTGACGATGAAGGCGGCGATAGGTAGATTGAACACAAGTTATAATTTATCAACCTTATAAATTACAGATTTTAATGAACTTAGGTCTTACCGTTGTCCCCAGTTCAACATAAACACAGATGCACAAATCCAATGCAAGATGATCACTAGATGATCAACCCGTTTTTCCATAGTTGAGGATACAGGCTTTGAAATCTGATAAATCACCTCTGCCCAAAATACCTGCAATGCCAAGTATTACTTTTCGGACGTCGAGTTACCGAAGTTGTTACATTTTACGAGTTACATTTTATTTATTTAAATTTGCAAATTTGTTATGGAAATAAAGCATTATATTAAAGAAAATTTGATTTTTGTTTGTATTTGCTGTAGAGCTGCCACTATTATATGTCACTATTATAAAAGTAACTAGTAAACAGTATATAGTAAACTAGTGTATATATATATATATATATATATATACACGTCCTAAAGAAATCACACTATTTTTGGAACTCTATTTGAATGGCCAACTGAAAGGTCTTTTCTTTTGTCAAAGTTAATGACTGCAATAAACATTTCAATTTTTCAAAAAAAAAAAAAAAAAAGGGCAGAGAATCGTGATCTCAATTCTTATAAAGAAAATCTTGATTCATATTTTTTCCAGAATCATGCAGCACTACACACAATGCACATAAAAAAGCCCCGAACCTACAACCATATACACACAAGTCAAGCCTTGTGAAGTCACTCACTTCTTTAAATGCATGACCACAGTGGGCAGCAGCATCAGCTTCTTCAGCGCTGGCTTTCTCTGACTGTTTAGGGTCCGGTCCTCCTACACACACACACACACACACACACAGAGTTACACCACCTGTCTGGTGTTGGTAGTGCAAAGCCGCCTAATAATGTAGAAAACACTGTTCTACACACAGCATGAGGGCTAACTCATGTTGCAACAATACATCACACTGATATACTGATTCAGTGATCAATGAGCCCACAGCATCAACCAGATACCAGACACACTAACAGTTGATATGAGTGGAAGTGATGGTGTTAAATCAGCAAATAATATTGACTTGTATCAATGCTTGGCTCCTGAATTGACTCAAATGTAAAATCATATCATAAATCATATCAGCAGATGTCAAAGCGTTGCCACGTGAAAAGATATAATATTGTATCCTGATAAAATGTCTAATTTAAACCCCAGGGAATTTACAGAGAATGTGAACACATTTGAGTAACACACACACACCTCTGCTGCCTCGGTCATCTTGGTGATCATGGCACTGACCACGTCGTCTGCGTCGCTGATGAACGTTCCTCCATCTCGGTGCCGTCTGCGCTTACCGCTCTGAGCTTTCTTCCGAGCCAGCATCATGTCAAAATCAGACATGAACGACAAGCTGGAGAACACACACAGACACACACATATTACTATCACTGTGAGCTACTTCCCCTGACTGCCATAATGACTGTGTGTAAATAACACTGCACCTGAACCCTAACCATAACCTCAGGAGCCACAAGCAGATCTTTTAATTTCTCACATCAAACCTGCACATTTTCTACAAAACCGTTTCTCCTCATGGGGACTACTGCAGTGCACTTACAAAGCCTTAAAACACACAAGTCTTTTTATGCAGCAGCCAAGTCCTCAGAACTCCCCAAATACTGCTCCGGTACTGACAAACACCTCACCCTGACATACACATACACTGCGGAACATGATGCAGTTGGTGGCGTAACAGTAGGGTGTTCGCCCCGTGATCAGAAGGTTGCAGGTTCGAATCCAGGGCCGTTAAAGTTACCACTGAGTGTTTTTTGGTACGTGGTGCCAGCATTGTTGTTTACTATTAACATGGCTGAATGGTTTCGCTGTCTTTTTTGCACCGTTTTTGCACCGTCATGACCTTCATCTTTTTCCCCTCATTCCCCAAAACCGGCCGATGTTTTCTCGCACTGCCGCCACCTACTTCTTCTGTCACGTTACGGTGGACTGGACGCTTTTATAGTCAACACTGCCACCAGTTGGAATTCTCAATATTAACTAAATGTACGCGCGCAAGTACAGTCAGTACAACGCTTGCGTAGCAGCAGCGTCCACAAGCGGATGCGTTACGTAGTGTTAAGTATATTTCGGCCCCAAGTCTCGCCTTTTATAGCAACATTTCTAAAGTATGTGCGTGTTTGTACTGACTCTTTGCCTCCTCTGTCCACATCATCTGAGTCAGAATCATCCTGCGCCATGTTTCTGTCTGGAGCTTGAGAGTGCGGCTTCTCTGCCTCCAATTCATCCTGATTAAAGCCCTGCTCACACACACACAAAATTCATTATCACATACAAAATTATACTACGTTATACTTTCATCACAAGTATAAGACGTTAAATGCAGTCTGGTTTATTTCTAAGACTGTGCTAATTAAAATTCAGATTAACAAACACCACCAAACAACAAGAAATGAAATCCTCAAAATAAAAATGTTTCCTAAAATAGTGGTTGATGTGATAACCAGCACTTGAAAGAGGTGAATGCTGTTATGAGTGAGGTCTCACCGTAAACTCCTCTCCATCTTCATCTCCAGACTCTCCAAAGATGTCTGCTATCATTTTCCTGTCAGACAGAGAGCACTGGCTTTACACACACGCGCACACACACAGTAAAGACATGACATAAAATGTTGAACTGCTGGACAACACTGCATGAGGAAGTAAGGAGCTGGAGATGAAGTGAGTACAGCAGGAAGGAAGGTGGGGATCTGGAGGGACGTACTCCTCCTCGTTGTCCGAGTCACTGTCACTGCCGAACAGCGTCTTCTCGTCCTTCTTCCCTGCGTCCGTCTTGCTCCTGTCCTCGTCTTCCTCCTCGCTGTCTGAGCCCAGCTCCCGCAGCTTGGCTGCCACGCTCTTATCTGGAGCCTCCGAGCCCCGATCGCTGTCCGAGTCCTCATCGTCCGACATCGCCTTGCTCTTCTTGGAGGCTGTGAGGAGAGATGAGGATGCTCAGACTACAGCAGGAAACACACACACAGCAAGACAAAAAGGAAGCCTCACCTTTAGGTTCATCCTCGTCCTCACTGTCTGACAGAATGGCCTTCCTCCTCTTTACTGCAAACACAAACACAAATCAGCCTCTGCCAATAAGGACGGTGTGTTGGAGACACTCAACACTCTTTCACACTGCACTGGAAACCGGCAGCATACTGCTGGTAACCAAAATTAAACACGAAACTAAACTGATTTGGCTGTCGGTAATGTAACAGTGGAAATGCGTCCCTCTCTGTGCATCTGTTAACGATATTCAGACGCTAATTGGTAATGACCCGGCCGGCAAAAAAATACTCTCTGGCCTTACTGTGTCTCATACTCCATATTCCATATATCAGATGACCTAACAAACTTTGTCAGTGAATTATGAGGAGCAAAAAACATTACATATCATTAAATTAACTAATTGTTCATTAATGGTAATTGAGGGAAAATGTTCAATTAAAGGGTTAGTGTTAAATGTAATTAAAGAATCTATATGATTGTATATTTGAATAAAACCGACTATGTGACCCGATCTGCCATAATGAGTTGGAAGTATAGCTGCACGATTTATCTTCACCCGGGTGAATCATGAATCCCACAGTTCTAAAACGAACCAGGTGAGAACGAGGGCTAGCATGGATATCGAGTCGGGCGACGGTGAACTAATAGCAAAGAAAAATGCAGACATCCCGGAAGTTCTGGGAGTCTCCCGCATATTGATAGCGGCTCCCTGATGCCCGCAAATTGAATAAAATATCCCGGAAACTAGAGCAAGCAAACAAGAGTCTGCACGCGAGACAGTAGCGAGTGCATCGCGCACTTGAGAGAAGCGCGCACATGACGGAATGAGAGAGTGAGAGAACGTGCGTATGTGTGGATCACTGCGTTCATGCAGCCCGTGCTAGACAAAGAACATCCTGATTGGTTTACTTAGTAAACTAAGCCTTTCAGGTTTCGTTATTTTTGACAAAAATGTTAATATTTTCTTTAAAAGAAAAACTAAGTTCTTATTTATTGTTTTATTTATTTTACTATTTATTTCCATTAAACTGCAGTATTAGGAAAATAACATTTGCAGTAATGAAAAGAGTTTTTTGTAATTATTTAATTTTGTAGAATATTGTATTTTAAAAGCACTGGGCATTTCAAGTTGTTAGAAGTAGTTTGTATGTTTCACTTTGAAATTAAACATTTCACTATTAGTAATTTGTATGCGAATTTTCATTGATATACAAGCAAGTGCCCCTTATCATACCGCAATCGCATATCGCAAATCACAATATTTATCTCAATAATTGCAATATGCCTTTTTTCCCAAATCGTACAGCCCTAGTTGGAAGTCGACGTTCTATTTATTTAGATACGGGCCGATTATGTTGAAAAACATCAAAAATATCGATTTTTCTTTTTTGGAGACCAGATTAATTTTGAAGACCTTTTCTTTCATATAAGACCAAAAAAAAAAAATCTATATTTTTTATGTTTTTCAACATAATCGGCCCGTATCTAAATAAACAGAACGCAGACTTCCGACTCATTACAGCAGATCGGGTCACATATGTATATTTGAATAAGTATCGACTAGGGGTGGAACAGTTCACAAAATCCACGGTAGAGCTGGGTGGTATGACTAAAAATCTTTATCACGGTATTTTCAGGATTATATCGATTTCATGGTATACGGCGGTATTTTTTTGCGGTCGTTTTATTCTTTAAAGTTGTTTTATTTTTTTAAGTATGACTGGGTGTTTACCACATTTTAATGGATGAAATGAATTATCTGACTTATTATATATTGCTTTTGCTTTTTCACCAGTGTTACCTGAAGATCTGGAAGCCGACCGTAGTTTCATTCTCGAAGACATGTTTTGGCAAAACTATCCTTTTCACAACATATTTTCAAGCATCCAAAGAGGTATTTAGACTTAGTAAAGAATCCATTGATTATTGGTTACACTTATATATAATTACATTATATAATTTTTAAAAATCTGTTCAACTGAAAATGAAGAAATACTGAAGTTGTGTGTCATTCTGACCCAATTTGATCTATAAAATTTTGGCCTTTCTGGAAGAGAACTACATTTCCCACAATACCCTGCGCGGCCCTCGGAGCCGCGTCTCAACAAAGTGTTCCGGAATAGACTATATATATACGGCTGTATTGTGAGTAGAACGCTGGTCATTGTGGTTATTTATCAGCTAAAATATGCGTTTTGTTTGTAATAAACAGGATGTTTGAACCGAACTAGACCGTTTTAGCCAGTAATGGGACTTATGCGCGTGCTCACAAACGCAGCAGGCGTGTTCACATCACAAAAAATGTCATTTATGCGTTTTTACGCATTTACTTCTGTTTTTGTGCACGGAATATCTCACAAATATGTTCACATACAGAGGGGTCAAGTCTTGTCTTGATGGCGCTACTGAAAACGTTGTGCATCATCATTAATGTGTGAAACACAAGCAGTGCATGCTCTAGCGAGTGAAATGAATTAAACGAAGCTTCGATTCTAGAAAAACTGCAAAAATATTTGAATAACAGTTTCAGCTCTACTTGTCTCATTATTTCAACTCCAGCGTCAGTTATATCTTCCGTTTCTGAACTTTCACGGTCCATGTTTAGCAGTGCAGCAGTGAAAAAGTTCCCCCTCAAACAGTTTCCAGCTGCACCACTTTCCAAACGTTGTTTAGGCTATTTAAACCGGTACTGCGGTATAAGAAAAATAATACAATAGAACAATAATAAAAAACGGTTTCGAACCGGTTCGGTTCGTATCATGATTTCAGGTCACGGTTTTCGGTTCGGATCACTATTTTTTAAATTCTGTCTACCCTTCAGAAATACCATACATCATAAGTAAATAATCCACCATTTATGTTTTTTAAACTATGAGTTATTCTCAAGGACGTCATGTAAAAACTGAAAGAATGAGGCCGTTTGGCATTAGGCGCGTCATTGTGACTCAGATTAATGTTGGGAGCAATTTTTATACAGTACATGGGGAGACATTGCCGATTTCAAAATGCTTTTCATTTATTTGCCAATAAAAAAAAAACGTTTGCCTTAAATTCTTGCTTTAGAAGAAATTAAGAGTTTGGTTCCAAAAAGCTATAAATCGACAATAATAGCTAATTTACTGTATGAAAATGAGCAAAACATAACCATAAATAACAAGGAAAAGTTATCTTTACATATGATAAGCCCCAAACTTCCCAACATCACTGATATCTGACCACATACTTCTTTAAAAACAAAAAAAAATCCACTTGCCGTGTTTCCCAAATTGCATTCATGTCATTCCCACGGCCCTGGATCATCGATACCGTCAAAGTTCTTCACTTATCGTTCATTCATTCATTATCCGAACTGCTTTATCATCGCTAAAAACAGTCACTTGACAGACAACAATGTTCCTTCTAGTGATGTGTCGGTCGCAAATGAAATGGCTCTTAGCAGAGAAACCGGTCACAGGAGGGAGGAAGGGAGATTTACGCTTGCACGTTTCACTGTATATAGTTTAAACGTTTATAAATATTAAACAAACAATCAGAGATTAGACTGCCGTAACAGTTTGCATCTTGCAATGGTATGCTGTGATTGGTCGAATAGAAACATCGCGTTCAGAACTGGTGTTTGTTTTGGTTTGAGAAAAAAGGGTAGAAAACACTGCAGATAAACATGACAGATACCGCGTTTTGTATACAACTGATTCTCGAACTTTGAATAGTGACCAAATGCAGAGCTTATTTTGGCGGTAACTTGTTTTTATTGCATTTAACCCTAACCCTCCGTTGTTATGACTGCCGCACTCTGTCCCTTCACTAGGTTACTGGCGAAAGGTTTTTTGCGCATTGTACTATGGTTAAGAAACCGTTGTTCATGAACCGTTCCATCCCTAGTATCAACGCACATCTAATGAGTATCGTGATCTGAGTCAAGTTCTATTGCCCAGCTCTACCTGGTACTATATTTCTGACTGGGTTGAGTTTGGTACCTGGTGTCTTTTCTTCTCCCTCGCTGTCGTCAGAACGCTGCTCTCGGCCTTCGTCCTGATCGCTCCCGCCAGCCTCCTCGACATCCTCCTTCTTCTTCCTCACGGCCTGCTCCTCCTCCTCCTCCTCGCTGTCGGACCGTATGGTGGAGTTCCACTTCCCTTTCCCGCTCTCCTTTCCCTTTTCCTCTCTGGCTTCGTCTCCTTCCTCATCATCCGAGTGCCTCAGCCTCGTTCGCTTCTCCTTCTCTCTGTCTGAGTCGCTGGCTGAGCCGGACCCACCGCCCTGCCCCCTGGGTGACTCCTTGCCGTCCGATTCGCTTGCCGAGTTCGAGCGGGGGCGGTGCCAAGCCCTCCCTCTCTGCGGCTCCTCGTTCTCTGATTCGCTGGCACGCTCCCTGTCACGCTCCACCGTGTCCCTTCTGCGCTTGTGTGGAGGTTCTTCATCCTCCCCCTCCCCGTCACTGTGGGCGGGGCGGGGCGGATCATCGTCATCATCACTGCGGGCGGGGCGGGGTGGCTCGTCCTCTGAATCGCTGCGGGCAGGGCGGGGTGGCTCGTCCTCTGAATCGCTGTGGGCCGGGCGGGGTGCCTCCTCTTCCGAGTCGCTGGCTCCTCCTCTGTCTTCACGCTCGGACCCGCTATCACCAGCGTCACCATCAGGGGCAGCCGGAGGTCCAGAAGCATCCTCACCCTCACTGCCTTCGTCCTGTATCAAAGTTATTTCAGATTCACATTTCACACACCACCATACTGCAGACAGGGCAGGGCAACTCATCGGAAATTAATACAAATTAGAATTAATTTAGAAGCTCTAAATTACGCAAAATTGCCCTTGTTAATTACTGAAAATGCTAATGTCTAATGTCAATTGTTGAAAATGACAATGTCTTTTTAAAAATTAAAAGTTCTGCAGCTGAAAAGCAAAACAGAAAGGGTTAAGTGTCATAGCGAAGATCGGCCCCAGACCTCAGACTGGTGTGACGTTTCCCTCGTCTCCTCCTCGCCGTCCGACCCCATAGCGTTCTCGTCCTGCACTGGAGTCCCACTGCCGTCATCTGCACAAAACACACACACACCACCATGAAAAACTGTTTTACAACACTAATGGAGAAGTGCCTTTCACTCTTTCCCCATGTTTCTAATAACACAGAGTGAAACCTTCAGTCAACTTTAGCTGGCAGGGCTCCAGAGTGTGACCAAACTGTTGCACCTAACATTTCACATAGGGCTGTCAAACGGTAAAAGTAAATAAATTAAATGAGATAAAATATCCCGCAATCTAAAGCGAGCGAGCAGGAGCGTGCACACACGACAGAGAGAGGCGGAAACAATCAAAGGTGGTCCTCAGAGAGAAAGGACGGTCCTTGCTTCTCATTGGTTTTTGATTCTGGGATTTGTGTGCAATGCTTTGTGGGTTTGTAATTGTGATTACTAAAAGCGAGCAAAGATGAATAGGGGAATCGACCACTTTTGGTTAAGAAAAACGCGTTACCCAAAGTAAATATTGATAACCCTGAAAGTCCCAGCCATGACCTCACATTACCACCCGTCTCCGCGGTCCCTGGTAAGGTAACTGGTACTCGCCCTGACCCAATATGGGAGGTAGCACCAACCTCACAGCCAGACAGTGCGGAACATAAAACAGTCAAAAAATATGCATTTCGTAAAGAATGGATAGACCAGTTTCCGTAGCTGAGGTATGATAAAATGGCAAAGCTGATGCCCTGCATTTTCTGCAAAGAATACGGTCAAAGCATAGACTGCTTTTGTTGCCGGAACGTCAGCATTCCGAATTGAAACTTAAAACATAACGTGTCAAAGAAACACATCCTGTGCACAACTCTGTAGCAGTTCAACGCCAGGGAGCGGCTAACCAAAGCAGTGAGGAGTCAGAGATGATGCTAAAACTCAACCTTGCTTATAACATTGCCAAAGAAGAGCTGCCTTTACCCTACCGAAATCCCAAGTCATACAATATTATTATCATTATTATTATGTACCAATAACACAGCTCTACTGTTGTGTAACCGGGTTCTGGTTCTAGTGCTGCGGGTCCCTTTGTACCCAGCGGGGCCCTGAGCAGGACCCTTAACCCCGGGTGCCTCCAGGGAGACTGTCCCTGTAATTATTAATGGAAACCGCTCTGGATAAAAGTCTGATAAATACTATAGTTAAAATAAACGAGAAAATCGCTGTTAACGTTAGCCGCGCGGCTAGGCTAGGCTAGGCTAGGTGTTACCGGAGTGGTTTCCGGAGTAGAACTCCTCCTCGCCGTCCATGAGCGTGTTAGCCGGAGCGGCGCGTCGCCTCCTGGGGAGAGAGAAGAGGAGAGCCGATGCCCTTCGGCGGAGATGCCGCGTAAAGAACGTAAAAAAAAAAGAATAAAAGAAATAAAAGGAAGCAGCGCCCGGTCACACCGAACAAACAACCAAAATGGAGACTCGGACTCTGGCGCACGCTGATGACGTCACGCCCCGCTCCCTCTCCTCGCTTGTTCTCGGAGCTGCGCCTTCCCGCGGTCAGTGTGACGCACAAATCACCTAATCCTACGTGAAAACACGGTTTTAATACGCTGTAGGTAATTGGGTCCCTCTCAGAAGTGCTGTTTCCTGTGAAGTCTCCCAGCCCATATGTGTGTTGACCCCTCAGAATCTAGCTAAGCTAATATGCAGGGACGTGCACAGGAATTTTAAGGGGCCATTGCTCTGACCTGAAAAAAAGGGCACCCCCTCCCTCGAAAAAAAAAAATCACACAGACTGTATGGAGAACTGAAAAATATACCATTTCTTTATTAACTGTTTTTGTTAATATACCGTGCTCCAAATTTACTTTAAAGAAGAATCCTCCTATTGTCTGAAAAGTCTGAAAATATGGGCTTATTTCACACCAAAATTATTTGCCATTCTATCACAATGTCGATTGTCCCACCGGCTGGTTTGCTTGCTTGCAAACAACTCTGCAAGGATGTGCTCCCCTTTGCTGCCTCCCTGAGATGCCTCTCTCTCCAAAACCCTCCTCTTTTCAGAAGGCATTCTAGCTTAGTGTAGCATGCAAACACCCAAAACAGCGATAGGATTTAGGCATTTTACCATTTTGAATAAAACAATTAATGTAATGCATATCACTAAAAAAAGATTACTTCCATCATTTATGCTTCTTGTTAAAACAAATGTTCGAGAATAACCATCAGCAGACGTGTACTTTTCCTACCAAAACATCTAACATGCTATCTGGTAACTGCCTCTCATGCTCCCACGCTCTCACGCTCAAGAAAGAAATCTCACGCCAAATTTGAAATTATTCTTCTGAGTTGTAAATTTTTTTCACTCATGTGCAGTTGCCGCAGACAGTTGCCCAAAGAACAATAAGGCACATAGAGTAAACAAAAATATATAAATACAAATAAGGCACATAAAGTAAGACAAATTTTTATACATATACAATAATATATGAAAACTCTGAACTAGACGTAAAAAAGATAATTTAAACAACTATTTTGGTCCTGGAATTATCTTTTTGCACTGAATGTGCAGTTTGATCTGTGGCTGTTGAGTATGAAAATTCTAAACAGGTTTCTTTCAATAAAGTGAACAGCAGTCAAAAGGCAGAAAACTACAACCGGTAATATGTACAGTAACTTTCAATAACACATGCCAGTAGCGTCAGTCAAATGGAGAAAAATTACAATCAGTGGTATGGGGAAATAATAATAACAATAACAATAACAATAACAATAATAATATCTACACCCATGCATTTTTCCTGACACTGAAAGTGTTATTTGTCATTGTAAACATACTGCAGCACAGTACATAGTGCACCACAAACAAATGTGACCCCTCCATGAAGGAGCAGACTGGCAGTGCTTGGGAACAGTATCTTGCTGACAAATAGCTCAGTGGTACCTTTTACAAGTCTGGGATTAGAATTGCTGACCTTCCAATCATGGGCCAACTGTCTAATCGTTACACTACCAATTGTCCCAAGCTGCAATGCAACTGTTCCTGGATGAAGTCAATGACCCAACCCAACTGTGTAATTTATTCATTGTCTGAGCCTGTTGTTATTCAGAAAGTGCATGAAATGAGATGACAATCTCATCTTTGTGTGCAAGATCAGCTAGAATTTCGTTGTATGACATCTCAAGGTTAAAATAAAACTTAATTAGCTGAATTCTGTCCATTATAAAATGTCTGGACATACACAAAGACTTTCAGGAAATTATTTTGTGCACACAGAATAATAACTTGTGCACACAAGATTTAAAAAATCACTTTATGGGGCTTCAGGGGCTCCTTACTTTATTACTCGCATACAGATTCTAGAGACTGTTGGAGAACTCAACAAAATTCACAGGGGTTCTCATTACTGACCTTGACTGAACCGTAGCCCAAAGCAGTTGCCTTCTTTTGCCGCTGGAAAGCAGTGCCTCTGCCGGTCCATTGGCTAACTGTGTAAATTTAGGGCAAATACAGGGGCTCATGAGGGCGCTCACGAGCTACTGCTGAGAGAGTCAAATTGAGAAAAGGGACGTCACCCGGTAAAAGGCACCTGACAAATATGAGGTGGGTAATTGGGGACATTTAGAAACAGCACTAATATTCCTCCTGGGGTTTACATACTGACCCTCAAATATTACTGTCCTGCGTTACAAACCCCTTCTCATTAATTGTTATTGTTACATTGGTTACTATGTGTTTCATTCATATGTGTGTACAAGCGAGTGTCCCACAGCGATAACACAGTGCTGAATATAGCATACAAAAATGCCATGAAAATAAAATCATTTGAAAAATGCAGTTTTAAAACAGTCTATGAGACAGAGTTGAAGTGGTCCATTTTGAAAAATATACCAAGAATGTGTGTGTCTATCTATATGCAAATTAATACTGTATAGAAAGTTGTACATATCAGTATTTTGCAGTGGCTGCACTGCTGAGGGCCTGGAGATGTCAGATTTGTCATCTGAATGCAATGTAGTTTCTGTTGAGGTGCTATCAGCATACAAATGTCTGTGTAGAAACCAGTTTGTGCATGTGAGGGTGAGGGTGAGTGTGTGTGTGAGTAGCATTCTGACAGCTAGGGGCAGGATGAAGCTGTGCTGGTGTTTGACTAATGGAAGTAGAGACAAAACTTCTAGGGTGACTGGAGTCTTTGATGAGTTTGTTTTCCAAAAAGTTTTCTCTTATGTACAAAGTTCAGTGAAGTTCTTATTTTAGGGGCAGTTGGTGGCGTAATGGTAGGGTGTTATTTTTCACTGGCTAAAACAATTGACCCCATGACTGGACAGAATACTAACTCCTGTGATATATCATTCAAGTCCAAAGTTGAAGTTGAAATCCCTTTATTTATGCCCAGGCTAGATTTAGTTTGAAGAATTTTCACCCATAGACAGACACAAAAACATACATACATCAATCATATTAACACTCACTTTGCAGACAAATAAGACAAAGATTATTGACTGAAACTACTACATAATGAATAGAGTTGACACATCCGTGCAATAATCTCGTAGTATTGATCCAAAAAGAAAAAAACCCCAATAAGGTTCATGTAGAATGTAAGTTGTAAGTGAAATATTAAACAGGGATTTCTTACACTGATCAATACAAAGCCAAAACTAGTTAGAAATAATGAAATCATTAGTAGATTCAATTTTATCTGAAATAAATGAATGTAAATGTTAAAGTTGTACCAAATGGAATTACTTTACAGTGTATTGCACAAGGGCTTTGGGGTCCACACAGAACTCAGAACAGCGCCCCCTGTTGGAACCACCACCAGTAGCTCATCCAGAACATAACCTGCTGAGCTTCAAGTGAATGATAAAGTCTGCAATGCAGCTGGTGTTGAAGCGTGTATGGAGGTAATAGTGGCAGCATTCAGGAACAGGACAAAGTAACAGCAGGTTGTGTGGAGCAGGGCCAGATGATGGAGGGAGTGCTGCTGGTTGTTAACACAAAATTTCATCCACTTCAGTCTCATCCAGTGTCTTGGATGAGAGCAGAATTCTGGACACAAGAGCGATTTGTTGAGTGCTGAGGAAGTTATTCACAAACTCCAGTGTTGGAAAAGATGGTTATTATTCAGGCAGGGCGACGTGCCATGCTGGAACAGATCTGAGGATGAGCAGGTTTTTGTTTCGTGAAGGTCAGAACACAACAGAGCAGACTTTGAGAGCTGCATTCAAGCTGAGGCCAAAGAACGTAGGATTAGTTGTCAACATACTGCAGACTGTCCTCGAGTGAAGTGCTTTGTGTAGCGTGAAATGTGCTGTTTATGTTCTGTTGTTAAAATATGACACTTTAACGAGTTCACCGAGAAAGCTGCTGGTCACTGAACATTCTGCTCTTTCTCTTCCATACCCTGACATCTGGCTAAACAGTAGAGATGATTTATTAGGCTTATGAATCTCAGTGTAATGTCCATGTTTTTGTGTATGTGTATGTGGTCATTGCAAGTCCTCCAGTAGGGGGCAGTAAGGGTCTGTAGCAAACAACAATACATTTATATTAACCACACATGGGAACTTTAACAGTGAACAATAAAATGTCAATTTACGAACGAATTCAATGATCAATGAAAAACAATGATCTGTTCTTGCAATTACAAGTTAATATTTAAATGCCTTCTTTCGCTCAGACACAGGCACCAAGTCACCAACATCACCTCATATATCACACTCTGCTCCAGACAGGTTTTAATCATTTGGGCTTTTGTAAGGTAATATAGATACATGTTTAGTGTGTAATAATCACATTGTAGCAGTAAACAAAGCAAACAGCTCATTTTTTGACTCACAGTGTGGACACATTAGAAGTAGGAGGAATTGAGTCATATTCATCATGGAAGGTTAAAGTTCTGGGGCTGTAATGTGTAGCTGAAATGCGTGGAATAAATACACAAACAAACAAATAGAGAGCAAGTTCACAAGCCAAAGGGGCTCTTTTATTTAGGTGAAAAAATGGGGGAAAAGTCCGTCCGGTGACGTCCAGTCCTCTGAAAAGTCTGTCGGCGTGGCGTCTTCGGTCTGATGCTGGGGTGCGTTGTGGTGCATGAAGGGGCCAGAACAGCTCCATGGGTGAGTCTAGTGAGTGGTGAGTGGTTAGTGGATAGTGAGAGAGAGAGATGTGGGAAAAAATCAGCAGAATTAGTGGTCGGGGTGCAGGCAGACTGACTACTACTCTCCGACCACATGGTGACGTTCGCCATCCTCTTTTGTGCTCCTCCCGATGAGCCTTGATGAGGCGCTGATTCCTCTCCAGCCATGGGTAATCAGGGGCGGGATGCTGCAGCCAAGCAGCCGGAAGTGTTGACAAACAGGAGCTGTCTGGGGTGTTGACGAGTGACCGCTGTCCCTGGTGTTGAAATGGTGCTCGTTCTGCGGCCGGAGCGGCGGTGTGGGCGAGTGCGAGTGTGGGTTGATGGTGCAAATGATAAAACAGTCTACATCCACACATCAATTCAACAATCAATGAGCCCATAGCATTGACCCAAAATTCTCATTTCAAGGCTGTTTGCTCCTTAATCTGCTTTTTAAACCACTCTCAAGGTGATCTCCATTGTCCAAATATGTTTTAAAGAGCCCCAGTCAGGAGTAAATCGCAAGTTTCAACACCATACAATATTTTACCGATTCAATTGACAGTGATTCAATGACTGCTGATATCACAAAGTATGCTGCGATACGATTTACTGTATATTCATTTCACAAGCAATCAATATGCAACAATATCATATACTGATTTAACACAGTCACTTCCATTTATATGAAATTACTGGGGGCAGTTGGTAGAGAGATGGACAGGAAGTTGGACTCGTGAACGGAGGGTCCTGAACCAGTAAAGGTACCATGAGCAAGATAGCGTCGCCTAGTGATATCAGCACACATTGATTCGTTGTCCATTCGGTATAATAACATATTTGGATGAAACATATTTGTGATTTAGATTAGTACTAGTTTACTCCTGACTGGAGCTCTTTGAGATTCCTGGAGACTGGAGGCTGAGATCACCTTGAGAGTGGTTAATGAGAAAGACGTGTGACTGAGGAGAGAACAGCCTTGAGATGTGAAAATAAAGCTCCCAGCTCGGGAGTTGGCGGTGTGTGAATCTGCACCACAAGGTTGTTTTACCCCATTTAAACATCTCAATTCACATCCACGACAACTCGTGAATAACATTGCATAAGGCAGAGCTTTCATAACTGAATACTACAGGCATTATGTGTACATCACATACAACTACACTGCACACAGCGTACATCCACATGGCTGCAGTCTCACACACACACACATGCAGAAGAGACACAGAACTGTTTATTTGCTGCCCATGTGGAGAACAGCAAGGATGCCAAACTGATTATTCACATCATTATACCACCTGTGTCAATGACAGCATTGGTTTGTGTGTGTGTGTGTGTGTGTGTGTGTATATGTGCTCTTTTCAAAAGTTAAATGACAGCGCAGGTCTGTTTAAATCCTTAGTGATGACGGAAAACAAAAGTATGTTCTGAATCCTTTGGTTGTTAATGAGCACAGTTACGCAGGGGAGAAAAAGAGGGGGAAAGAGAGTGAGAGAGAAAGAGATGCTACTTTTACCTGAAACCAAAGCAAAAATATTAAATATTAATATATATAGAAATATTGAATATATTGTTTAAATTCATGAGTCTAATAGAGCTGATTCATCCAGAGGGCTGCAGCATCGGCTTCACTCCAAGGAAAAAGAGAGAGAGGGGGACTAAAGAGATAAACAGAAGAGAGAGATGGAAAGAGGATTGAGTAATTGGCCATCACTACTGGCTGCCGCTGCAGTTCTCGTGGACCCCATATGAAGGAGTGAGATTTTAACAATGAAATTATCATCATCATTTCATTTACAAAGCCCATTCTAATGGAGTGTGGCGAGTCTTCAGCACGGCTCTGATGAGGACTGTTCATGTGGAGAGAGATGAGAGAGTCCCGCTCACGTTACAGAGAAGATCTTCACCATGTAGCTGGTCAGGAGTGTAATGATACATCACATACACCCATACATCAGCTCAGTGATCAACAAACCCATAACATCAACATGAAAACACAGGTCAGACATCATACATATTGTAATCATTCTTATGTATCATCATGCATATTTTCTGTTAGAGCCATTTTGTGTTGCATGAATGTTTGAGTATTTGGATTTAATATTTCATAACTATTTGTAGTAGGAATTAGAGCGATAATTCTAATTTGAATATTTCTGGAACTTTCTATATGAACTTTCTATACAGTGTTACGTAACAGAGTTAGTTATATTAATGCGTGTACACGTAGTCATACGTAGTCACCTTACGTGCAGTAATCTGGTTGGCTCCTGAAATATATATAAAGAAGTAAGAAAGTAGATAGAAGGCCGAAGTGAGTTGAAGCCAAGAACTCAGGAGCAATACAGTCTTTTGACCGTCATGTAAAGTCCCTTTGTAGTTCCAAGAATTCATCTTTTGCTTGTAAAAGTCTAAGTTGGAATAAAGATACAGACATCAAAACAGAAGACTCTTATTTCGGATACGTGTCGTGTTTGAAGAATCTTCAGAGTTTGAGGCTAGTGAGAGCGTGAGCTGCACTCACAACAAGTCAAAAAACTGAGCTATCAAATAATAAGGACTGAGACATAGCAAGTCAAACATCTACAACAAGTCCAAGGACTGCAGCAAGCCAGAACTACACAGAACCAGAAAAAGCGGAAACCACCAGCAAAGTCTAAGGAAATCCGAAAACTTGCATCGACTGCGTCAGGCTTCCCTGAAGAAACCAGGTCCGAAGTAACAGGTCAGATACTTTCTCCTCACTGGTGAGGAGAAGGTGAGCAGGTGAGGTCAGAAACCCCAAATCTCTGTATAACCACTATAATAATTTAGCAGCTTTTTGTGATTTGATGTGTGGTAGTGACTATTTTAAATCTACACATGATATTGTCTCATATCGATTGAATGAAACTAAAATCATATTGTAGCAGACTTTGTGATATCAGCTAACGTCAAATCGTTGTCCGTGGAATCAATTTAATATGATCTCCTGAGGCTGTGATTTCTAGTCGTTTATTGATTTTTATCGTGACATTACCTTTGGTTTGTGAAAGTAAATGACCTGAATCAGTCTGAGAGTTCCTCCTCCTCTATTTTAACGCTGACCAGCCGAGTGACCCAACAGCACTAGTATATTACTATCGATCACACACACACCCACACACATACACACACGGCCTGAGGTGTATCAAAAGTGCCAGAAAAAGAAAGATGATAATAATTGTAGTAAAATAAATGAAAAAAACAGCTATAAAGAAAACAGAATTTGTAAACTGTAATAAAACACTAGACCTACAATATGAATAGTTTTCATCAGGAGAGTGCCACTGGAACCGGGTGATGCTCATACAACCTGACTACGGTGTCAAAATGTGCATCTTCATTTTTAGAATATTACATATTTTTACTATATTACATTATATTGTAGTGCTGTACCAAATTACTATTTTGACAGTCAACTCATCTGTTGATTATTTTTTGGATTAGTCGGTTATTATTTATGTAAATGTAAATGCAGTATTGGGCTAAATATTGAGATCAATATCGTCATGTTATATTTCACTGTATTGTCCAGCTTAAAGTGTCCAGTGGCAGGATTTACCATCAAATCCTCCAAATCTTCTGAGCTGTGATTTGTGACTGCTGGAGATCAGACCTGTACATACACCACATCACACACACACACACACACACACTATTCTGAGCATCAACAGAAGTTGAGCGTTTATCAGCTTTATCAGTGTGTAGTGTGTCAAAGTCCCCATTGCAGGTAAACAAACACACACACACTTGTAAGCATGTGAGCATCATGGGACTTAATAGATTTTAAAAGGGGAGGTTAAGCCTGTGGAAATAGGTATGCTGCAGTGATTCAATTTGTGGGGACTTTGTTTTACGTTCCCACAATGACACAGGTCCCCACCTTCTTGGTGTGGGAATCAGGTTAAAGGCCCTTATTGGGAGGTTTGCAAACACACTTACACTCACACAAACTGGACTGGAGAGATATTTTGAGGAATTTGAGGCCAGATTTGAGGTATTGAAAAATCAATGTGACTTTGTGTGTGTGTGTGGTCCCAAAACACACATAATGGTGATGATGATGGTTCTAACTGGATTAAAGGAGGGGGGAGGACAGGACGGTGTGGTCTTGCATTTTGTGTGTGTGTTGGGGGGTGGATAATCATCCTGACCTGTGGCTACACACCAGGGAAAATAAGTTTGTGTGTGTGTTTGATGAGGGTGATGGGAGTTAATGGGTCACGACACACAAACACACACAGTGGGACTCCCATCAAACACATACACACACTTATGTTCCCTGATGTGTAGCCACAGGTCACACACATTTCTTTGCCTGTAGAAAGCATAAGCAGCTGGTGTGTTTATCACGGCGAACTTTAATTTCCTCTCCTCCATCCTGATCTCCTCCTCTCTTGCTCCAGGCATTACAGACCCTCGTCTCTCTCTCTCTCCTCTGTCTCTGCCTGCCCTTTCTATCTCTCACTCCCTTCCTCTCTCCTTCTCCCTTCCTCTCTCCTTTTCCCTCTCTCTAATCCTCAGCATGTGGTGTTCCACGCATCCGTTCAGTTTTCTTACCTCTCTTTGATCCTCTTCTTTTCTCTCCGTCTTCAGTCTGTCCTCTGAGATGGAAAGGGCAGCTGTTAGGGAATAATATGATGTGTATTTGTATGTGTTGTGGTGATGCCTGGCACATAAATAACAGGAGAGATGTTATCAGGTAAGAGCTGAATGAAGTGTATGTATTTATCAGCTGCAAGTGTGCTGGTATAGCAGCTGGAGGTAAAAACACACAGATGAATAAACGTGTGTTTGTCCTGCAGGCCGAAGGCAGTCTCATAATTCAGTTTCCCAGAGGAGAGCTCTAAGACAGTTTATCAATCACCACGCTCGCTTCAAGCCACCAGCACATTCATAAATGTCAGGAATCTGCTGCTGCGCTGGTGTTTAGCTCCCGACTTTGTCATCATTTGGAAAAATGTCATATTCATGAAGTTACTCTAAATGTATCTGCTTTTAGCAGCATTTAGGATAGTTTGCTATATTGGAAAGTAGAGGTGCCACATTAGGATATTTCAGGTCAAGGTGAAAAGCTGTCTTGTGAAATAGTCTTCTTCTTTCTTCTTCTTTCTCTTTCGGCTTTTCCCTTCAGGGGTCGCCACAGCGAATCATCTGTCTCCATTTAGTCCTATTTTCTGCATCCTCTACCCTCACACCAACTAACTTCATGTCCTCTTTCACTGCATCCATAAATCTCCTTTTTGGTCTTTTTCTTAGCCTGCTGCCTGGTGGCTCCAACCTCAGCATCCTTCTACCTATGTACTTATTGTCCCTCCTCTGGACATGTCCAAACCATCTCAGTCTGGCCTCTCTGACTTTATCTCCAAAACATCTAACATGAGCTGTCCCTCTGATGAACTCATTCCTGATCCTATCCATCCTCGTCACTCCCAAAGAGAACCTCAACATCTTGAGCTCTGCAACCTCCAGTTCTGCCTCCTGTCTTTTCCTCATTGGCACTGTCTCCAAACCATACAACATCGCTGGTCTCACTACTGTCTTGTTGTCTTATGAAATAGTACAGCATTATTTTTGTGTAAAAATAAAAAAACTTGACTGTGTAATGGGACTTCATTCTATTCATTCATTCACCGAACTGCTTAATGCCAACTTGGGTTAGCCTATCCTGGCCTATCTAGCCTATCCTGGGAACTACGGGGCAAGGCAGGGGACCAACCCTGGGCAGGCACCATCACACCGCAGGGCACACACACACAATCACACTGATATCTTAAGAGGCCAATTTAGAGTCGCCAATTATATGCCACCTATATTGCATACTCTTGGACTGTGGGAGGAAACCGGAGAACCCAGAGAAAACCCATGCGAACACGGGGAGAGCATGCAAACTCCACACAGAAAGGCCCTACGGTCGACCTGGGGATCGAACCCAGAACCTTCTTGCTGTGAGGCTGTAGGGCTAACCATGTGCAGTGGAACTTTCACCATCAAAATCTGCCATCTGCACATGCTCAACTCCACCTTCATGCTCGCTCCACTTGGTACTGTGTTATAAATGGGGTCAAAAACAGCCAATCACAAACTTTGAGAAAGCTGATTGACCGATTTGGTCTCCAATCAGCTGAAAGTGAAAAGTGAAAGTGAGTGATTATTTGTCATTCTGAACACAGCACAGCACACAGTGCACCACAACCACATGTGAGCTCTGCATTTGACCCATCCGTGAAGGAGCAGTGGGCGGCTGACATGGGCAGCACCCGGGGAGCAGTGAGTGGGGACTAATCAATGAAAGCTGACTTAGTTATTTAATAAAATAAAAGAAGAGGTTCTGAAAGTGTGTCTCAGTCATTTGTACCATGCCGGGCATATCTGTGATAAAAGGTTATAAAAACACAAAGAAGAGTGTGCAATTACTATATGACTATTACTATCCTACTGCATTATTTTACTGCCCTATTTGCCTATTTGGCTTTATTTCAGAACCAACAGGGTTCGGGTCGTATCTGTTGGTGCCTGAGCTGAAGTATTTATAATGCTACTAAAATTTGAATATCGGATGAGGTGTGTGTGGAGGAGAGGCTGTACAGCTGGACGGAGGTGTGTGTGTGTGTGTGTGTGTGTTTTCCATGTGTTTGGTATGAGAGAGAAAAGGGTCTGTGCTTTGTCTTCCTCAGTACTGCAGCTCAGCTGCTTTGTGAAGACTGACAGGTTGTTTTCTCCTTCACTGCTTTTGACAAGCTTTCAGCATTCATAAAGCAGATTCAAACAACAATGCTGAAATCAATGCACTGACTGAGTGTGTATGTGTGGAGGGGTGGGGCGAGGTGGGTGCAGGGGGTTGTGCACCATTTACTTATGTTATGGATACCTTTTTGTGTCTTTTTGTTCCCTAAAATCACTTTTATTGTTTTTATGGCTTTGTGGGGACATTGGAGCGGCCCCCATGATGAAAAACTGTGGAGTTATATACATCCAGTCTTTATGGGAGTCTATGGGTAGAACCCACAAAGATAGCAAGACTGGTGCTGCGTCCAAAATCACATACTACTTGAGTAGGTACTACATTTGAATTTGAACGTACTGCTCTACCGTTAAAACAGTACGTTCTATATAGTATGAATGAGGGTAGTATGAATGGAATTCGGACGTACTACATCCGCTGTGTTGATGTTGTCACGTGTCATGTGTCGTCACAACAGCACGAAAATTTAAAGAGCCCACTCTACTGCGCGAACATCAGCAATGTTGTTCGTAATGCTTACAGCTTTCATCGGCGTTTTAACGTTGACTGGATCAACAGCTCAGAGGAGGCATAGGTCAGCTGCTCACAACGTTTTCCTTAAGGTACTTACACTTGAAAAGAGCCGCGTCTCCGTTTTCCGCCATTTTTCGAATATGACGCCGCCTCTCCCGCTGCCTTATGGGATAGTGAAGTGTCCATCGAATGCCTACTACAGAATTCGGCCGGAAGCAGTAGGTCATCCGGGTACTTCTCGCCTACTGTTTTTCGAATACTATGAATTCGGACATACTACTCGCCTCGCATAATGTTTTTCGCATACTATACAGTAGGGAAGTATGCGATTTCGGACGCAGCATGGGTGTGTTTACTGAACAGGTTGGACTCATTAACTTTATGTACATTTCACTTCAATTCTGTTTATTTCTATAGTCCATAGAGCTATTGCCATGGTAACACCTGCCCCATATCCACACCCCTAACAACTCACCTGGACAAAAGTGAAGGATAAAACCTCGCTCTTAATGCAGGAGGAAGGACTTCTTCTCCTCTTCATCATTCCTCTTCGCTTCCTGCTCCACATCATCCTTTATTCACAATAAGTGAGTGATTATTTGTCATTGTGAACACACCACAGCACAGCACACAGTGCACCACAACGAAATGTGAGCTCTGCATTTAACCCAGCCATGAAGGAGCAGTGGGCAGCTAACAAGCGCCCGGGGAACATAACTTTACCGGCCCTGGATTCAAACCTGCCACCTTCTGATCACAGGGCAAACAACCTACCGTAACGCCACCAACTGCCCCGAAACTGCCCCTTCCTCATCTTCTGCTTCCTCTTTCTCCCTCTTTAGCATCACCCCTCCTTCATTCTACTCCTCCTCATATCCTCTCCTCATTGTTCCCACCATCCTCCCTTTTCTTCCTTCTCAGTCCCCTCTCCTTTCTGCTTATCATTACCCCTTTGCCTTTGCCCTCCTCCTTTCTGCCAGAGAGAAATATAAAATAATGAAGCATAATAAATGATGGGAAAAGATGGGAAATAGAACTTACAAAAGATTAATCATTCATAAAGTGAAAACATGTAATTATTCAAAATTATCAGATCATTACACATAACGGTTTAACAAGCTAATTGTGTGTGTGTGTGTGTGCGTGTGTGTGTGCGTGTGTAAGCTGCAGGTTTGGCTCTGTTCACTCATCCAGAGAAAGGAGTGAAACCTCATTCAGCATGTTGATCCACACAAGGTGTCTTCTGCTCCGTCCAGAAGCTCTTCTTAATTATATTTTGTGGAGCTCTGGTCTCTTTGGTCCACCATTTAATTAGACTGAATAAAAATGTGTAACTGTCTTCTGTCTCCAGCTCGCTCTGAATAAATAACAGTTTGAGTTCAGCCTGCAGAAGACTGGAGAAAAGGCAGGAAAGAAAGAGAGAGCTGTAAAGAGAAGAAGAGCATCAGCAGGCAGTAATGTCAATTTGCTGTGTTAATGGTGGAGGCGTTATGTTCGTCTCCAAAGGAAACATTTTATAAGTCTAATTTCCCTCTGACAGTTGTGATAAACAGTGATTATGTGGTTTAATTAAAGGTACTAGCAGTCATTAATGAAGCTGCTTTTCACAGGATGGAAAATGTTTATTTAATCATCGCTTCGGCACAATTCTCAATATTTTACTGCCAGTAAGCGTGAACATGAAGTTTGGGACAGCAGAAGAAAGGAGAACAGAACTAGAGTGCAAAATTACAGATATGGTGCAAGTGGAGAAGAACAATGAAGAAGAAACGTCCAGACGTGGAAATGTTTGTGGATGAACGGCTCAAAAAAGGCTTGTTGCTTTTACTGTAATAAATGAACAGTGCATAATGCTTAAGGTCGTCCTCAAAGTGGAAACTCCCATTTCTTTTGTATAACGCATGTGCGTCTGGACAGGGTCTGATGCAAGCACATTTTGACACAAAATCCCATTACTTCTACGACTCCTATTCCTTCCTATTATAATAGGAAGGAACAGACAGACCTCACGACCCACCTGGGAATCGAACCCACAACCTTCTTGCTGTGGCGCAACTATAGTTGCTGTAGGTAAAAGGGGCGCATGGTGGTTAGCGCTGTTGCTTCACAGCAAGAAGGTTGTGGGTTCGATTCCCAGGTGGGTCGTGAGGTCTGTCTGTGTGGAGTTTGTGCGCTCTCGTCATTTTGGCGTGCGGTTTTCTCTGGGTGCTCCGGAATGGTGTAAATTAGACAAAACCTTGTTTAATGATTGATATATCATATACTCTATAGATTATATACAATACTAGATAGAGACAGAGTATCAAATAGAGATCATGTGAAATATGAACTTCTCTGTGTTTGAAGGTGGTGTATGTGTATTGCGGTTAGAGATGGACTTGTATTTACTCTGTGAGGACAGCTTCATCGGGGTGATACATATTCTATATGAGTGGAATCACTATCGATATCTTTAGAATGCATTCAGTCAGCCCTGAACAGCACGGAGCAGGTTTTTTAAATAATTCATTTTTTTACTACTTCCCTTAATGTGGGATTTGTGCTGCTTTTATGGCTCATACAATGACGGAAACTGAATAGTACAGATAAAAATGTTCAAAATACCTGTACTGTCTAGATCAGGGATCTCATTCCACACAGTACGAGCTACAGAACTCCAACAGGTAACTCAACAAACATAACTCTTACATAACTCAACAAAAGCAATTTAAAATAAGGTCTTATTCTCAAGCTTGAATGCCACAATAAAAAATCTTGGCTGCATGTAAACTTAGATTAGTTACTCTTCATCATCACATTACCCAACAGACATCATGTGATTGCTGTAACTGGGGTCATGTGTCTGCTGCCACATATAATAATTTTCTCCAGAAAACAAGCCGCTTGCATGGAGAGCACCTTAACTACACTCAATCAAAACAAAACTGGTGTGCAGATGTTCCGCAGTGACCTTTACACAAAAGCTAATCAGCTCCCACTGCTGTAGCCTGAACACATGCAAGAAATCCTCACATGCAAGAAGGGCTACCGGAGGAACCATATCCTGTAGCTTTTCCACATAGAATCTCTGCTGAGGAACTACCTGAGAACAGGTGAGAATATTCCAAAGTCGAGTAAGATGGAAAACCTGGTTGAAAATACTAGGGGTGTAAATCACAAGTTTTAACCCGATACAATATTATATTGATTCAATGGACAACAATTCTGCGCCTGTCGATATCACAAAGTCTGCTCTGATGCGATTTAAATTTTCTTCCTTTCAGGAGCCAGCGATCGATATGAGACAATATCATCTGCTGATTTAATACCATCACTTCTATTCATATCAAATCTCAAAAAGCTACTGAAATATAATTTCATATTTTTATACTTGAACTCAGGCTGATATTTAAATGAAAAACTATCTTCTCTAACTATCACTGTGGGTGGCACGGCGGTGCGGTGGTTAGCGCTGCTGCTTCACATCAAGAAGGTCTCCGTGCTCTCATATTTTTGACAGTAATCTCATTCCATACTCCGGTTTCCTCCCCAACTTGCGCCCATAAATTCCCAGGATAGTCTCCAGTCCCCCTGTGACCCCAGTTGGGATTAAGCGGTTCGGATAATGAATGAATGAATATTCAGTATGGGTGATTGATGTTTACATTGACGTAGGTTGATATATTGTTACACCCCCGGCCCTCCATTATGTACATTACGGCAATCCAGACTCAAAATATAACATAATGCGGAATATTAGAGCCATGATCAATCAGTATGTTCATATTGTCGGCCAATATGAGTTTACAATAGTCAAACGACAAAAAGGAAGTGGGAGGAGAAGATGAATTTGATGAGGTGGTGATGTTTTAGTTGTAGAATGCTCACCTCTGGATCATGAGGTTGTGGGTTCAAATTTCTGTGTGGAGTTTGCATGCTCACCCCGTGTTTGCATGGGTTTTCTCTGGGCGCTCCGGTTTCCTCCCACAGTCCAAAGGCATGCGCTGTAGGTTAATTGGCGACTCTAAATTGGCCCCGTAAGGTATGAATGTGTGTGTGACCGTGTGAGTGTGTGAGTGCCCTGCGGTGTGTTGGCGCCTGCCCAGGGCTGTTCCCGGGATGGGATTAAGCAGTTCAGATAATGAATGAATGAATGATACATCATATACAGCTGTAACTCCACTGCAGTTATGAACACCTCCATCCAAATTTCTCTGTTGGTTCAGCTGTTCTCTGTAAATCAACAAATCAGCTTAATGTCTGATGTGTCTAACGAGATGTGTAATGAGACCATCCAGCCAATTTAACACAAGCTGCTAGTCATGTTCAGCCACATTAGCCTGGACCTTTAAGACCAGTGTGAAGTCATGTCTGAGATCACTTTTTTGGTTCTATAAAAGTCTTTGTTATTATGCGGCTTGTTATCAAGCATCTGTGTTTTTACGGTTGAGTTTAGAGCCCGTGTGCTTTTGCTCTATGTGGGGTTTGAACAGAAGTGCAAATATGCAAAATTTGGAGTGCAGTGGGTTGGAGAACAAACAGACAGTCTCCACTTCCCACAAGGCTCTGAGAGACAACAAGACAAGCTACTTCTGCTGCTTCACCAAATCAGATCTGGCTGATACGACTTAGCAGAGAGAAGGAGAGAACAGTAACACAACAGTTCACCTGAGTCACATCTGTCACAGGTGAGCCTGCAGGAAACGATCAGCCACACTTACTGGCTTTGGTTATATAGGTAATGTAATGTGAAGCAGCAGGATCGGCAATAAGGCTGATTTCAAATAGCACAGCACAGACACGGTAGCCACCACAACCTTGGTGTTGCTCTAGACTCCAATCTTTCATTTGATGTGCATGCTTCTAACATTAGTCGCACCGCCTTCTTTCAACTCCGTAATATTGCCAAACTAAGAAGCGTGCTATCCTTCCAAGATGCAGAGAAATTGGTTCGTGCATTTATTACCTCCAGCCTCGATTACTGTAATGTCTTATTCTCCGGTTGTCCAAATAGTCATTAAATATACTCCAGCTGGTCCAGAACGCAGTAGTCCTCACTCAAACTAAAAAATACGATCATATCACTGCAATTCTATTCTCACTCCACTGGCTGCAAGTTAAATTTTGTGTCGACTACAAAATACTCCTCTTCACTTATAAAGCTCTAAATGGTCTTGCACCGCAGTATTTGAGTGACCTCATTTATAACTACAGTCCGGCTCGTACGCTTCGATTGCAAGATGTAATATCCAGAATAAAGAACGTTACCGTGGGGGGAAGAGCATTTGCTCATAAAGCACCACAGCTGTGGAATAAACTTCCTATTACCGTTCAGAGCTCAGAAACAAAATCTCTGCTTTTAAGTCACGGCTTAAGACTTACCTGTTTAGTCAGTATTTTGGTTATTAAAATCCTTTTTTCTTAGGTTAAGAGCGCTATATAAATAAACTTGAATTGAATTGAACTTTCCTGTTTCCACACTTTATTAATGAGTTGGGATCAAGACCACCTAAACCTCTCTGCATGACCTAACGCACACTAACAGGATGTCCTTAATCGTGACTACTCATACGGTATATACAGTATGCTGGGTGAAGAGTTTGCAAGTTTGAAACCCATGAGAAGTGAATATGGGTGTTGGTGGCCTAGTGGTAGGACACTTGCCTTTGGACCAAGAGTCCAGTGCAATCAATTGCCTTCAGAAGTCACCTAATTAGATAATAGTAATATTCTCAGAGCTGTGGTCTCGGCTGGTCTCGAATTAAAATCCAGAGCGCTCTTTGTCTGAGTCCATGGCAAGACCGAGAACAAATACAACTGATTCCGAGACCAAAACTGGTCTTTTCTAGGTATATATTGTTTTCTATATATTTTCATTATTTATATATATATGTGTTGGTCTAGTGGCTAGGATACTCACCTCTGGACTGAGAGATTGTCGGGTTAAGTCTTCTGTGTGGTTGTCATGCCTCAGTTGTCTTCCATGGAGTTGCTTTTGTGTTTGGTTTTGTTCAGTGTTGTTCTGACAGATTTATTTGACATTTAACTTAAGGTCTAAACCTTGTGACAGCTTCTTAATCTGGTTTGTGTTAGTCACTTTTACTTGTTTGATGTTTGTAACCCTAACCCCGCTGCGTTCTACCATAGCGAGGACGATCTTCAGCAACAGTTTCTTTCTTCACTCATCGTCTTTCAAAAATCTGTCTGTAATGATTAATATCGACACGGAGCCTTGCAGCCTGAAGCTCAGACTGTCAGAGTTCATCTAAAAAAAGATGTTTTCTTTCACCTCACACAAATCCATACGGCGTCTGATTAGAAATGTCCATTAAATGTGGTGCTGAAGCTAGGCTGCCATAGTTACTCTAGCATTGCTGGAGGTTAGGTTAGGGCACTTAACTCTCTTCTCTCTCTTCTTCTTTTTCCGAGCTGTTCCCGAGCTGATCCCGAGATGACGCTTGCCTGACCGAATCCTCACCGGGACTCTATGGAGTTGCCCCGAGCTGACGCTGATCATCTCAACCCTACCAAGCTGACGCTGACCAACTGAACTCACCAGGAGTCCCTGGAGACGTCCTGAGCTGACGCTTGACCTTGTCAACCCTCCCGAGCTGCTCCCGACCCACTGAACCCGCACCAGGACTCCATGGGGACATCATCATGAAACCAACTGGGATTGGACCCTATGGACATCTGTTGACTTAGCAGCACAATACTGAACTACTTTCAGCTTAATGTTGCTGAGAGGGTCCTGCAAGTGGCCCATCAACAACCCGGGATTCGAAATATCCATTGGACTATTTTTTGTATCTTTGCTTCTTTAAATAACTAACAACTCATCTTGAACTATTGCTTGTTGTACAATAAATGTTCGTGCGCCCGGTCGCCCAGAGGAGGATGGGGTCCCCCTCCGAGTCTTGGTTCCTCTCAAGGTTTCTTTCTAATAGAGGGAGTTTTTCCTTGCCACTGTCGCTTCAGTCTTGCTTGTTGGGGGGGTTTAGGCCGGTCAGATACATTTGAATTTGAATTTGAAGAAAGAAAACAGCAGGAAGACACCAGACACGCTCACATCGCACCATCATGCACAGGTGCACTCAAAAAAAGCAACCTGGGTGTCTGTTACATTATCCTAAGTCGAACATGTAGCTTCTATTACATAAAATCATGTTTTGAAGTTGAACCATTTTAAATCATGTAGTTTTAGCATATCATGTAGCAACTTAAAATTTACTAGAATAATCTATGTCAACACAACATAATTCTAAAGGGTTTAGTGCAAATCACTTCCGCTTTATACCTCCAGAGCAGAGGATGGGAGTAATGTGCAAATTGGGAGCGCCCCTTATTATTTTATCAGTCAGGCCATATTCAACAGTGTGTCCCTGCACAAAGAGCAACCACCACCTGTGGAAGAAGGTGCATTCATTCCTTTATCATCCATCGAACAGAAAACAATACAGGTGCAGATATGCTATGTTGTTCATAGTTTTCTACCAAGATGTCTGCCTGCGTTTTACGTTGTGTTTTCACAGCAAGCTGTTTACTTTTCTGATAAAATCTCATTCCAACAAATTCAGTTTGCTTTGTGTATTTCTTGTCCAAACTTGACACCAGCTGGGGGTAAACTTGATAAACATACTGTAGCGTGTCAGGGAATTGGTGGGCGGAGTTTTACCAGGATGCACCTGGCTACTCTTCTGGGCATCTAAATGTGGGAAAAAGGGTTTTTTTTGAATTCACATCTCTGGTGCATTCTTCAATTGCTACAATATGTTTAAATTCCCGACTAAACACTGTCAAAACTTATATTTTCTTATGATTAAAAAGGTTGTCTCTTAGCATAGAGTGTTGCTGACGAATAAGCATAACTTTTTGTTGGATTAGCACAATTAATTCATGTAATTGTACTATTTTAAAATGTAGTTGTAACTCCTCAATTAAATTAAGAAACTCATATCCCTATCATACAAGTTCAGATGCCCCAATAAAATCAAGTGAGATCCTACCTTTGTAAATATGTAATATTTACCCTTACAAATGTAGTTGGATTGAACCATGGTAATTAACTAACAGTAACCCCAATACATGAGGTTGGCCCAGCATATTTACATTCAGGTCATTCAAGAAAATTCTTTCCCGCTAAATTAAAGCATTTGATTTAGGTGGAAATTCTTTCCATAATTTCATTACATTCACCTAACAAGTTATTTTTTTGAGTGTGAAATACAGCAGTTCAGCTTTTTGTTGTTGTTATTGTTATTCATTTGACATAAAATATTTTTATGCTTAATTCTTACATTGTTTTAAATTGTTGCCTTTCATTGCATTATTATAAGACACTTTGAACTTTATTATTATATGTAGAAGTGACGTCTTTTCTACATGATGTCATTTCTACACATACTTTGGCCATATAGAGTTTTAGTGTTATAGTCTTCATATAGCATGGATGTGTGTGTGTGAGGATGTGTGTATTTCTTACCTAGACTATTCTGGGAACAAATGTCAGACTCTACACCTACACTTGGGGAGGGAAACTGGCATCGCTGCTTGGCTAAGATATTACAATGTGTGTAAGAAAATGAAAAGAGCAAAAGGTTAGATGTTCATTACTGAGTTTGCGGTTAGGGTTGGTGTTTCCACATAGGGTTATTTAGCTACACTCATCATTATCTACATGGAGTGTCCACAAAAGAAGGGTGAAATAAACACTGACTCCTAAAAGAAAGGAAAAATTGTGTTTTTGTCCAGTTTTAATGGATTTGTGGGGACATTGTTATGTCCGCATAAGGAAAAATGTTGTTTATTGAAAAGTTTCAGGTTTTCCGTGGAAAAACAAAGAGTCTAAGTGTGTGCACATGTGTGTTTGTGTGTGTATGTGTGTGTAAACCTCAGTTAGAGATGCAGGACTTTCTAATGGACACAGCTGGACACTCTGACCACAGTGGGAGTTGCAAGAACAGACTAGTTGGACATCTGGGACTAACAGATTTTCAATCCACTTGCCTGCAGCGAGCTCCTGGCGTCACCTCCGGCTCCAGACCCGGTCTAAAAACTAGCACTAACCATCATAAAGGTAAAGTCCACCATCTGAAAGAGGCACCAACCTGCGCTACTCAAGCACAACGTCATGACAACACCGCATCAGGCTTTAGGACAGAATTTGGGCAGGAAAAGAGAAAATGTTGCACTTAAAAAGCAGGATCAAAACAACTGGAAGTGTGGGAGAGAAATGAATTAAGGACGAGATCAAGCCACAGCAGGAACTCAGGAAAAATGTCATCTATAAAAATGTATGCGTGTAGTCTCTGCCCAACTTCCCTTTCATAATTCAGTCTGAAAACTGCAAGAACAGGATGTGCTAAGACAGGCGTGGGGTTCGTACATGCCTTTATTTGTGGAAACCAGTGATTGCTAAAGACACTGCAGCACAAAATAACACAGCACCATGTGTAGCACTGACAGTACTGGAGTACACATGCAAAACGTTCAATGTTTAATGACTGATATTTTGTATATACAATAAATATTTTGTGCAAAACAATGTAGACATCATCACTACAGTAATAACACAATACCTGTTGCTATGACTGCTGAAATGTAATAGTTTTGCCTGGATATCAGTTTTTAAGTGAGTGATTGTCATTGTGAACATGAGTACCTCAGTGGTACCTTTACTGGTCTGGGACTTGAACTGGTGACCCTCTGACCATGGGAACAGCACCCTAACTGTTATACTACCACCTGCTCCTGTTATGTAGCAAAACAAGAAAACATTCACTATCTTATGTCTCTATGTAATAGAGTTGTTTTCATGGCCAGAGCCGAGTGCTCAGTAATGTGTTCATCCACTTTAGTTCAATGCGATTAAAGCCATAGTTCTAACTGCAGACTGATTAACTTTTGCACTCTTTTGCAATCCCAAGATGCTAATTTTCACTTCCTCACAAGCAGAAATCTATCCTCACTGTACACAACATGCAGCAGCTAGAATATGCCCAAAGGATTAAAGAGATTAAATAATTTGCATTTTCAATGTTAAAATCATAAAACGATTTAGTATCTTATTAAGAGGTAGTGAAAGTCAGGCTGTATGAGGCATGTGTCAGGTTTAAGCTGCTGATCTGTTTGAGGCTTGTGGAGATGTGGCTGTTTAGTGTTTATTTGCTGTGTGATGAGGAGGACGTGCTCTTCTTCTTCCTTACCTGGCCTCAATTCTCACTAGTAGAAGCCCAAATGGAAAGAGCTCGGACCAGCAGAGATTTAAGGATGACTCAGGATGGTCAGATGTCCGTCCAGCTGACAAAAAGTCAAAAACCCAGCTTTAGATGTTCTTAGAGCTAGAGTAAGTTTCATGTGCTGAAAAATTCTTTATTCGGCTTGTGCCATTGCCAGCATTCCAAATTCTCTCTCCACCATCCACACATGCAGTCTCATCTCATCAATTATTCAGTTCTTTTCTTTTCTTGCAGTTTGGAAGAAAGGGGGTTGTTGCCCAGGGCACGACAAGTTCATTAGGGATGAGTTTTACTGTTTAAAGTGACCAGTTATTAGAAGTAGTAAAACCCCTTATGCCACGTGAAATTCTAAACTTATCCTTCTGTGGACAGATGCTGTTTTGTATTGTTATTATTGTTGTTGTTTGAACGAGATGAAGGTGTGTGGAATTTTAAATACTGTAAAGACAGAGAGAGAGACTGCATTTGGAGCAGACACAGATTCAGGGGTGATGAAAACATGCCTAATGGAAATGGGTTTATGGGTCTGAGCAGCGCGTCTGATTATGAACACAGATGGAGAAGAGATTGTCATTGTATTCTCTAGTAATGAAACCAACCATTTAATAAAAACATGGCAGAATATGCAGAAGCTCCTTAAAATTAATACTAAGAAGAAAGCAGGGGGACCAGAAGCAATAACAAATGAAATGAAGCTATAAAATATAAAAAATTACTAAATATAGAGCCTGTTTCTGAACTGTGTTATGAGCTCTGAGACTCTGAGACTCGGCTACTGTGTTTACTGTAGAATAAATCAGACAGAGACTCAAACGGAACGGAGGTCTCTACATGCATTTAATATTATTCAGTTTGCAGAAGGTTAATGTGGCCTGTAGAACGTGTCGGCCTTGGCTCTGCTGTGACTATTGCAGTGAAAACAGAGATCAGCAGGGAAATGAACAGCAAACGTGCACCAAAATTTGCCCTTAACACACAGCTCCAAATACAGGCCGTGTTGAGCTGTGTTGGTGAGGAGTGAGCTGTGCCTGTTGGACTGCAGAATTCCAGGATTCCAGATTGTAGATTAATATTTTTTCATCTACACAGCTCCACTTATTCAGCTACTTAATCTACTGCATTAATACTGCATTCTACTGCCATGACTACCACTACCAGCACTAACCCTGAGAAAGTGGATTGATAAGGATAAGAACATTAGCTAAATGCTGTAAATGTGGCAGTTGGTAGGTAGTGTAATGGTTAGGGAGTTGGCTCCGTGATCAGAGGGTCGCAGGTTGTGTCCCCCCACATTTTTTTTCCCTCACGTTGTTCACTTTCCTGTCCATTCTTGATGTTCTTTGTCTCTCTGTATAAATCTACGATGTGCAATATAAGGAGATTTCCACACTTCTCCATTGCAGAACAAATCTGCCCCAACTACACAAGGCAATCAAACCATACATTCTGTCTAATGCATCGGGACAGGACAAGGGGGGGAAAAAGAGGGTCGCAGGTTCAAGTCCCGAACTGGTAAAGGTACCACTGAAATACTTATGAGCAAAGTACTGTCCCCAAACACTGAGCCCTGTGCACCAGAGGTAAAAGCAGGGGTCACATGTGGTTGTGGTTTCTGTGTGCTGTATTCACAGTGACAAGTAATCACTCACTTTAAATGCAAATATTTACATGTGTGCAGATGAATAGATTTATGAGGTACATATGACTGACTATTAGTTTTTATTCACTGTAGGTCACATGAGTCTTCTGGTCGACATGTTCCATTAATATCTTCTACAGCTGTTGTACAGATCGATAACAAGTTAATGATGTGGTGCGTTTGACAGGGGAAAAGGTCCAACCAAGCAGCACTGCTTTTATAATACATTCCAGCTGGCTTATAGTCCTGTCCCCCACTTGTGTCACTTCTTCATATTGTGAACTTTCTCGCTTCTGTACATTTTATTTGTGATTTTTTCGCCTGTTCATACAATTTTGTTCTGTGCCCTTTTATACCTTGTTCAAACTGGAGTCATGTGGTTTTCAGTGATACACTGCAGCCTAGAGAAATCGATCACAGATCTCCCGCTTTACCCTAGTAGCCACCGGGTGCTGCCAGTGTTGAGTTTGGTTTATTCTGTCTTGTCTTTTTGTCTGTCCTGTCCGTCATCCCCTTGTCCTGCCTCTTCTTAGTTTCTGATTGGTTTATTCTGTTAATCCAGCTTTGTTATTCTGCTCACCTGTTTTTCATGTGTTTAGTTTAGCTCCCTCTGTTCTCACTGGTTCAGTCAGTTATCCTTTCATTGTTTGATTTGGTTTGTCTTTATCCAGTGTTTGGATAACCTGTTTTGTTTTCCCCTGCCCTGTTTTACTGTATATTATATTTGCCAATTTTCCTGTGTTAAACCCTGTGCATAACCATGCACATGATCCTGTCTGGTGTGATTTATGTTTGTTTAAAGTAAGAAGGATATTTCTGTTTGGTTTTAGTCATAGTGCATAGTTTATTATCTGAAATAAAGCTTGGTCATTTTGATCTGTGAATTTGCCTAAAGGCTAAAAACTAAGATTATGTAAAAATAATAATTATAAATATTTAATTTAAGCAGTAAGAGTGTTCAAATGTAGCAGAGCAAAATATATACTGTGAAGTTCACACTGATTAAAGCTCACAGATGCTGCACTAGACACACACAGCAGCTCAGTAACTCAACCAGCATGTTATAACAAGCTTAATATATAGTAGTTTAATACAGAATTTTTAGTTAAGAATAAACCTGGAGTTTAATAAGAGCTTGTACACGCACACTTTACTAAGAGAACCTAATGAAGCAGAATTGGTTTTGAGAATCTCCTGTTAACTGAGAGACAGAGCAGCTGATTGCAGGTGAAACGATTGATTTCACAAGATAAGCCCATTTTAATCAGCGCAGATGAAAGAGATGAAACATCTGCGAAACAGCGAAACAGTGGAGGACACATGAGGGAATTTTAAATACTGATGATGAGAGAATGTGGAAGAAAAGCTGATTAGAAGCAGAGTGGGTTGCTTGAGGTTTATAAGAACTAAAGCTCTGAAGAAGGCTGATGGTCAAAGACTTGTTCTGATTAATCTAATTTGTTCTCAAAGCATGACGATTCTGAAATTCACCAGCATTTTCCTACTTGAGATTTGTTCTGCTGGATAAAGCTCTGGTGCATGCCTGTTTGCCAAACATTTGCTTATTAGATTTTCTCCAATAGTGTGGACCATTTATTTTATGGTGATGATGATGATGCAGGTGATGAATGTTATGGTGGTGATGGTGATAATGGTGGTGATGATGGAGATAGTGCTGATGGTCGTGATGATGATGGTACTGATGGTGATGGTAGTAATGTTGGTGATAGTGATGATGATGATGGGGAAGGTCTAGTTACCTTTTGGAGCCACAACTTGTAACAGTCGCAATTGTGTGGTGCCTCTTTAAGACAGCCTAAGTTAATGTTTAGTGATGTCATATGTATGCACCCCCCTCTCTCTGTAGGAGTGTGGGAGAAGCGTGCTTGCAGATGGCCACATGGACTGAGATGGACCTTATATTCTTATCTCCCTAACTCAAAGTAACGTCACGGGTTGTATGAATACTGCTTGCTTCATGTATGGTAAGTCAGCAGCTGTTTAACCGGTCTTTGTAAGCTTGGTGAAGAGTGTGTTTAATTAAAGGACAAGCTCTGTGGAAATCCCAGTACCAACCACAGAAGACAACCCAGCGTTACAAACTGAAGTGTGCTTAAAGCAGAACCAATCAGACTCCTGCATCCTCTAGCCATCACCACAGGAGCTGCAACACACGGACACACTTTAATCATGCAGCTGATTTGCTATTTATTGTTGGACTGATGCAAGTCCAGCTGGTCAAGAGCTTCCTGCACCATGTGTAAATAGATTTTTCCATCACTGTATACTGCAGGGCTGTCCAAAAATGCTTGAACAGACAGGAGGTTTGGCGGAGTGCAGTTTGTTAAACCCACACACCAGCTCTCCATCCTGCTGCACATTTGTAAAGTGAGGTGGACAGTAAATCACAGACACACAACACATTCCTCTCACACTGGCATCTCAGAGTGGTCAGTTTGCTGTGTCCACATGCTGATGCTCTGAGGGTGAAGAGGTTGTAATGCACAACAAAATGTGAGTTCTACATTCAATCTGTGAAGGAGCAGTGAGCAGCTGATGTGCAGCACTCGAAGAGCAGTGCTTGGGGACAGTACATAGCAGCATAAAACAAATAATGTACCTTAGTGTGTTGAGAGGGGGTTAGAGGTAAGAGTTTAGAGTACTGATGGGAAGAGAACTCTGTGAGTGACAGTAACTCATTCATAACGCAGCCCTGGAGGGCATTTGAGCAGGGTTATTAACTGGGTGTTTTACTGGTGGAACTGGGATCTGGAACAAGTGGGTGTGGGTTTGAGTTGTCTCTATAATTCCTCCAGCACTAAGCCTCTGAACAAGACCCTTAACTCCAAGTCATCTCTGCAATTAAGGAATGGATGGAGCTTAAGAATATGGGTAAAGCATTCCTCAAGTATACATTTTAAAATTCAGTGTAATTGCGCTACCTCATTAAACCTCGCCGAGATTTTGCATTAGAATGGGTCAGTGGCATGTCTTGATTAGATAAAACTGCACAGAATAAGCTTGAAAACTGTGTTACTTGATAATAATTACCCACTTGTCTGCTCGAGGCTCTTTATTAATGGTGTTCCACTTCAGAGCAGTCGATAGATGGACTCAAATTTAGAAAGATGTAAAAACAGCCAGGTAAGAAAAGAAGAGAGAAAGAATTGAGATGAAGAAAGATGAAAGGCGCCTGCTCCTCTCTTCACATGCCAAGCTAAGGAAGGCTCTTAAGTGTGCGTGTCAAAAGTATGAGTGAGAGTCTCCATGAAGCCAAACCATTTTTCCCCCCAGCATAAAAGTGTGAAGCTCACAGTTCTTCAAAGCTCCTCCATGTGCTGTCTGGGAGACGTTTTCCCCTTCAGCCAACGGGAATGCACAAGTCAAAATTTCCAGTCTGTTCTCTGCAGCAAAGCGGCGTCCTCCTTTTCCAATATCAAATATCACAGCTCATTATTCACTCATATGCACGACGGCCGATTTTGAGCAGACAGGCCCCTGAGGGCCCCGGCATCTCGTTTTGAACAGTAATGGATGTGAATGGAACATGAGATGATTTGTGGTAGACACTGAGGGTAAGTGTGAGGTCAGACACGCTGCATAATATTCAGACGTCTCTCTGCTTGTACAGCACACTGTAAACACAAATATTAACTGTGAAGTGTTATTCTGTCTGGCTGTAAACCGGCTCATGATTTTACAGCTATAAACATCTCACATGAAGTGTATTTATACTCAGACATCTCAGCATTCCACACTGATCATGATTACGGACACACGGTTGGCACATATATGACTTTAGAGCATGCTAATGGAACTCAAAGTGAATGTAAGTGTATGGTGACTTTTAGCTTTATTCTTCAAGTCTGTTCATCTTTGATTTGTATTCTCTCACACCATTTCTCACACCAAGTGAGTGATAATTTGTCATTGTGAACACATTACAGCACAGCAATGGTCTTGGACCATTACAGGTACCACTGAGGTACCTTGGTGATGAATACCTCAGTGGTACCTGTAATGGTCCAAGACTTAAAACAATGAACCTCCAATCACAGGACTAACTGTTACACATCAATTGAGGTAATGTAGGTAGAAAACCTATAAAGTGTTTTAATTACAACACTTTATAGCAGTTCAGGAAAAAAATCACACATTCCCTGTAATCTGAACTGAACTGCTATAAAGTGTTTTAATTACAACCGACATTATCATCTTTACATATTTATCCCCACTGCCCAGTGGAGGGCGCCCTGGTCCTGTCTTGTGTCTGTTGTGTGGTATGTCAGTCATTTCCTTTCCCTCTGTTCTGGCTCCTTGTTAACCCTAATATTAGCTAGTTTAGCCTCATCATCAGCTACACCTGTGTAAGCCTAGTCCTTTGATTCTAATGTAACCTTCGCTGTTAGTTTATTGGGTCCTGTTTTAATACCGGACTCCAGCTCACCCTGTTCTGTTAATCTATTGCTTTAGTGTTTAGTATCTTGTTTGGTTTAATTAGTTAGTTAAGTGTTTGCATATCTTTTCATTTAGTTAGTCTCCTATTTAGACATGTCTCTCCGTTAAGTGTATGTTGGTCCACCGTTACTCAACCCCATGCTGGCGTCCTCTGTTTTATCATTTAAAAGAAGCGTTTCAGTTTAGTGCTTTAAGGTCATTATTTTAGCCTCTTTATTTTCTTGTTTGAATAAATGCTTGCGTTGGTGCCATGAAGCCTTGTGCCTTGCCAGCATTATTTGTGACACAGTGCAGGATTCTAGAGCTAAAAGCAATCAGAAAGTAACTTGGAAGGCAATTCTTTTAAAAATATAGAAACATTATTTAAAACATCATCCACTGAGCTAATGATGTTTTCATGTGGTTAAAAACCTGATGTGTTGCTTTACTGATAAAGTTTTGAAAGCACTTGCTTTGCTTTACATAAATATTTAATCTCCATCATGCTGAAACTTTAACTCAAGGATATGAGACAATATCATGAGCTGATGAAGGAGAAGTTGTGCAGCGTGAACAGCGAGCCAACTGAATGCACCTTGATCACATTAAAACCCAGACACTTCACTCAAGCACTAATCAGTAACAGCTGCAGCGTTAGAGTAGCAAAACCTATAATGCATATAATATACTCCTACAATGTTAATTAAAAACAGATTAGATTAAAACTGTTAATTAATTAATGGATACTGTGTTTTTTTGTGTTTTCTCTGTTCATTGTTTTCAGGTCAACAAACAGGTGCTTCATAATTATTAACTTTTAATTATTCATTTTTATTAATTATTAACACTAAATAATGTGTATGTGTGTTGAGGGATAAGTGATAAAACTACAAAAAGGTTTATTAAACATGAACCATTTTGCACTAATGCAGTTACTTTTATATGAAAATAATTACAAAAAAAGCTTACAAAAATAATTGTAAACAATAAAATGAATTGAGCTTTATCGGCTAAACTGGTGATGCCAGCCCTGGGTCTCCAGGTCTTTGAGATATGGATTGAGAAATAATGTTAATCAGTATTATAATTTTCAGGGAAGGCTCTGTCCAAAGGCTAGGTAATAGATCAATATGGCCACATTTAATAATTATGTGTTAAAGGAACTTTTAGCACAATTTTTTTTGTATGTGATGATAGATATTATCACATCCAAAAATATATCATATTTATATAAGATATATGTCATATATCAGATTTCAATGGCACCAGTTCAGCAGAAATATGTGTAACAACATACGCTTATATGTAAAACCACACACACGCCACACACTTGCCCCACTGCAGCATATTTGGTAATTCATGACAAATTGCTGTTTTCATTAAGCTCAACTTAATCCTCATGTTAGGATAATGAGATTTCTGTCCTCGGCCCAAGAACACGACTTCCAATTAAAGGGTGAAAAACAAGGGCACACTGCGCTGTGTGTGTGTGTGGATAAGGGATGTACAAGGCCTTATCGGTCAGACTTGTTAAAGCAGGAGACACTGTGCTGTGATTGAACAGCAGATTTTTTTACCTGTTCTACAAGGTTTAGTTAAACTGTTTTCTGGATTGTCCTGAGTTACTTGTGTTTTGGTCACATGTGGGTTCTGATTGGAGATGGAGAAATAACAGACGCAGTCACAGCTCCACCCAGAACACCAGTGTTTTTGCTACTCTACTAATGTTCTTTTCAAAAGGCCTTGTTTAAAGTTTTAGGAATGACATGTTTTTGACATCGTAATTAAATCATTTACATTTATTGCATTTACCGGACACTGTAACCCAGGGACCTGCAGCAACATGGGGGTTAAAGCTGACAAGGGTAGTTGGTGGCGTAATGGTAGGGTTTTGAAAGAGTGAACATGATAATGAGACGTGTGAAAATGATTGTGAAATAAACATTTACAGTATTTTGTCTGTGGTCTGTAGTGTGATTCTGTATTTTTTGTAGATTTTGTGCACTTTATGTTGAATAGTAAATGTGTGATTACTAACCCTTTCTTTGTTCTGTAAATATGCTTGTATGTGTGTTTGATAATAGCAGCATGGTCCTAGAGATACATTATTTGATTTCTGAAACTGTACATGTTTAAAACCACAATAAATTCCCACTCGACTTGTGTGTGAGAAACAGAGGATGTTGAAAGTTGAGTCTTGATCCTGCAGGTCTGTGGAGAAGCTGTGCTCCATCATTGCTGTTTTTCCTCCTGTATTGATCAGCTCCAGCTCTCCGACTTGCTCTTTTTGCATTTCCCTGCAGGCCGCGACGACAACGCGCCTCAAACCCTCACTCCCCTTTAATCAGCAGCTCTCGAGCAACAGGATCAGCGAGACGCTGGAGCAGGTTTGAGTTTGCTCGATGTTGTTATGGACTGAATGTTACAGGAAAAAATAAGAAAAGAAAGAGAAAGACAACGAGAGGAAAAGGTCAGAGTTATGAGTCAGCTCAGAGATGAGAGAGAACACATTATACACGTCCAGATCTGCAATGTACACTCAGCTTTAATTCATCCCCCTTTTTCTCTCTTTCTCTTGTTCTCTAAGAGCAGCTGGGAGCACACAAACTCTCCTTTTAACAGCTTTCACATGTCACATTTATTTCATTTATGTATTTCTCTTCATTAATTGACCCTTAAATTCCTTCCACAGTTTTGTCATAGAGACAGTGTTTAGGGCTTAGAATGGTCCTGCCTGATTTTGACCACAAGAGGCCACCACCACTAAGACTGTCATTGTCTAATTTGGTCACAAGGGGGAGAACTATTAGAGGTGAAACCCTTCACTGGTCTCACGATTTGATTACGATTATTAGGTCAAGGAGTCGATTCGATACAATATCACAATGTATCCCATCAATTGTTCTACATTACACGCAGATCGTGCAGCCATAATTACTACTGGGATGTTCTTTTTAACTTGAATATTTATGTTGTAACTAGAAAATCACCAAGCAATGTCATTATGATATAATTAGGGGTTCTCAACCACTCAGACTAAACATTCTGTTTTTTTTTTTTAGACATTTGCATTATATTCATTATTCATGAAGATGCCCAAATTATCTGGAAATATTTGAAAATGAAAAAAGGAATAATTTTTAAAAAGTGATTTTAGTAGTAAAACTGGATTGCATGTCAGGGACCACCAAGCAATGCCTCCCCCGATTATGGACTGTTACTGACCTCATGCACGTTCAGCACATTCACATGTACTTTTTAGTGTTAAAGGCAACTCCAAAACCATAGCTGTGACTCTGCACGGTAAAACCAGTCGCTTGTTTCAAAATTGATATTATGTTTTCGTAAAGGGGATAAATCAACCTTCAAAACGATACCTATATGGAATGAATCGGACGACATATGACTGAGATATCAACATTCAAAGGATTATGACTATGACTATCGCCATAGCACTCACAGACGCTTGGTGTGGTCGCAGCTACGTTTGCATTTACGGTAGCCTACGCTGCATTCATAGCCACACGGATAGCCTACGTGTGTTAGGTTAACTGAACTCGGGAGACGAAGATGGATTCCGGAGAAATATCTTCACGCTAGTCAACCAGTGGATTTACCGTAAATATTGAAGTAGAGCAGTCAAAACAGAAACTTTTAACATTCTGCTGGAATTGAATTCCTCACCTCAAGAAAGTCACGTTTTTGGGATGGAAAGGGTAAGTTTTTCAGCTAAATTTATTCATAACAGCACAGTATAGACTTTCCACTGTGTCAAAACACTAAAAACAAAAAATCCAACATTTTACCCTGCACAACATAAACTGTCGTTTTTCTCGGAAACATCTGTTGTGACAGGTGACTGGTTTTGCCGTGCAGAGTCACAAATGTGGGCTGAGTACCGCATCCTAATTGTCTTTCTTTCTTTCTTTCTTTCTAGTTTAAAGTGTACATTTTATATTCTATGCTTGTATATTGATTATCCTATGTGCCTTATTTGTTCTTTGTTCCTTGTTCTTGTTGTCTGCACTGCTAAAGCTGGAGCCACGTCATCTTGTCTTTCTGTGCACTTGTACAGTATAAAGCAGAGATGACAATAAAGTTTACTTTGACCTTGACTTTGGTCGATTATGGTCTGCCACTGCACTGATGCAGAAACACCCATGTCTGCATCGCAATGCATCGATTATGCAAATAACGTCAACACCCATAAGAACTGTTATTACTTTTCTTTCGTTTAACTCGATACTGATGTGAGATTAACATGAATTCAGCAGCTGATAGTTTGAAGACAGCTTGACTAGAATCAGCAGGAACATCTAGAAACATCACCTTTTAAACATGTTTTATCCTCTCCTAATTTTTTAGGACACATCAATCAATTTCTTCAGGAATGCACACCTAGTTTCTACATCTTTGAAACTCAAGACGTTTTTTGAAACTGCATGAACTTACAATTTTCAGATAATTAGAAGAAGGGGAATTTTCTTGTTTGTCATTCCCTATTTTGGCCCCAAGAGGGCGCATAAAGATTAATTCAGCAGCTCAAAGTTTAACAGCTAGCTCAACTATAAACAGTACTAACATCTAGAACAGACTTTATCTTTTAAACCTTTTTACCCTTTTATCTTTATATTGCATTTCTCAGAACACAGGACTCCCACATTCTTTAATAATGGCATGTCTAGTTTATATATATAATTTAGCATCACAGAGACTGGGTGTTGCTGCTGCTGCAGTCTTGATGCTGAGATTACTGTTGTAATCCATCAGCCGTTCAACATACTTGATTGTTCTTCACACCAATTAAATCCCGTCTTTGTTGCTGTCAGAACTCCATCAGAAATGTGGACGTGTGTAGAAACAGTCAAAGGATTTCATCAAAGAACAAGTTGCTGAAGCTCAGAAGCAGTTAGTGCTTCAACATGTGATCCTGTGAAGTTGAGAAAATCCACAAAACATCACCCCAAACCTTCTGTAGTGTTCATCAGCGCTGTTTAGTGTGTTTCACATTAACGATCTCTAAAAGGGTTGACTCATGTTCTAAAAAGTATTACCTAGTGGCCCAGAACTCAACATCCACAGGCCACATGTGACTTGGGATGCAGTTCTTTATCCTTTAAAGGACGGTAAACGAGCTGCAAGACTTCTGAGGCCTTTAGTGCTCTCAACCATGGCTTTTCAGGATCAAGGGTGAAAACTTTGTGTTGTTAATGATGAAGCTTTCATTAGCCACGAGGAAGGAGCATGATCGCCCACGAGCAGCCAGTCACAGCCAAAAACCACAAAAACACTGACAAAATATTACAAAGATGGAAAATATAATGAGTGCTTTCAGGCGAGAAATAACAAGATGACCTTCAATGGAGAGTAAAAACCCTACTAAATGGTAAAAACATATCTCAGTGTGGACTCTCTGGTGCGTTTAGGTTTAAACTCATTTTTTTCTACACATGTAAACCCATTTATAACTCTAATCTGGCTCGTGGAGATTTCAGGAGAATCTTATCTAAAGGTTAGTAAGATTAGACTCAGAACACCAGCCAGCTGCAGCTTGTCCACTGCTCGGGCAGCTTGTTTACTGGTTTACAAAACAATCAAACAAACAGTAAACAAGTAAACAAAACAACACCCACATGAAGCCTTAAAAACATCAACAATCAAACTGAGCAGAGATCTTACAGCAACTTAAACCCACAACACAAAGTCTACACAACAAAATTATATAGATGACATGTTACAGTATACGCGTGTAAAACATATCTACACCATGCATAATCATTTAATCAAGTGGAAATGAGTAAGACGGTTGCTGCTGCAGCTTCATGTCTCTGAGCTGCAGCAATATTTTCCGGAACAAATGGGTTCCAGATTTTACAAGATGTTTTGGGCAGTTTCTGCCAACTCTCTAATTATCAGCAGCTTCTCTCAAGGCTTTCAACTCTGATCATTTTTTAGATTGAAATCGTTGCCTGATGAGTCGACCGCACAATCAAGTCTCCTGGGTTTTTGATGATATTTCACTAAAACATTCACTAATTAAGCCAAAAACACCTAAAAGGTTGGACAGTTATATAAACTATATTTTTGTTAGAGAAGTACAAATGACACTACACGATTCTCAAGGCTGAGTTCAAGATGATTTCCGCCTTTATTGTGCCGTCTTCTCACATCTCTATACAGTAAATACATGTTTCTGCTTAATCTCTGGAAGGTCTTTTAAGGTTTTAGCAGGAAATAAATAATTTTTTAACCCAGTACTGAATGTTCCTTCATCTCTGAGACTGACTTGTCTGGATTATTAGAGGATTAATAATGGCTCCATCATTAATCTAAAGTAATGTCTAACAGCTATGTCAGTTCCACACTAAGTGATGTGGGTGGAAGAGAGTACAGTCCAAGGTGAATTTACTCAGGCTATATTTTTGGAGGGTTTGCAGCGTCAAATGTGTAGTTTATTCAATAATTATAAAAAAGAAAGAAAGAAGCTACATCACTGGTAAAAAGGGACTGATGGGGCAAAGCGGGGACTGTGATCTGTGTTCGAAATGTCGCAGGTTCGAATCCAGGACCGGTGTTACCACTGAGGTACTCATGAACAAGGTACCGTCCCCGGACGCTATCCATGTTAGCTGCCCACTGCTCCTTCACGGATGAGTCGAATGCAGAGGTTACATTTGGTTGTGGTGCACTGTGTGCTGTGCTGTGTTGTGTTCACAATAACAAATAATCACTCACTTTCACTGATGCACATCCACAACCTCATATAAGTTCACATTTCATATAATTTGCATTTTCATTTTCTACTTCTAGTTTAGAGTTTGTATTTTATTTGCATGTATGTATTCATATTCATATCTATCTATCTATCTATCATATGTATATATATATATATATATATATATATACATATATATATATATATATATATATATATATATATATATATATATATATATATATATATATATATATGTATATGTATGTATGTGTGTGTGTGTGTGTATTTATGGGTATTGTGGGGACATTTGAGGGGTTCCCATGAGGAAAAATGACTTTATAAAAAATGTGCTTGTTTTATTTGAGAAACTAAAAGAGATAAAAGATGTGCTTTTGGTTACTGAGGTTAAGGTTAGGGTTAGGATTAGGTGTAGGTGTAAAATTATATAGATCTAGTCATTATGGGAGCCTATAGGAGGACCTCACAATGATAGTAATACAGAGACTGTGTGTTTGTGTGTGTGTTTGTGTGTATGTGTATCTGTAGCAACTGCAGCTACGTCGTCTTGTCTCTCTGTAAACTGCAAAGCTGAGATGATGATAAATGTTGCTTTGACTTTGATTTGAGCATTTAAATTGGGAGAAATGTTTAATTGATATAAAGTCAAATTTAAATAGAGGATTTAATAGAAAACTTTGTCAAAATGAACCTTATATCCAGAAGCCCAAGAAGTAAATGTAGGAGTAAAGGCCTCTATCCAACAAACATGTTTTTCCCCACTGGCAGCGACTATTATTAATGCAAATCCTATGAGCTTCAGCGTTCAGAGCGCTAAGAGCCTTCAGCGGAAAAAAAGACGGTGGAAACATTTTTTTACTGCAGCACTCAGAGCGCTTTGAGTTGAAATCCGTTTTTAGAACAATGCTGGGCTCGTTAATGTCACTTCTCTCTTGCTAGCCAATTATGTGATCAAACCCCTAATCGGTGGTACTCTAACAGCTGTTTAGTTGCACGGTTTATCTCATGCACCCAATCTTTACGTCTCGAAGACATGTGAGTATCTGGTTCAAAGGCTAATGCCTAGATGTGATTTCTCTCCATTGTAAAGGTAATCTTTTATTTCGGATAAACTACCGATCTCAAAGGAACACGGTACAATGTTTACATGAAATAGAAACAAATGTGGAAGTGGCTGATGACGCTTTTCGTAACTTAGCAACAGAAATCGCTCTGGACGTGAGGTTTTGCAAAAAAGCGTGTTTGGTGGACACTAGGGGTGTTGAAATTAATCTTATAATCGATGCATCCGCGGACGATTCTGCATCGATGCAGTGGCAGGACATAATCGATTATATCATAAAGACATTGTTTGGTGATTTTCTGGCGGCGGCATAAAAATTCTAGTTAAAAAGTAGTTTTGGTAGTGATTGTGGCTGCCTGATGTGAGTAGAGCGCTGCTCCGGGTAGCAGTAACTCATCTCACTGACGGCACTCACCGCATGCGCGGCAGCCGAGAATGGCGGAGGGAGTAAATTTCGCGTAATAATATAATACTGCGCGCAAACTGTATTTTTCCTCTCATGGATGTCTTTTTTCCTCTCGATGTGTTAAATGTCCTTGCGCGCAAAGTAGATTACCGACGAGCGGCTTTTTTGCTCGAGTGAGATTACTACGCAGCGGGTTTGAAAGGGGCGGGTTTAGGCAGTTTGGGGGCGGGTTTTGGCAGCTTCTGCCTGCGAATCCTATTGGCCAATGGCTCCTGGTTTTGTGATTGACTGCACGCTACAGACCTTTTTTACAGAAAAACCAAAGATGATGGAGGAAGAGGAACAGCGGCAGGTAGGTTAAACGCAAGTTATGGTTTATCGACCTTATAATTATAATTTAATAGTTAGGTCTTACACGTTTAATAAGCACGCAATCAATGGCTCCCCTTGCCCACTTGTCTGTCCTCAGTTCAACATAAATACAGATGCAGTTACAGACTGCAGCGAGGCACATCATTGGGATGCTGAAGCAGGCGTTATAGCTCCATCATTACACACACACACACCAAGACTGACGGCCCAGAATTAAACTTTAATAGTATCTGCATCCATATAGACATCCATTACGTTTCGTGCTTTGTTGATCCTCTGATGGTATGTAAGGTCGACATACTTATTATATTAGTTGTAATCCTTAAACAGCTTGCAGACGAGTGTCAGAATACTACACAGGTAAACTGCCAAAATGGTAACATACCATTGTAACATTTATGGTAGAGTTACAAAGGCCTTGGTTACTTTACCTTTTTCCAAATCTAACGTCTGTGTTTATTTTGAATTGGGGACAGACAAGGGAGCTTACATCTCACTGTTTGTATTTGTATTTGAAAACAATATGAAGTAATGCATAAAAAATGATGGGCTGCATCGTGATGCATCGCGATGCATCGAGATATCGAATTGAATCGAATCGCTGACCTGATAATCATAATCGAATCAAATCGTGAGACAAGTGACAATTCACACCTCTAGTGGACACAGGCTCTAAATTGATATTATCCATAAACAGTAAGATTTTACATATTTCATGACCTACTCTGTATTCGAAGATAATCCTGCAAGTTAAAAGTGGGTGTAAAAAGCTTGTGTGTGATTGAGCTTCAGTGCCTACAGATGTGTGTGAGAGGTGATACCATTAGTGATGACTCTGAGCTGCATAAGCAACACGTCAGTTCTTTATGACTCCTGCAGGAACGAGAGGAACAAAGTGTAAAGCCATATGGATGCTGTCACTCAAGTAGTCGCTGTGCAATAAAAGGGTTGAATAAGTTTCTGACCCCGATTCTCGATTCAACGGAGAGAGAAACCTGGCTTTAGGAGTCAGATCAAGATAATAAGGAAGTTTAAGATCTGGGTTTGATGGATCTTTAGGATTTAGGATTTTTATGTATAATGGCCATAATGAAGCTAGAAAATGACTGAAGTGAAATATTTAAGCTTTCTATCATGGTCAAGTGGCTCGATAAGAAGTGCTACTTCAGGGGATTTACTGAAGGACCGGTGAGCGTGGTATATCTCTACTCCATGAAGAGACTTTTAAAGAAATTTAATCCAAGTCTTAAACTCTGAGCAGCATCAACACAGCAAATAAGCATCACAGAGTAGATAAAAACCAGGAATGCAGAGCTGCACAGACATGCTGTCCACCGAATCTATCGCACGTCCGTGATGTGGAATGACAATTTGCTCCATTGCACTTTGCTCCTGAGCTTCTACAGGACTCAGCAGAAAGCAAACTGCAGATAAAAGTAGCAGGTGACGTGGAACCACGGAGAGAGCAAAGCACTATCTTCAGCGCATCAATGCAAGTTCATGATAGTGCAAGCCCAAACTGAGCAAAGTAGAGCTGCAGACAGACATGCTCACGTCAGAGAAGCCGATAACCAATAAAATGCCATGGCAACTGGAGCTCTGATATCAGAAAATAACACACCTCAAAAATGATTTATAACCCTGAAAGTGACTTTTCACATCAGGACCTGTTAGGGTACTCAATATTTGCTCTGGAAATTACATGAATAAATAAACTGAAAGAACAAGAACCAATTTCAAATACAAATCACTCAATTGAACTTCAACAAAAACTCCACGTACAGGAGCTGTGGTCAAAACTGTACGCTTTAAAGGGTTTCAACTGGTCATATTTTTTCTAAATACGTCTCCACTGACACTGGGAGTCTACTGGGGATTATGTTTGGGCACACTGGCACCCACTGAGACGTTTCCGATAATGTGGACGTATTAGCGGTCAGTGAGCGCTTCGTGACGTTGGATGAAAGATGACAAGGATGAAAGTGTGGAGGATTTCCTTTCCATCTGATGAAAGACTCCAAAGTAAACAAACTAAACCACATGAATAACTCATTCTAAATCAGCCACAAGGACGGACAGAAAAATCCCTCACATTCATCACTCTGTCCATCATCTATAAATGTTGAATATCCTGCTGGGGGAAAACCGGACTTAAGATGGACTCACACCGAACACTAAGCTGAGCCTGCGGCAGGATTTTAGAAAGCACCGAGGCCATGAGACCCACACTCACAACGCAACAGTCCTCACACTGGCACTAATCCCAGAAATGTAAGTGAATACGAAAGTTCAAACAAGGAGACCTAATGAGCATCAGCGCGTCCAATCACATTACTCCTGGTTTTGTATGTAAGTAGTAAATCTGGCCTCCTTCTCTGCCATTACAGCTGTCGATTTCGCCCGCCTCCGCCCCTCCACCACCACCTTCGGCTCCCCGTCCTGGTCCCGGGGAAGGCTCCTTCGCCTTCCTGCCTGGTCTCCCAGCCAGATCTGCCAGAGACAAGTGAACTAACGGCCAAGCGACGGGCTTCCTCCAAATCTTATCACATACACATTAAAGACAATGCTGTTTTGCCAAATAAATAATTGTCAGTTTAAACTGGATGGTCTCCTTGGTTGAACTCTTGATTACCTGGAGAAGACAGAAGGGTTTCATTCAGTGCAGGGGATTGACCGCCCTGCAGGACTTCCTTCATGCTCAATTTCACACAATTCACAGCTGCCCTCAGGCGGATACAAGACGTGATTCAGTAGGGCTCTCATTTATAAATGTTGTACGTGCTCAAGACATGACCTGATAGATGCCTATTCCACATTCTCCACAAATCTACAGAGATGTAAAAGTACAAACATTATGGAGAGAAGTGGTGACTCAGGGAGAGACTGCAGGAGAAATGTGAATGGCACTGTTACCTGTATAATACTGTCTCATGCTAGTGACTCATAACACTGACCTTTACGTCATAAGGCACCTCACATATGGTGAAAGTGAGTGATTATTTGTCATTGTGAACACACCACAGCACAGCACCACAACCAACTGTGACCTCTGCATTCAACCCATCCGTGAAGGAGCAGTGGTCAGCTGACATGGGCAGCGTCCGGGGAGCATTGTTTGGGGACGGTACCTTGCTCATGAGTGCCTCAGTGGTAACTTTACCGGTGCTGGATTTGAACCTGCAACTTTCTTATCACGGGGTGAACACCCTACCGTTACACCACCATCTACATCTATCCATATCATAAAATTAGCAATTTTATTTGTGATAGTGAGTTGTAATTGTTATTGAAAGACTTTACAATTGTAAAAGAACTGACACAAATCTTAAATCAAACTCCACGTGTGATATTTCATCAGCTCGATCTCTGCCCACAGCCGTTTAAATGTACTATATATATACATGATTGATGGACATGGACTTGATTCTTGCCGTCATGTGGACCCATGTGGGCGTGGAATATCCGTATATTACACACCCACACAGGAATCAACCCTGTTCCACGTACACTCAGTGCCAGGTAGCATTACAGGTTGGTGAATGAGTTTTATAACCCTAACCTTTCTTTTGGCATCAACACCTTTTGACTTTTGCACATGTACGTATATGGGGTGGACAATATATCAAATGTACTCAATGTATCACGGCTTGTTCCACGTGCGATGTGCACTACCGGTCAAAAGTTTGGACACACCTTCCCTTTCAATGTTTTATTCTTTATTATCATGACTATTTACATTGTAGATTCTCACTGAAGGCACTATGAATAAACACATATGGAATTATGTAGTAAACAAAAAGTGTGAAATAACCCAAAACATGTTTTATATCTTAGATTCTTGAAAATAACCACCCTCTTGCACACTCTTGGTATTCTCTCGTTTTCCAACAGTCTTGAAGGAGTTCCCAGAGATGCTGAGCACTTGTTGGCCCTTTTGCCTTCACTCTGCGGTCCATCTCATCCCAAACGATCTCGATTGGGTTTGGTCAGGGGACCGTGAAGGCCAAGCCATCTGGCGCAGCACTCCATCACTCTCCTTCTGGGTCAAATAGCCTTTACACAGTTCATTCATAGTTTTGATGCCTTTAGTGAGAATCTACAATGTAAATAGTAATGAAGAGAAAGAAAAAAGATTGAATGGGAAGGTGTGTCCAAACTTTTGACTGGTAGTGTAGTAAATAACTATTGTGTACAAATCCTCACATTAATGTTCAACAAACGACATGTACGTCACTGCCCTCTCAAAGCAGCGTGCTCACTCCCCCGCCCACCCAGAACACTTTCTTAGCGCGTTGTTATGTAGAAGACACGTGTGTTTTTGTTTTTCTGCAGTGAAAATGAAGATTGGCGGTGGCATCGGCGGATCAGCTGTCAGACTAGGGCGGGTGCTTAACATTAATCCATGTACTGCAGCTGCAAGATGTCGGCTTTTACGCGGTCATCCACTGTTATTCTGTGCACAAAAACAAGTAAATATGTAAATGTAGATAAATGACATTCTTTGTGATGTAAACACGTTGCGTGTGGGAGCTCGTGCTTGTGATATGAAACGTCCTCACTAACAAAAACACTCCAGTTCAGTCAAATCTTCCCCTTTATTACAGACAAAACCCACAGTTTAGCTGATAAATAACAACAACCAGCGTTCTACTCACAATACAGCTATTTACTTGATATTATTACGGACGCACATCCATCGCCACGACTTGCAATGCAGGGGACTGTGGGAAATGTAGTTCTCATCCATAAAAAGACAATCAAGATATCAAGATATATATGTGACCCGATCTGCCGTAATGAGTCGGATGAGTATCTATTTATTTAGATACGGGCCGATTATGTTGAAAAACATCAAAAATATCGATTTTTCTTTTTTGGAGACCAGATTAATTTTGAAGACCTTTTCTTTCATATAAGACCAAAAAAGAAAAAAACGATATTTTTGATGTTTTTCAACATAATCGGCTCGTATCTAAATAAATAGAACGCCGACCTCCGACTCATTACGGCAGATCGGGATCACATATATATAGTGTCGCAATATAGCTTAAGATTTTTAGGCCATATCGCTCAGCCCTATACACTATGTGAAGTCCTGAACACAGTTTTATACAGTAAATGAGACCCCGGGTAGGACATCATTAACACCTCCAGGATCTGGAATTATCCCACTCCTGGGAAAAAAAAAGCGTCACACAGCAGGGGGTTTGGTTCTGAAGGTTTGCGGATTCTGAAGCAGCACGTCTCACGTCACACAGGATAAAGCTGTTGCCGCTAAAAACTTCTCACTGTCTCATCGCACAGAGACAACATCACATGATTGAACGTACAGAGTATACACAGTAAAACTCCAAATTTGTCAGTCTGTGGCATTTGCGCCTATAAACTCGCCTTTCATGTCCATCGTAAAGAGGTGATGAAAGGAAAAGTAAATTAGCCAGAGAAGTCTGGGGTTCAGATCTCATTAGTTTCCACCAGACTGGGTCAGGGTCTCAGCTATAGCGTTGGCGTCCAGAGACTGTAGACATGTTGAGTCACGGTGGAGACACCGCGTTCAGCTGACCGCCACAATGGGCTCCACTGACAGTATGTCGGTTTTGCCGGACTGTCCGAGCGAGGTGGAGCGCAGGGCGTGGCTCTCTTTGGGGTTGGACTGCTGGGATGAGGCCTGACTCTCAGGCCACGCTGTCCGTCTGCACCCATCCCGGGGAGGGGGCGCTGCATCATCGTCAGGATCATCCCCGTGGCGACCGCCTCCGCCGCCGTCCCCGCGGTCTCCGTTGCCTCCACCCCTCCCTCGTCCCCTCCCCCGTCCCCGCCCCCCTCTCCTACAGACACCAAGCAGATAGGTGAGTTCAGCCCTGAAGCCCTGGTTGAGCCAGCAGTAGATGAAGGGGTTGTAGCAGGTGGAGCTCATGGCCAGCCAGTGGAAGCTGAAGTAGGCGGCGTTGTTGGAGCGGATGGCCTGGCTGGACAGCAGCACCACGTAGCAGTTGAGGGGGAACCAGCAGACAGCGAACACCACCACCACCAGCACCAGCATTTTGATGGTGCGCTTCCTCTTGCGCCGCTGCAGGAAGTACTGCTCGCTGGTCACGTCCCCGATGGCGTTGCGCCGCCACAAACGTCGCGCCACCGCCGAGTACGCCGCCGTGATGATCAGCAGCGGCAGGACGTACAGCAGCACGAAGGTGGCTAAGTCCAGGTACTGCCGGTACAACTCCGATGGCTCAGGGAAGTCCGGAACGCACAGGGAACGGACGATATCCTTACTAACAGACAGAGGGAGGGAGAGTCAGTGCTTTTATTAAATATTTATTTCAGTACTTTTCCCAGTTTTTGAGTCAGCACCTTTTTTGGCAGCAGGGAACCGAGGTTTGATTAAACATGTCTGATGTTAGAAACTATCAGCTCTTACCATTCTTTCTCTAAAGTTTCTCCAGCTGTCAATAAACAGGGTGTTAATAAAGTCCTCTATTAAATTCTAACAAGTTCTGACACATCGCCCAGTACTGCCGCTATCCAATATTAAGGCAATTTCATGCTGTCAAATGTGTTACTTATGTGCAGATTAAGAGAATTCACATACACCCAGAGACTCACATACACACACACACAGCAGATGGTGTACCTGTAGACGAAGGTGAAGAGTTTCTGGAAAAGGGCGTGAGGGAGAGAGAAACAGGTGGCCATCAGCCAAATGAAGACGATACACACAGCACCCTGACCGGTGCACATCCTTGGCTTCAGAGGGTACAGAATAACCTATATGCATTAGACACCGCAAACACAAAGTAATCATTTTTCAATTTCAATTTACATCCACAGTAGATTTTGTATCATTTTAAGTGTTTACCAGAAACCTGCATTTTGTCTGGAGTGAGGTATAACACACAGGAAGGCAAAACCAAAATGTACGGTTATGTAACCCCATGACATAATGCACACACACAGTCTTGTATTACTATCTTTGTGAGGTCTTTCCACAGACTCCCATAATGACTAGATGTATATAATTTTACACCTACACCTAATCCTAACCCTAACCTTAACCTCAGTAACCAAAAGCACATCTTTTACCTCTTTTAGTTTCTCAAATAAAACAAGCACATTTTCTATAAAGTCATGTTTCCTCATGGGGACCTCTCAAATGTCCCCACAAAGCCCAAAAAAACAGATAAAAGTGATTTTAGGCCCACACACACACACACACTCTTTGCATCTATATCTTGATCTTGAGCTGACTGGCTGAAGAGACACCTGATACCTGTCTAACATGAAACCTGACAATCTGAAGCATAACAGAATAATTTCATACTTTCATATCAAAGCAGGAAGCACTGAAGTGATAATACACTGAACTCACTGAACACTGCTGCTACTTTTAGCAGAAAACACAAGGCAGTGTCAGCTCAGACCAACGTACATTCATAGTGGTTTTAAATGAATATAGAACTATAAGTGCAGCTAATTAGGTTGCATATAGAGACCAGATCAGCTCATTTCAGAACAAAACACCAGGTTATGTCGGGACTGAAATCTTGAGGTGATTTAAATGAATATAATTATATAAGTGCAGATAATTACACTGCATATAGAGGTAAAAAAACATTTCTGTTAAGACTCATTTCAGTTGCACAGAGACAGACAGATCCAGCAGACTGACGGCTTTAAGATTCTGCACTACAGAGTAGAACTGCAAAGACTCGTTACTGATGCAGGTTCAGAAGCACAGATCTGCAGAGTTATCATCAGCAACATGCAGGACTTCAAATGCCAAAATATACAGTAGCTAAAGAACACGTCTCCTCCACAAATGTTGATGCTAAACCAGTCACAATGCCCTTTTTCTGCAATAAATCCTGTTGAAGGGTCAGTTTAGAATCAAACAATTAATGAAGATTCATTAATTCGACTACATAATACAGCACATTGATCACTTTGTCAGCTCTTTGGGAGCGCAGAACAGTGTTGCATAGGAGTAGCATTCCTTCATTATTCATTTATTATTTAACCAGGTTCGTCCCATTGAGATCACGAACTCTTTCACAAGGGAGACCTGACCATGACAGCATCAACACAGTTACAGTAGAGGACTGCAGAGTTTTCAGCAGAGCGTTAAATCCATTCAGGGATACGATATTTTGTAGATGAGGTTCAGATTGAAGATTGTTCCACACATCTGGTGCCCAAAACCTAAAAGCTTTCTTTCACAATTCAGTTCTTACTTTTGGAACTGCCAGTATCAAAATGTCCACTGAGTGAAGATTGCGACCTCCTTGTTTCCAGATCAAAAATGATGAGTGTTTGTGTGTTCGTCCTACCTGTCTCCTGTCCAGTGCGATGGCGGTCAGGGTGAGGGTGGACACATGGAGGGAGCAGTACTGAACAAAGCGGCTAATGTGGCACATTCCTCTGCCAAAAACCCATGTGCTGTTAACAAAGCGGACCTGGAGGTCAATAACACACACAACACACACCTCTAGTGAATCTATACTTTATACATATTTATAATAACAGAACACTGAATAAAATGAAACTGTATGATTCCTCTCCAGTATTTCTCCTATGTCCTGCCCCTTCTCCAGCTCTCCTCCTCAAACCCTCTTTACCCCAGAGTCTTATTTACACAATTTAGTGAAGCTCTTGCTTTGGAAAATACTGTTCTTTAGAGACAAGGACACACGTCTAACGTAGGAAGATGAGGAGTGACCTATAGAATGATCAGATGGGAGACGGTAGAGGATTCATAATCATCTGAAGAAAGTAATAAAAAATATGAACTTTTTGTGGAGAATATTTCAGTTCAATTTCTTCAGCCAATCAGGGTGATCCAGAGGCTTTTTTTGGGGGGGGGGTCTTACTGAGCAGTTTTGATTATAGCTGACACCTAATTGACCTGGTCATTTATGTCCATGGAACTGAAAATGAGTGTTCTGAATATTCCATAAATAATGATCAATGCCAACAGTTATTGAGCAGTTATATTCCAGCTATAACCATATAATAAACACATCAGGACAAATCAACTTACACTGGCCAGCACAGTCATGCAAAAGCCTAAAATTGTGTAGAACAGAATTCCTCCAAATGGTCAGATGGATGTGAAAAAATGGAGTGAGTTTAAACACTGGACCCTTCTAAAATATCCTAAGACCGCCAAGCTTGATGAAGAGAGAGATGGAGACCTGGAAAAGAGAGAGGCGGAGATGGAAGAGTGAGAAATGTGGGTAAATTGCAGGTTGTATAAAGTGGCGAACAGAGAGAAAGAGAGAGGGAGAACGCGGTATACGGACGGGGAGAGAGTGAGGTGGAAAGACGTGTTTGAATGTTAATGACAGGTCCAATAAAATCAATGTAGAGGTGTGAGGAAAGACAGAAAAGGAGGAATAGGGAGTGAAGTGAGAATATGGTGTTGGATCCAGTGCAGTCCCAAAACCAGGCGCGTTCCATCTTGATGGAGAGAGAGGGGGAGAGAGAGAGGAGATTTTGGAGGTAGGTTCTAATACTTCCTCCCACCCTGATCCTCCTCCTCCTCCTCCTCCACAGGTAAAGCTACCCTCCATGTGTTCGAGTCTCTGTCCCGTACCAGCGTGAAAGGCGTGTTGAGCAGGGTGATGAGGATGTCGGCCACGGCCAGGTTAACGATGAAGAGGCTGGTGGCGGAGTGCGCGCGCCTGTTTTTCATCACCACGTGGCACACCAACAGGTTACCAAACAGCGAGATGACGATGATTACGGTGTAGGCGACGATCAGCAGCGCTTTGACCGAGCCAGGTCTCCGCCGTCCCGCCAGCGCGCGCCACTCGTCCAGCGCGGAGCGGCTCGTGCGGTTCTCCAGCAGGCCCGCGAGCAGCGCCGACGAGCCGTTAAAGCCGCCAAAACCGTTAAACCCACGCGCCTCCGCCGCCGCCGCGCACGCCAGGGATAACACCGCGCCGAGACGCGCCTGCATTACGCCGGACACGCCCCTCCCTCTCCCCACGGGAGCGCGCGGGGGACACGGAAACCCCCCCCCACCCCCCTCCCAAAAAAACTTTTACTGGCTCAAGCAGCGCGGGAAAACGGGAGGGTCCGCATCGGTCCACTCGCAGAGCGCACTCGGTAACGGTGGAGTGCGCGCGTGCAGCCCGGTAACACGCACCAGCCTTTAAACGGGAGCGAAGACACGCCCACCACTCTGCGATTGGCCGGAGCTCTTTTTATACATAAAAATCTACACCAGCTGCCTATAAAAAAACAGACTGAAGCGGGGCTGCATAGTAACTCAAATGTCAAATGTTTATATACAGTATATTCAAAATGAAACCATCAATTCAGCATCAGATCTTATATATATACTGTACATAAGTAAGTGCAGAAACATCAACTGATTAGGTCACAATTTTATTAAGATAAAACACAATACTGTGGCGTAACTCTGGAATAAAAATGAGTTGCTTTTTGTGGGTGTTTAATCAGCGTATGATGACTCATATTGATCACTGGCTCTTGCGTGGAATAAAATGGAAATGGTCTTCCTCCTCTGGGCCGGCTGAAGCGTGTATAAGTGTGTTTGTGTGAGTAAAGAACAGTACATGTGAAGTGAAAAGTCAAAAAGTGAAAGTGAGTAATTATTTGTCATTGTGAACCAGAGGTGGAGAGAGTACTGAAAATTTGTACTCAAGTACAAGTACTGCTACATTGGTTAAAATGTACTCAATTAAAAGTAAAGAGTAAAAGTAAAAGTACTGGTGTTAAAAAAATACTTGAGTAAAAGTACAAAGTACTCTTCTCAAAAACTACTCAGAGTACTAATTACTTTTTAACCAATGGATGTTTTATTGCGTCATCAATAGCAGGCATTCATTTCGATTCACCAGTATAAAATATCTATGTTCAAAGCACATTTCTCAGATGAACGAGGTATATTATAAAGGCAGTTTGTTTAGTAAATAAATGTAGATATAAAGCAGGAATTTTGTTTGTTAAAACAATGACAAAAATGTTTTTGAGCATGCATAGAACAGTTTAAACTTTTCCCAATACACTGTGAACAACAGGCAGGTAAGTGTCTTAAACTCTTAGACATAATAGCGTTTCTGTCACACTTCACTTTCTGAACCTTTTGTTCAGTTTCAGCAAGAGCTGGTTTTCTAAATTAACAGAGTCTATCCAGCTTCGTTTGGCTCCATTTTGGCTTCTTTGTCTCCAAATCTTCAGTCTATAAATTAGTTTGTACTCCACTGTGTAATAACTCCAGACACCTGTGCCTGCTGCTGCAGCGGAGTTTATTCTTTGCTTACGTCATAGATTAATTGGCGCGGTCGCGATTGCACAGCCTTATTGGCTGCAAAGATGCAGATGAATATTAGGTTTGAATATAAATTCAAATTGTGGGCGTACTCAGTAACAACTTTTGATTTTATAAGTAGCGAAGTAGATTACATGGTGTAAATTGTACTCAAGTACGAGTAAAATTACACACTTAAAAAACTACTCATAAAAGTACCCAAAAAATCTACTTAATTACAGTAACGTGAGTATTTGTAATTCATTACTTCCACCCCTGTTGTGAACGCACAACACTGCACAGCACACAGTGCACCACAACGAAACGTGACCTCTGCATTTGACCCTTCCGTTAAGGAGCAGTGGGCAGCTAACAATCACCCAGGGAGCAGTGCTTGGGGACGGTATCTTGCTCATGAGTACCTCAGTGGTACCTTTACCAGCCCTGGATTCGAACTTGCGACCTTCTGATCACAGGGCGAACACCCTACTGTTACGCCACCAATTGGCCGCCAACTGGTCTTGACCTGTGGTCTTCAGGTGTTATACTAAAGGTTTTTATTAAAGGTTCATGCGTCACAGCAGTTTCTTCACAACAGGTCACCAGTTCATACTCCCACCAGTAAAGTCACCACCGAGGACTTGTGAGCAGTGTGTCGTTCCCAAACACTGCTGGTAATCATGAAATATGTGAAAATAAAAATCATGTCTGAAGCATTATGTTTTAGAAATGTATAAAAGGTACACGTTAGTGACTATGGTGATGTAGCTCCCTGCAGGTACAGCATGAGGACCACAGAAGTGTCCAGGTTTTAAAAACTAGTGAAGTGAGTGATTGTCTTTGTGAACACAGCACAGCACACAGTGCACCACAACCAAACAGCACCCAGGGAGCAGTGCTTGAGGGCAGTACCTTGCTCATGAGTACCTCCGTGGTACCTTTACCGGTCTGAGACTTGAGTGAAAGTGAGTGATTATTTGTCATTGTGAACACACCACAGCAGTGGGCGCAGTGGGCAGCTAACAAGTGCCCGGGGAGCAGTGCTAGGGGACGGTACCTTGCTCATGAGTACCTCAGTGGGAACTTTTGATCACGGGGCGAACACCCTACCATTATGCCACCAGCTGCACCATAAACTGATAAACTGATAAACCCTTGAACTGATGACCTTGCGATCACAGGACCAACTACCTAACCGTTACACTACCAGCTGCCTATAAACAGACTGAAGCAGGGCTGCATAGTAACTCAAATGTCAAATGTTTATTATAGCGGCGGTGGGTTGAACACTAGTTAAATTACCATGGCATCTACGTCAGCTGAGAAGGTCATTCTGTCTAAGTTTTAGAGCATGGTGAAGTGGGTTTAAATACTTTATGTTCTCATTTCACAAACATGGCAAAAAATCTTGCTTTCAAAAACATTAACACAATAACGCACATAAAATCTAATGATGCACTTAATGTAGTTTTAGAATTTAATTCCAAATACATTTCTTTGGAATAAAATCCATACAAATGTGACAGGAAAGCTGGCAGTTTTGATCTTATCTAATGAGTTCTGATTGCTTACAGTTTTTCTGATTGCTTAAACACTAAAAGAAAAAGTCTCCCACATTTGACATAACTTTACACTCAGTTAACAAAACAGTGGCCCAGATATACACAACACTAAGCACATTGTCAGCGTCACACTTCTTGCAAAACTCAACACACAGTGATTCGCAAATCACTAAACACACTTGTCCATCTTAAAACACTGGCTTTCAAATAACCACACTCGTGAACCAATTGGTTAAACACAACCACCGGGTGAACAAACACTTAGGTGCTTCATTATGGGCACACCAATCAGGATTAGGCACTATAAAAAGTTGACCAGTCATCGACAAACATGGAGGACATGAGAGTCCTCCATCACCATGCCACCATAGGTCCTTACAATACAGCTCTCATTCTGGCATTTTTGGACCAACTCAATAATATTGTTAGTGCTGCAAATCACATTGAGATGCGATACATTGTCTCCTGGGATAATGTATCATTTCACCAATCTCCTCTGGTCCAAAATGTTTTTCTCTTCCACCATACCCACCCTTCCTCACCCTAAACACAGTAGAAGAGTTTTTTCTGCATGGCGGTGGAAGGTTTATCATCTGCAGCCATATGTTACAGTTTTTTCCAATTGCTAACTCACTAAAATCTAATGTAAAGCTCAACTGCATTTACATTTACATTTACATTTACATTTACAGTATTTAGCAGCTGTCAGACTGCAAACACTGACACCCAGAGAGCAAAATCTCTCCTCACATTTGCAATACTCGAAACACAAATCACACCTTTGAACACAATAAGCAATTAACTTGACATCTTTTGAATTAGAGTGCACACACTTTTTTTACAGAAAACACAGGAATCTGACACCAAGACACTTTTAGCCATTTCCAAACACACCCATTCAGAAAACAACACCCATGTACCCATTAGGCTAACACACACGTCACCTGGTCAAGCACCTGACTGCTTATTAGTTAACTCAGCAATCAGAATGTGAGAACTATAAAACTCCACAGATTTACCAACACTAAAGAATGATGGGGAAGAAACATAATGGGTCACAGAGCTATTGTGAATGTTCCTGGCGTACGTGGGGGAAACATTACAATGTGTGCTGCCATCACAGGACATGGAGTCACACAGGGTTGATCCTGACATTTCTGGACAGATTGCGAGACATCTTACAACAGGCAAACCACATGGACGATGAAGGCAGCAGCACAGACATGTTGAAGTGTGGGACAATGTGATTTTTCATGGTGCAGCCATGGTGCAAAATTTTACACATTTTACAGTGGTTTACCTTCCCCCTTATTCTCCATTTCTGAAACCCATAAAGAGTTCTTTTTAGCATGGAGGTGGGTTAGGTGATCATCAACCCTATGTGCGTGAGGGGCTTCTACAAGCAATGGAGGAGGCAATGTGAGGAAATTGACATAGCAGCTATCCAGGGATGGATAAGACACTCCCGCCGCTTCTTTCCTCGCTGTCTAGCAAGGGAAGATATCGCATGCGAAGTGGATGAGGTGCTGTGGCCAGATCCACTGAGACGACATGACGCTGCATAATTTTGTTTCACTGTTCGTTTGTTTTTTCACTTGCACACGCTTCTCATTCTGTTTTCCAAAGGTTTAGAATTTGTTGAACTGAACAGTAATATGGATTTTATGTTTGTTTTTCTGTTGCAAATTGTAGCTAAGTAAATGATTTGTTTGAACCCAATTTATTTCTGCACATATGTTTCTGTGTCCAATTCTCAGCATTTGCAATTCTGACAGTCCCTAAAGAGATAAAAGTGTTTTGGATTTTACACGGTGTTTGGTTGGTTGGAGGAAAAATTAGGCATGGGAAAGAAATGTTTACTATTTGGGGCAAAAGTTTGGTTTTAATAAGTGTTTACATAGTTTTGACTGCAGAGCTTCATTTTGCAGGATATGTGAGGTGTTTTGCTCTTTGGGTGAGGTGTTTTGTGAATTGTGCTAAATGATTTGCAAAAATTAGCCTTGTTGTCAAAATTGTGCTTTAGCAATTGGAAAAAACTGTAACGCACCTCTACTTCAAGCTATGGAAGATGCATGTAATCAGATTGATGTTGTCTCTATTCAAGGATGGATGCCACACTGTAGAAGATTTTTTCCATGATGTCTTGCCTATGACAACATAGCCTGTGATGCTGATGAAGCTCTGTGGCCAGATGCAGCTAGACGGAGAGATGTTTAGTTATTTTACCCCCCTCTTTTTGCACGTCTGTAGTGGTTGCAGGAAATAAAGATATACAGATTTGATCTAAAGTGATGTTTGGTGAACATATTTTGCATATTTTTTTTTGTTAGGAAATGCTAAAAGTGTTTTAGGATAAACGCTGTAGTGTCTATCTTATTTAAAACGAGTTAGCCCATAATACTCATGTGTGTACAATATGACAACAAAACAGTGTTTTTATAAAACAATGTAGAATTCTTACAATAGTGTTTCATTTTCCAAAAGATCTGAGATGTTCTGCTACTTGGGTGTAGTGTTGTGCTAACTGTGTGAAGAGTTTTGACAATATGGGCCCAATTTTCAAAATTGTACTTAAGCAAGTAAAAAACTGTAATAAAATGGTGCTGGAGGAATGAGACTAAAAAATTTCATGCAGTGAAATGTAATCCAAATGTAAAATATACAGTCAGTTACAGGGTGAAGAGAAAAACCCCAGCAAGATGTCAGAATATTGGAGCTAAACAGTAGTTTGTTAGTGTAATTTGAGCCAAATTTGTAATTTTTAAGAAACTCCACTACAAGACAGAATTATAAAACTGTCTCTCTGTATACTTGTGACAAAGTTTACTTTGACCAGAAGACATTAATGAAAATGGATTATTATCATCAGAATAATCACAATCCTCTCCAGTTTTAGGCATGTAAGACCAATCTGGACAGTGTTGTCACAGTGGTGAAGCTGGAGTTGCATTGAAGCCAGACGTCTCCAGACCTGCTCTGACAGAGATGTTACTGCCGCTTCACCAGCTCTTCCGTCTTCATGTCAGCAGCACAGTTTCTCACGCCTGCCAGCCACAGATAAGCCGAGGACAGGCTCCAGCTGAGCACCGCTGCTACATCGTTACATCCTTTTGTGCTATAAAATATAAAAATGCTTTTTGCCGCACGCTTAAATGCCACGGACCAGGCTCACAACGTGTTATCAAGCCGCAGGTGTAGAGTGATGAGCTAGCGGTGAAGCGTTCTAAGTACAGTTCTGCTGCAAAAAGGAACTTATCAGCAGGAAGCAAGGCACTCAATTCACTCTCATGTCTTCTTCCAGGAAAACAGACTGGTCCTGATGAATGCTTTAGTTTAGGCAGTGTAGCAATGCGTGTCCATCACACCAGTCACTCAATTAAACATCCCACTGCAGAATAATACAGTAGATACAGAATAATATGTGCTAACACAGCTGTGAACGTAATAAGTAATGATACGGTTGTTGCAGACTAAGAACAGAGAGACTGTGTCCTGTAAAAGCTGATTATTCTGTTGAAAAGACTATTTGCATTGCCGTTGTTACAGTTTTTTTCTGATTGCTTAAACACTAAAAGAAAAAGTCTCCCACATTTGGCATAACTTTAAACTCAGTTAGCAAAACAGTGGCCCAGATATACACAACACTAAGCACATTGTCAGCGTCACACTTCTTGCAAAACTCGACACACAGTGATTCGCAAATCACTAAACACACTTGTCCATCTTAAAGCACTGGCTTTCAAATAACCACACTCGTGAACCAATTGGTTAAACACAACCACCGGGTGAACAAACACTTAGGTGCTTCATTATAGACACACCAATCAGGATTAGGCACTATAAAAAGTTGACCAGTCATCGACAAACATGGAGGACATGAGAGTCCTTCACCACCATGCCACCATAGGTCCTTACAATACAGCTCTCATTCTGGCATTTTTGGACCAACTCAATAATATTGTTAGTGCTGCAAATCACATTGAGATGCGATACATTGTCTCCTGGGATAATGTATCATTTCACCAATCTCCTCTGGTCCAAAATGTTTTTCTCTTCCACCATACTCACCCTTCCTAAACACAGTAGAAGAGTTTTTTCTGCATGACGGTGGAAGGTTTATCATCTGCATCCATATGTTAATGCACCTCTACTTCAAGCTATGGAAGATGCATGTAATCAGATTGATGTTGTCTCTATTCAAGGATGGATGCCACACTGTAGAAGATTTTTTCCATGATGTCTTGCCTATGACAACATAGCCTGTGATGCTGATGAAGCTCTGTGGCCAGATGCAGCTAGACGGAGAGATGTTTAGTTATTTTACCCCCCTCTTTTTGCATGTCTGGGCGCTTTATAAATAGTGGTCCCCAATAGCCATTCCTTCCTGCCGAAAACCTTCCTGTGAGTTTTCCGGTGCACCTTGTTTTCACGGCTCGTACAGGTAGGAAAGAAGCTCCACCTTGAATTGTAGTTTGGGGTAGTTCAGCTGCTTAGTTTGTCTTGGCCTCTTTCGTTTATAGGCTTGCGCTGTGGCTCCCGTGTTCCAGGCGTTTATTGCTGTTTGCTGCTGGTAGGTCTTGCTCTATTTTCTCGTGCACGTTTTGTTGATTGCGTATGTTAAGTAAAGCTTTGCAACAGGTGATCGCCGAAGCGGATTGAATCCTTTCCGTCACACCTGGTGTCCTTATTGGACGGTATGTAGATGATTCCGCTGTCCATTTATTAGGCTTTATATATATTTTTGTTTTTTTTGGTGTTCCATAGGACCCAGCTTGTCTGCCTTTTCGGCGTTGTTGGAGATTGGGGACGTGCACGTGGTCGGAACCTAGTAATAATTTTCCTACGTTATAGTTGTAGTAGCTTGACATTGGCTATGAATTTATAGTTAGAGTATTTGGTTTCTATTCTTGATTTTCTTTAGTGGTTATTCCTGATTTAATTTTTTTGTTTGTTTGACCCTTGTTTATGGATGTCTTTACTTAAACCTCTGTTAGTGTATTTTATGTGTTATTTTATTTTTCATGCGTGATTTTCTCTTTTTTTGGTTTTGATATATCATTTGGTTGGAGGGGATTATATTTCCCAGTTTTCTTTACTAAATTGTTTTTTTGGGTTTATCTGTTAATTCATTAGTTAAGTGGCCAGTATCTAAATTAATTTCATTTGGTTAGTATCTTGTTTCTTTTCCTTTTCTTTGGTGATACCTCTGGCAGGAGGCCATTTTTAAGAGCTGCTAATAGCCAGTTTTAGGTTTCAGCTTTTGGCCAGTGTTTGATATCGTTTTTTTATTGTGTTTTGTTTCTTTCAGGAGCTGGGTGTACCGGTGGTGATGGGATTGGTGTCCCTCCATGGTGGTGGAAGTCCTTTTTGGCGTGCTGTGTCTTAAGAGTGTCCCTTTCTGACTTCACGGGTGTGTGTGTGTGGTTGTGCACGTGTGTATGCGGGTGCTTTGGTGTGATACGGTCTTTGCGGGACCACCCCGCCGGAAGTAAGTCCCAGCTCCCAAGTTTGCTTGCTCGCTCTTCTGGGTTTTAATTTGAATAAACTGTGACGGGCTTAATGGTTATATGTTTCTTTTAAAAATATTGTGAAATAAAACATTGTTTTAATGGATGGAAGCACGTCTCCTGCCTCTTAAGTGTCGTACTTGCATGCCTTTTTGGAAATATTAGTATCTAGCCAAAGGGGGCGTAGTCGGTTTATTGTATTCAGCCAATTTAATTGTGACGACCCCTTGCGTGTTGCCACAAGTGTTTCATTTTGCAAAAGATCTGAGGTGTTTTGCTACTTGGGTGTAGTGTTGTGCTAATTGTGTGAAGAGTTTTGACAATATGGGACGATTTTTCAAAATTGTGCTTAAGCAAGTAAAAAAACTGTAATACAATAAGGTTTATTCATGTTTATAAATACTACTGCTGCCAGTGACCATTTTTATTATTTATTACAGCAATGTATGCTGATTTGGGCCAGTGCAGTGTGGGTCTGATGCTCTCTACAAAAATCAATGAAACAGGAACAAAAAGGCACGTCAAGTTTTCACTTCCTCAATAAAAATAATTGATGTTTTCTTGCTTCTTGGTGTAAAACTTAAAGAGGCTGTGGGTTAATCCTGGATTCCTCCCGTTAACAGGAGAAGTCGGCAGGTAACGAGGCCGTCGGAGGCAGAACTTGGCGGCGTGAGATGATCTCAGCTCCATCCTTGGAAATCAGATAAAGCTGAAATAATTTAAACGTGCCCAGGAGGACACTCATTTATATAGGAGAAGATGTTAAAACACTGCCGGAGGAGCTCAATTATTCTGTTGACCCAGTGTTATCCAAACCTGATCAGCAGCACATTTCTGGTGAGAAAATCTTGCAGGTTTGCTAGAACGATGGTAAACGTAAAACCCAAAGCCGGTGGCAAAGAGGACACAAAAAATACCATTTGAGGGTAATTCAGGGTGTTTTCACACTTGGTCTGTTTCAGCCCTCAAAGCGAACTCAGATCGATTAGTCAGCTTTTTTAATGTATATGTGAACACACCAAATGAACTCAGACCCCTCTGAAACGAACCGAACTGAGACCACATCGGGAGGCTTACGAACACAAAGCGCTCCTGGTTCGCTTCGACAGTTTTTGTTCGAAGAAAAAAAAAAAAAACAAACTAGGCAGAATGCAAAGCAGTAAAGGTCTGAGAGCTCCATAAGAATGAAGTATGAACAGAAAAAGGACTGAGGGCCCCATCTGAGCTGAAGTGGACCATAAAGAGAACCGAGTCCCCTTTCAAACGAACTCACAGTGTGAACATCAAAAGAACCGAGTTCCTTTCTGTTGGTCCACTTTTTGGACCACTTCTAGAGGACTGAGTTCAGGTTCCTTTAAAGAGGGCTATATGTGAAAACACCCTCAGTTTCCGGAGTCTGATTCTACAGCTACAAACAGGAGCTCTCCAAGAACCATGATATTGTAATGTATTCGTAAATACCATATCAGATAAAATCCTTACGGTTTCTGGATGTTTTTTGGTTGTACTGAATAAAAACTAAAATAAAACCAGATAAAAAATGTCTCCAAAGTGCTGCCTCACAGCACTAAATGGAAGCACGGTGTTACTAGCAGAGTTTTTTCAGGGTAATCAAATGAATTACTTTATTCATCGTTACAATCCTGTTACCGTTACTGAGAACAAAATTCACCCCGTGATCAGAAGGTTGCAGGTTCGAATCCAGGGCCGGTAAAGTTACCACTGAGGTACTCATGAGCAAGGTACCGTCCCCAAGCAGTCATTGTGAACACACCACAGCACACAGTGCACCACAACGAAATGTGACGTCTGCATTTGACCCATCAGAAGGGTCACACTTCGTTGTGGTGCACTGTGTGCTGTGCTGTGGTGTGTTCACAATGACAAATAATCACTCACTAATCACTAAAAATACCAGACCACTCGTGAGCAAGGTCCCGTCCCCAAGCAACACCAAAATGCAGCCCACTGCTACCTCATAGCTGGGCGTGTGCATGAGTTGCACAGTGTGCTGTGCTGTGTTCACTATCACAAATAATCACCCACTTTCAAAATGTATAGCAGTACAACTAAAAAAATCCAGAAACCACGAGGACAATATCTGATATCTGCCGGCATTTACATGTTACATATGAGAATCTGATCCAGAAGTTTCCATCAGATACATTACAATATCCTGCTTCTTAAAGGCTCCTGTTTGTCCAAATGGCGGCGGAATCAGAAAACCTAATTAATCCCAAATGAAACAGCTTTTCCCTCTGGTGCACAACTCTCACTGCAGCACAACACACATTCCTGCAGCTCCATCACTCTCCAGCCACTCGCCTCAATCACAGTGCTCTCACTGCTCCTGCCAAAAAATCACCAGAAATCACTCAGGAGTCCCGTTATAAAGCTGCATGTTTTATTAGTTTTATCCGGGGGACGCGATGTTCTCTTCCTAATGTTCCATCTCGGCTTATCCTACTGGAATCCATTAAAGCTAACAGAAGTCCCTGCAGGTAAAAGTAAATTAGGACAGCAGGAGGTGGAGAAAGCTGCTCTATTCCCTTAAGAAAGCAATTTTGAGAACAATCCAATATTTTACTAATTGACTGCAATGATTTTTCAGCAGTGGGAGTTTGCTGGAGATGGTCTTCTCTGCTTTAACTTTTTGTGAAATATAAACATTAATGATATAAGAAGTCTCTCAGTAACCATCAGAAATTAAGTCACCACCTCTGAAATTAAGTCTACATTATCTAAACACAGACACACACACACACACACTACTTCTAGCGCTGGGTTTATGCTTATGGAGCAGGGTGAGCTTTTGTTGGGTGAAGCTCTGCCTCATGATCCTGTGCTAAACACCTGCACAAGCCTCAACACATAAACTGCTGGAATAATCAACTGTAAATCAGAGAATTAAAGATAACAGGTGGAAAACAGAGAGGAAATCTGCACTCGTTTACTCACATATGACTTCTTTACAGTGAGAGGAGGATTTACAGTAACAGGAAGGAGAACAAAAGGGATCTAAAGACCTCCACAAACACACTCTCCTGAACACATACTACTGAAGAACGGAGAGAAAAAAATACAGCCGTAATGTACCACACGCAACAAGTCCACTTAAATGGACGAGGAGAGGAGGAGAGAGGTAGTTTAGGGAGCAGAGAAGAGAGGAGGAGACGAGAAGGAGGAGAGGAGAGAGCGGAGGAGGAGAGGAGAGAGAGAAAAGTTGGAGGAGAGGAGAGTAAGGGGATAGGAGATAGAGAAAAGGAGAGGAAAAAGAGAAGGAGGAGAGGAAGAGAGAGGGACAAGAGGGAGTAGAGAGAGAAGACAGCAAGGAGAGTGGCAGGAGAGGGGAGAGAGAAGAGAATGAGAAGACAGAAGGAGGAGAGGAGAGAGGGGAGGTCATTTAGCTATCGCTTCCCCTGACGACTGGAGCTCTTAAACGGGTCAAACTCATCCTATGAGAAAGAGAGAAAGAGAGGATGTTAGATCTCAAAACACTGATAATGACTATGTAGTACGTAGTGTGTGTGAGTGTGTATGTGTAGTGTGTGTGTATGTGTGTGTGTGTATGTGTGTGTGTATGTGTGTGAGTATGTGTAGTGTGTGTGTGTATGTGAGTGTGAATGTGTAGTGTGTGTGAGTGTGTATGTGTGTGTGTAGGGTGTGTGTATGTGTGTGTATGTGTGTATGTGCAGTGTGTGTGAGTGTGTTTGTGTAGTGTGTGTGTGTAGTGTGTGTGTATGTGTGTGTGTATGTGCAGTGTGTGTGTGAGTGTGTTTGTGTAGTGTGTGAGTGTGTGTGTGTGTTTGTGTAGTGTGTGTGTGTGTTTGTGTAGTGTGTGAGTGTGTGTGTGTGTTTGTGTAGTGTGTGAGTGTGTGTGTGTGTGCTCTCTACCTCATCATCCTCATCATCAAAGCAAATTCCTTTATATGATTGGCTCTGGCTTTGGGAGCTCCGCCTACTGGAGGTGATGGACGAGGTTCTGTTGACAACCAGAAGATCAGCATCAGCAGCTCCACACACACACACACACTCTCACACACACACACACTCTCACATTTATAAACGTCTTACATTTAAGCAAACGTGTCAGCCAATCAGGGGTGGGCAGTAACTGAAGCCCCTCCTTCACTGCTGATCTGTCCATCATCATGTCTAGCCTTCCCACACTCACAGGCACCACACGCTAAAACCAAAACCGCACCACCGAGTACCGAACAGCAAAGTACTGTACCATATCACACCGTGTGGTCTAGTGGCTGGGACACTCGCCTCTGCACCAAGAGGTCATGAGGTCAAATCCCACCTCCAGCACAACCACCGCTGGGTCCCTCAGTAAGACCCTTAACCCCAAGTTGCTGCAGGGAGACTGGCCCTGAAATTAGGAAAATGGATGGAGCAGTTGATAGTGTAACGGGACGGGTGTTTGCCCCGTGATCGGACGGTTGCCGGGTTGAATCCAAGGGCTAGTAAAGGTACCACTGAGGTACTCATGAGCAAGGTACCGTCCCCAAGTACCGTACCAGGTACCAGTTCCTTTATTATATATATTGAGTTTTATATATAGATAAAACGTATCTTTTTCTACTCCTGTTTCGAACCCTACCAGGCTGCCATTGGGCCTCATTCACCAATATCTTCTTAAATTTGTTCTTACGGAATTTGCTGAGATTCATGATGTGTTCTTAAGCAACAGCTGTTCGCATCTGTGTTCTTACATCCTAAGAATGATGTAATTGAAAGCGTGTGCCAGTCGCTTCTGGATAAGCACAGGGAGACGCCCCGCAATGTCCCATAAAAGGGCATGAGACTGTAGGGTTGTGTAAAAAATTCGGGTCGAGAAGAACGTCAAAGAGACAGACAGTTGTCGTGCCGTATGTCAGACAGAACAGAATGGAACGGAAAGTCAACAGAACGACAGACAGAACATCAAAGAGACAAAAGCGCATTTGACAATAGATGCCTCACTACAAATAAACGCACAGAGGATTAATGTCTAATTGGCTTCCACATTAAATAAATGCCAAAAGGAGCGAAATGACGTGTTCTTGATACTTCATTCATTAAAAAACTACGAACCCCTTAAAATGAACAATTTACAACCCGCACAAACCCACAGTCTTCTTATTCTACAACACACTCAGTACAAATTAAAGTCCATGGAGAACTTGAAAGTGTCCTGCATTATTTCATTTGGCGTTTACTCAATGTAGAAGCGAACTGGACGTTAATCCTCTGATTAACACGGCAGGATTTAATCCACATAATTGCTGACTGAACAATGAAATAAAAATTTAATTGATTAATACATATTAAATAACAGTTCTAGATTAATTAAAGAATACATTACTTAATTAATCATTTATGAATTTTAAGGCTGATTTTAATAGGCCACCAAAACATTAAAATACTATTATTTTATCAACCGTACAGTTAACAACTGCCACAACCGATTATTCGGAACAAACTATCGTCACTCAAATGTGCGTTTGTCTGGTTCTGAGTGTGCGTAGATTTGGTTCTTCCACTAAGAACAAACTGCAGATAAGAAAACATCGGTGAATAACATAATCGTCATGAAAAATGTGTAAAATGGGTTTAAGAACGAATTTAATTGTAAGAACAGTTGGTGAATGAGGCCAATTGTGAATAAGAAACTGTTCTTAATACCTTGTCTGGTAAAATAAAGATTATAAATAAATAAATAAATAAATAAATAAATAAATACGAACGCACACACACACACTCACCTCTGCATGGGCTTGCTCGCTGTATGCATCACATCGTCATCCGACTCACTGTCCTCTATAACAATCTGGAGAGATGAAAGAAGAAAGACCTATGAGAGTGAAATGAAAGCGGTTTCTTAACTCTCCCTCTTTACGCTCTGGTGAACAGAATTCCCACAAACACAAGCAAACACCGTCTACATCTGCCCTCTAAAGCCCACGTCAAACTGGTGGAATGAATACAAATTCAGGTTTTATTTCATGTGTTTAGCCAGGGGAGATGAGGGTTGCCCCGTTAATCGCACCGCATTCAAGAGTCCTTTACCCTCGCGCTCTACAACACAAACCTCACATCAAGGTCTAAACCCGTCTTCCGTCCCTCACGGCCACGCTCTGCTCTCACGGACCAGTTACAGCAGCTCCACATCAAAACACAGCAGCAGCTCACGGTCTGCACGCAGGTCTCTCCGGCAGACACGTCTTTAACAGCGCATTCATTAGGAGTTCATTAGGAGAGCTGCGCTTCATGTCGAGCAGAAAGGATAAACACGCTATCATTCATTAGTTTTTCAAATTAAAAATAATAAACCAAACAAAAATAACATGCTTTTTCCAATATTCATTCATTCCCTGTGCGTAGTAAATGACTATGTCGTGAATCGAGAACAAATCCTCACTTTAATGTTAAACAGATGGCGAGTGTTGTTAGGTGGTTGTAGAAGGCACATGAGAAGGCACGTGTGTTTTTATGTGTTTCTCCGGTGAAAATGAAGATTGACGGTGGCATCGGCGAATCAGCTGACGGACTGGGGCGGTGCTTAGCATTTATCCATGTACCGGAGCTGCAAGATGGCGTGCCTACAGTGAGACTTTGGGCGCAGTTGGTGGTGTAATGGTAGGGTGTTCACCCCGTGATCAGAAGGTCGCAGGTTCGAATCCAGGGCCGGTAAAGTTACCACTGAGGTACTCATGAGCAAGGTACTGTCCCCAAGCACTGCTCCCCGGGAGCTTGTTGGTTGCCCACTGCTCCTTCATGGGTGGATTAAATGCAGAGGTCACATTTCGTTGTGGTGCGCTGTGGTGTGTTCACAAAGACAAATAATCACTCACTTTCACTTGATCGTGCACGAATGACATTCTTCACGATGTAAACACGCTGTGTGTGGGTGCTGGCGCTTGCAATGTGGAACGCCCTCACGAACAAAAGCGCTCCAGTCAAACAATCCCCTTTATTACAGACAAAACCCATATATTAGCTGACCAGCATTCTACTAACAATACAGCTACTTACTTGATATTTCCGACGCACGTCCATCGCATTATTGTGACGTGTGGCACAGGGGGCTGTGGGAAATGCAGTTCTCTCCCAGAAAGAGAGAATAAATCAAGATATATATATGTATATATATATAGTGTATTGTGATATAATTTAAAAATATCATAAAGTTTTTTTAGCCATATCACCCAGATATTTTTTTTAGCCATTAACTCCACACAGAAAGGCCCTGCGGCCGACCCGGGGACTGAATCCAGGATCTTGTTCATGTAAAGCGGCAGCGCTAACCACTAACTGCTAACCGCTAACTGCATTATCTTTTTTCAGTATTTGTTTTTAAACATGAATAAGAACTTATTTGGTTTTACATTCTGTGTTCAAATAAAAAATGTAGAAAAAGAAAAATATGCACACATTCCAATTTGTGTTTTTATCAAACATGTGGCATGACCCACGAGTGACATTCACTCACAGAAAACAAGAGTAAACCTCTTACAGCCGAGAAACAAATCATTTGAAATTAACCTGATGTAACGGTAACTTCTAGGTCACACCACTTGCAGCCAATCATTTGTGATTTGAGGGTAAAATGTGTAATTTGTAAAATTACATTTTTGTTTTCAAAATGAATATCGGAAAAAACAGATGCTTGTTGGTTTTAATTAGGGATGCACGGTAATATTGGAATCATATCAGAATCAGCCGATAATTGCTTGTTTTTAAGTCATCCGCATCAGACCGATGCTTAGATTTGCCCGATATTTGATGACACATTTATTTAACAATTTATTGTTATTGTTGTGTTGGAAAGGTATCCATGTGCCAGGCATGTCCAAAGTCCGAGGTGGGATTTCATACGGCGCGCGCCTCCTCTCTTTAAATGTATGGCGTTATTTTGTGCCAACGTTTGCGAGCAAAAACTCTGACTGTACAGGCGAAAAATGTTAAATAAATAAATTGCGTTTGCCTCACTTAGCAAATGTGAGTTCGCACATGGGCTGTGTTCCAAATCTCACTCTACTCTGGTTTCATGCTCACCTGACTTCATAGCTATGTTAGAAATGTAAAAGTTATGATGGAACTTTGGCGAGCAAAATATCTGGTCTTTTCGAGCTCGACTGCGTTCCTCATTTATCGGTATCGGTATATATAAGCCTGAAAAACACCAGATATCGTCATCGACCGACAATTCCCATACCGTGCAACCCAGGTTTTGATTTTTAAAAATATAATTAACAAATGATACGCAAATTAGGACGCCGCAGATTTACAACAGACTTTCTTGATCGATTTCCTTTCTCTCTCAAGGCCAGTTAAGGGAGGGGGGCGAGAGAGTGAGAGAGAGACGAGTGGAGAGGTAGAACTCTTAATCGCACGTTTTTATTAACCACGCGTTCCGATTCCATCCGCTCCCTGGTGTAAAAACCTGCCTGGTTTGATGCGCTGTGCCATGACAAAACACCTAGCATCGCCGGAGCACCTGTTGCCATGACGACGCGGCTCAGGGCCGGCAATGCGGGCGGCTTCGGGCAGAGGCGCTGAGCCACAATGACCCTACTGGTGCGTGTGTTAATGAACGCTGCAGGCTGCAGTGAGAGGGCGAGGGCGAGATAAAAAGCTTTTTGGGTTCAGCTCGGCCAACAGAGAGGAAAGAGCGGAAAGTACACACACACACACGCGCCAGACATTGTGGGAGCAGGAGCGCTTCCGATCGACAGGACGAGTGAGCTTTTATGAAGAGCAGAAAAATCAGTTCTGAGAGTGAGAGAAAGCAGCGTGGGCCGCTGAGAGAGGCTCCCGGTGAGGGGCGGAGACCGGGCAGGACGAGGGCAAACCTTGATCTACTGCACAACCTGGATGTCAGAATTCAACAATAAATCTGATGGCGGTGGTGGTGGTGTGTGTGTGTGTGTTCCTCACCTCTGTTGAAAGTAAGTGATTATTTGACATTGTGAACACACCACAGCACAGCACACAACGAAATGTTACCTCTGCATTTAACCCATCCGTGAAAGAGCAGTGGGGAGCAGTGCTTGGGGACGGTACCTTGCTCATGAGTACCTCAGCGGTAACTTTACCGGTCCTGGATTCGAACGTGCGACCTTCTGATCACGGGGCGAACACCCTACCGTTACGCCACCAACTGCCCCACCTGTTCTCTCTGTTCTGTAATTGAAAGGTCGAATCCCGGACTGGTAAAACTGGGTTCACATGTGGTTGAGGTGCACTGTGTGCTGTGCTGTGTTCACTGTGACAAATGACTATGACATTTCACCTCAATTATAATTAAAGAATTATTCTGATTTTAGTTCTTACTTGGTTAGTTTCTTGTCGTCATACAAGTCTACAAGTAGCAACAGAATACTTAACAAAACAATGAACAGAATTTTAAAAAGTAACTGAAAAAGCAAGATTATGGTCAAGATTGTGTCGATTAGAGATTCTGAATGTAAGTGTTAATTCATTTTGGTTTAATTGCTCTGCTCTGCTCCTTACTGCCTCTTCTTCTTCTCTTCATTCTCGTGTCTAACCTTCTGTTCAGCTTCCTCCAGGTTGAGGTGGTGTGGATTTTCTCAGCTGAGATTCTGTAGTAAAGTCTGAGTTCTGGGTGAAGCCATCAGGAGCAGAGTTTGGCGGCGTGTCCCGGTACGACCCGGCTGTCTGATTCCTCCTCAGCTCCCTCCTTCCCTTCCCTTCCCTTCCCTCCTTCATCCTTCGCTCCCTCTGACAGGCTTCAGCTAGACAAGTGTGTGTTAAACAGAAAGCTGTCTCCTCCTCGGCTGCTTATCTGCAGGTTTCACGCTTTCCCTCTCCTCCTTCTCCGAAGCCCACATCCCCCTGCTGCTAGGTGCATCCAGCCGGAGAGGGTTTGGCGACGAGGTCGTGGGGGGGAGTTTGGGGTATTTTCTGGTGGGAGACGTCTGGTTTCGATGCTGCTTTTTTGGGGAAGCGTGAGAGCTTGTTTTCTCCTGAGCGTGGGACGACTGATCGGCGCTGTGTAAATTGTTCTGCCCCGTGGTCAGTCCCTCGCTCCGGTGGGGCCGTGCTGCTCTGGCCTGACAGTCTGCTGTGCGTGTTTGTGTGTTGGGGAATGAGCGGTGAGAATGGGAAAATAAAAACTAACAGTAGTGGAGATCTCCCTGTTGTTTTCATCTCATAAGCTTAACAAGAAGTGCTCGGGAGAACGAGGGAACGAGGACAATCTGACGCGCTGCTGAACAACACCTGCTGGTCCAAATCGTGACGGATATTGTGTGTGTGTGTTTGTCTTACCCAGCTGCTAGATGCACCACTTCATCACAACCCAAAACACACTCGCACAGCCCTGTCATATCTAGTTGAGAGGCACTAAAACTCTCATAAATCATACATCACAGTAGGAACGGCACTGAAATTTCACACTCTGCGGAGCGCTACGCAAATCTACACAAAAGCCCAGCTCCACGTCTTTTACTCCCACGTCCTCCAAACTGCTGTTGCAATATCTTTTATCCAGCTGGTTAACCCTGAGTACCATAGCCACCTTCAAGAGCTTTTCACATTTGACCTTTTTGGGAGCGGGAATGTGAGAGAAAGGACTACATTAGTCCACGAGCTAAAAGACTCACACCAACCCTGTGAAACTCATGTTCATGTGGCAGAGGAATTTCAGGGACAGTCTTCCTGCAGCAACTTGTAGTTAGGTGAGTGAAAGTGAGTGGTTATTTGTCATTGTGAACACACCACAGCACAGCACACAGTGCACCACAACCAAATGTGACCTCTGCATTTATCCAGTGGGCAGCTAACAAGCGCCCGTGGAGCAGTGCTTGGGGACAGTATCTTGCTCATGAGGACCTCAGTGGTAATTTTAACAGCCTGGGATTCGAACCTGCGACCTTCTTATCATGGGGCGAACACCCTACCGTTACGCCACCGACAGGGTCTTGCTCAGAGGCCCAGTAGTTGTAGTGCTGGATGTGGGATTTGAACCCATAACCTTGTGATGCAAAGGAAAGTATCCTAACAACTAGACCACCAAAAGGCTTCTTAAGCCAGTAAGGAGAAAGCAGTGTGGATGTTTTGGGATTTGTGCTTTATGGGCGCGAGTAGAGGGGCAGTTGGTGGCGTAACGGTACTGTTCGCCCTGTGATCAGAAGGTCGCAGGTTTGAATCCAAGGGCCGGTAAAATTACCACTGAGGTACTCATGAGCAAGGTACCGACCCCAAGCACTGCTTCCCCAGGCGCTTGTTAGCTGCTCACTGCTCCTTCACGGATGGGTTAAATGCAGAGGTCACATTTCCTTGTGGTGCACTGTGTGCTGTGCTGTGGTGTGTTCACAACGACAAAAATCACTGACTTTCACATTAGAGTAAATATGTAATTAGGGATGTACGATAATACGGGAATCATATCGGAATCGGACGATAACTGCTTTTTTAAGTCATCTTCATCGGGCCGATGTTTAGATTTGCCTGATATTTTCTAGCTGATATTTGATGACACATGTTGTTGTACGTGGGAAAGGTAGTGCTTGTGCCAGGCATGTCCGAAGGTGGGACTTTATACGATCCGCGCCTTCTGTCTTAAAATGTATGGCATTAAGTGAAAGTGAAAGGTGAGTGATTATTTGTCATTGTGAACACAGCACACAGTGAACCACAACAAACTGTGAGCTCTGCATTTGACCCATCCGTGAAGGAGCAGTGGGCAGCTAACAAGGCCAGCACCCCGGGGAGCAGTGCTTGGGGACGGTACCTTGCTCATAAGCACCTCAGTGGTAACTTTAATGGTCTGGGATTCGAACCAGCGACCACCCTAACGTTAATCACACAGTGGAATGTTCACCAGCAAAATCTCTTGTCTTTACGCGCTCAATGTTTGCTAAATTGCATGTTAGCTTCACTTAGTGAACGTGAACTCGCACATGGGCTGGGTCCCGATCCACATACTACCGCACTTAATAGTATGGTAGGTAAGACGCTCTTATCATACTTTTCTATGCTGTAGGAAATATCTTACGAAATAACCAGGGTTGTAGCTTAAACGCCTCTCTACACACTAGGTAGTGCGCATGGAGTGTCATACGTGTCCTATTTAACTTGGTACACTACATAGGGCGGGAAGTGACTTTTCTTAAAATGTTGAAGTGCTCTGCTTTTCTTGTTTATCAGCATTGGCAGATATAAACATGAAAAACCTCGGACATTGACCGTCGACCTATAATTCCCATCGCTATATGTAATGTGTATTTCTTTAATCAGACACTAATCCAGTCTCAGCTCTGGGTCGGACTAATCAGACCGGGAAGCCTGCAGCTCAGCACAGTAATTACAGAGAAGGGATTTGTGTGGAATAAACACAAATTTTAATTTAGACTTGTCACCGTCCAGTGAACACTACGACTGGTGTGAAGTGAATGGCTCATGGGCAGCAAATGTGCAATCATTCACAACTCTGATATAACTTGTGTAAATTATAAACGTGTTTCCAGATGGATATTTGGCCGTTATATCTAGAATAAATCAGTGTTTAAGTTGTGCAGCAGCTGCTCTTTAATGAAAAAGATTTATTTAATTATTCTTTGCTATACGCTAACCACTAGAGGCCACATCTTTCAGGAAATATATTATAACTGGTGAGCTGGTCGTGATTTGGTGTGTGTGTCCCTGAGGCCTACGCTCCTCCTAATATTAAAGTTCAAATATTGAATATTTCCTTTTCTGTTTGGGTTTTTGAAGGTTTGCTTATGATTATTTTGAAAATGAAGGAATGCCTTTTTTTCCATATATTGTCCAAAAAGACAAGTCATGGAGTCATGGAGAGTGCTCAGGAATCATGCTGCACTATCATCACCTCACGACTAGGGATCAGTCCTAACTTCTCACGCATCCATCATCATCATCATCATCATCATCATCACCACCATCATCATCACTATCACCACCATTATCATCACCATCATCCTCACATCATCACCATTATCATCATCATCCTCATCCCCACCATTATCATTACCATCGTCCTCATCCTCATCACCATCATCCTCATCACCATCATTCTCATCACCAACATCATCATCACCATCCTCATCACCAGCATTATCATTACCATCATCATCATCATCATCTTCATCACCATCATCCTCATCACCATCATCACCACCATCCTCATTACCAACATCCTCATCATTTTCAGCACCATCATCACCATCACCATCATCACCACCATCATTACCACCATCATCACCATCCTCATCACCATCATCCTCATCCTCATCATCCTCATCCTCACCACCATCCTCATCACCATCATCATATGTGGTGGTGGTGTTACCCACTATTTGTCTGTACCCGGCATCACAGCATCGCCTGCCCTTTCATCTGCACTAAAGTCAGACGTTCTCTCTTCTTCACTCTGAGAGGTGTTTTGTGGAAGTACTGCGCTGCTGATTAGTGATGTCACGTTAAAGGCTCAGTATCTGATGTGCAAATAGGAACCAGAATGACAGGCAAATAGCATCATTAGTGAAGGCGGTGTTTCTCATTTGCATATTAATAGCTTGGGGGGGTTTATTACAGATAAAGCTGGAGAGAAACGCTTCAACAGGCGAGGCTGCGGAATTTGAACTTTAAGGCATTTTCCGCAGGACAAATGGAGAGTGGTCAGTATTTTCAGCTGTTTTCTGACAGATTTTTGCAATAACGTCTGGGCTTCTGCCTATTTAGTGTATTTTTTAAGTGAGTGAGTGAGTGATTATTTGTGATTGTGAACACAGCACAGCACACAGTGCACCACAAGCAGATGTGAGCTCTGCATTTGACCCGTCCGCTTTTTGGCAGCACCTAGGGATTCGTTTGGAGACTAATCAATGCTTTCATGTAACGGTTAGGGCGCTCGCCCCGTGATCGGAAGGTCGCCGGTTCAAATCCCGGACCAGTAAAGGTACCACTGAAGTACTCATGAGGAAGGTAGCGTTCCCAAGCACTGCTCAACGGGGACTGCCCGTGTCAGCTGCCCACTGCTTCTTCACGGACGTGTCAAAGGCAAAGCTCACGTTTGGTTGTGGTGCACAGTGTGCTATGCTGTGCTGTGTTCACAAGGACAAATAATCACTCACTTTCACTTCTCATTTTGGAAAGATGACCGATGTATCGTTACGCCCCTAACTGCTAGTAGCTGTGCATGAACAAGGCAGCTTTACACCTGAAAGCTTTTACATCTGTCGCTGGGAATGAGGATAAGGTGACTGACTGATGGAGTAATTTCTTTCTGGGAGTAAGGGGGCAAGGAGTATGTGTGTGTGTGTGTGTGTTTGTTTTGTTTTGTGAGTGTTTGTGTGTTTTCAGGATTCTGAGAGTGTTTCCAGAAGAGTCTTTGTTTTTTTTCTTGTGTTTTGTTTATGAGGGTCCAGGTTTTGTGTGTGCGCCTGTGTGTGTGTGTGTGTACCTTGGAGGACTTTGGGGCGCGTCTGGATCCCCTCGATGCGGGGCCCTGGAAGGCTGAGGGGAGAATAAAGAGAAAAAGAGAAGGTAAATCTCTCTTGCTGTCTCGCACACGTCTGCTCTGGCTTTTCTCACTTCAATATGGCCCGTTGTGAGCAAAACCTCCTGTGGCGTTACTCACACACACACACACACACACACACCCTCACACACACAGCGTCAGGGTTCCAAACCTTGCAGAGCTTAATCTCACACACCTGTCATTAGGCAGCCCAGCGAGGAATGAGGCAGATGAAAGGGAAACGAGTGATGGAGAGCAGATTAGAAATCAAGACTGAGAGACTCGGACTCCGGAGTGGAGAAGGAACACCGCGAACTCACAGCCGTCACCTCATCTCTCACACATCACATCCATTACACACAGGAGAGGAGCAGGACAGAAAAGCAGAGGAGAAAAGAAGGAAGGAGTAATGATAGTGGAATAAAAAGGGAAGAGTGTATAGAGAGAGAGAGAGATGTGGTGTTACTGTGACGCTACTGCAGTATAGTGGACAGACGTGTGGTCAGAGTGACGTAGAGCTGCAACTATCGATTCTTTTTCTAGTCACGTATTCTATCGTTTTTTTCATTGATTAATCAAGTAATCGGATACAATCTTTTTTTTTTTAATAGAAAAAAGACAGTACCTTTGTTTTTAGGCTTATTCTAATGTGTGAGTAGAAGTTAGCCATATACGCTTATGTTGTTGTGTTCGGGACGTCCTGCGCTACTCAAATTTGTCATAGTTTGATGAGTAAATACTGACAGTTATGAAATCAGCACCTTTCTGATGAAAACTGACTTGCGGCTGTAGAAATTTTAGTTTAGTTTTTTTAGCATTATATAAAATAAAAGTGCTGAAAACGTAGACAGTACTAGAAATAGTAGGGATGCCCCGATCCGATACGTGGATCAGTTATCGGCCCGATAATGACTCAAGTAGCTGGACCAGGTATTGTGCCATTGAGCTGATCTCTGGAGCCGATATGTAAATTATGTAAAAAAAAAAAAAACTCTGCAAGCCAATACAACACACTATTCTTATTATTTCTAGTAGTCATGTCTACAGCGCCAGCACTTTTATACTACATAAAGCTAAAAAATAGAAGAAAATTCTACAGTCTTTATATCAGAAATGGACTGATTTCAAGATTGTGCCAACATTTACACATTAAACTATGTCAAATCTCAGTAGTCCAGGACGTTCTGAACACAACAACATGAAGCATGTATGATTAACTTCTACACAAACACTATAATAAGTCTATAAACAAAGGGAAATGCCCCAAATTCTCTCAGGACTGTAAAGGTATAAAATCTGGTATTGGATCGGTACTCAGGATCGGCCGATAGCCAAAGCCTAAGTATCGGTATCGGTATCAGAACTGAAAAAGTTGGATCGGTGCATCCCTAAGAAATAGTAAGAACCGTGTATGTTTTATTGCCGAGACCCAGAGTTTTCACTGCATTCCCAGTGCATTCTATTGCGGAAACACTTCTTTATCCATTTGGTATCCATCAGAATATAGAATCATTTTCAATAAACATTCTATATTTTTTATTTCTTATTGATTACACTATAACATTATAAAATGGGAAAAAAAATCTGATCAATTGAAAATGAAGAAATACTGAAGTTTTGGGTCATTTCTACGTCAGACGCTTAACACACACACACACACAGTCTTGTATTACTATCTTTGTGAGGTCCTTCCATAGACTCCCATAATGACTAAAGTACATAATTTTACACCTACACCTAATCCTAACCCTAACCTTAACCTCAGTAACCAAAAGCACATCTTTTATCTCTTTTAGTTTCTCAAATAAAACAAGCACATTTTCTATAAAGTCATTTTTCCTCATGGGGACCCCTCAAATGTCCCCACAAAGCCCAAAAAAAACAGATAAAAGTGATTTTAGGAGACAAAAAGGTCCCCACAATGCGATAAATACATGAACACACACACACACACACAGCACTTTAGTCCACAGCAGGTTGAATTCTACGTCAGACACTTAACTCGTAGTGGAGAGCATGAGAACCTTTCAGTCCTCTTAATTAAATTTCTTATTTCATTTTAACAAGTTCTTATAATCAATAATTTTTTCTTAATAAGATAATTGCAGCCAACACTCCATGTGCACTACCTAGCGCAGGGGTCTGCAACCTACGGCTCTAGGGCGTCGTTTGGCTCTTTCGTCCCTCTGCCGCCGCTCAATGCGGGGCTCCCTATAGCTTTGAATTTTTTTTGTAAAAAAATAATGGCGATTATATTTTATTTTGATGTCACTTTTCCCCAATGAGATACTTCTTCTGATCTTATAACATTAAAATAAAATGTTTTTAAATGTTTTGTTGATGTAAATATGCGTCACTGCTCACCAAACCCTGACCCCTGCAGGTTGTACTTGTATAACTATGTATGTGACAAATACAAATCTTGGATTTGGCGCGAGTGATAATTCTGAGCTTGTTATGACACGCTGGTAAGTAATTTGGGTTTTTCTATAAGCTGCGGTTCGTGTGTATATTTCCCCTGTGGTGTTGCTGGTGTGTGTGTGTGTGTGTGTGTGTCTGTCTCACCCTCCATTATGGACTTGGTTTTAACAGGGCTGGATAAAGCAGCTTTCTGTCCTCCACGTGCTCCTCGTCCAGACTGGGACACAGCACCTACAGAGTTAAAAGTGACCACAGCTTCCGGTCAGTCAGTTTAGGGTTCGCTGTGGTGTTTAGTAGAGATGTAGCCGATCAGATATGTGGATCAAACAGCTGGATCGGGTATCGGCGGCATTGGGCCGCTCTATGGAGCCGATCTGTGAATGTGTGCACACTCAATTCGTTATGCGTGGGAAGTGGCACTGTGGTAAAGTAGAGCTGAAACGATTGTTCCAATAACTCCAATAATTCTATTACAATTCAATTCAATTTCAATTCAAATTTATTCATATAGCGCTCTTAACAACAGTCATTGTCACAAAGCACTTTACATATAACCGGCCTAAACCCCCCCCAACAAGCACACCTGAGGCGACAGTGCCAAGGAAAAACTCCCTCTAATAGGAAGAAACCTTGAGAGGAACCAAGACTCGGAGGGGGACCCCATCCTCCTCTGGGCGACCGAGCGCACAAACATTTGTGACCCTGCCTATGATAACCCAGCTAAAGTCATTTTTTGGCAACTCTCTGTTTTATACATAAAATAATTCTACATAATTTAAAGAACACTTTCTGAAAATTTCACCTTGATATCTTTAATACTGACCAAGTAAGGCCAAATTACAGGCTCAGAAAAACAGGTTTTTGAGAAATTTCAATGTAAAAACACACATATTTTCAACACTGATGCATCTTTGAACCATAATTATCCTGATTGTGTGTCATATACCAAATTAAAGCTTACGTTCTCCCATTTCAAGTGATATATGACACATTTATGGAAAAATTCTGATACTTTTAGAAAATGGGTCTATTTATTATGATATGCATGGCGAAAAAGCATGCATATCAACACGAAAAAGCATGTTTAAACACTCGGCTACCTTCTGTTCCTTGCTTATTGGCGCCGCCATGGGGGATGGAAAAAAATTACCTCAGAATTTTTTTCTGAGATATACCAACCATAAAATGTCGATGAAATAGCCTGGTTAGATTGACAAAACATTCATCTACTGAAAACAAAGCACTGTTTCTGATGTGCACACAGTGACACAAAGCAACACACACAGAAAGCGGCACCCGGCTAAAGTCGCAATTTTTCTACCTCCTCTTTACCTGACGTGACTGCCGCGGATGCGCATTGATCTTAATGTCTGTATGCACTTTATAATGATAGAACAGTAGTTCCTAAACCGAATGACACCCAAATCACCAGTTGTTTTTGCACATAAAGTAATCCCAAAGACGTTAGAAAAGCAATGTTTACGAAGCCAACCTCCGGTATTTTCCGGTGGAAAATGGAAACGTAAGGTGAATAAAATCACCAATTTCGCTATTTATCCTGTTAGAAATTACATTTCAAACATTACATCCAAAAACCTCAGTACATAATCTATCATTTACTGCAATAAACTCATATGGCATATTGTTGACATTTTTCTCGCTATGACTACTTTGACGCTCTTTATTTCATATTTAGATTGGCGATTTTAGCCGGGTTTTCACAGGCGGGGTCACATTTAATGCACAACAAGCAGAAATGGTCGAGGCAATTTCTCTAGAATCGAAGCTTGGTTTAATTCATTTTACTCACTAGAGCAGCTCCGCTTGTATTTCACACGGAGGCTTAATGGTGACACACAGAGTTTTCAGTGGCGCGATGAAGACGAGAACTGATCCCTCTGCATGTAAAAGTATTTGTGAGATGTTCCGTGCACTAAAACTGAAGTAAATGCATAAAAACATTTTGCCATTTTTCGCGATGTAAACATGCGCGCTGTGTTAATGACCGTGTGCATGAGCGCCGTTACTCGCTAAAATGCTCCAGTTCGGTCAAAACGTCCCCTTTATTACAGACACAAACCATATTTTAGCTGATAAATGACCACAATAACCAGCGTTCTACTCACAATTCTGCCGTTTATTTCGATTTTCCCATAGATTTTCCATCGTTTATTCTGGAGCACGCGCCCAGCGCATCATTGTGACGCAGCTCCGGGGCGCGCCCAGAGGATCGTGGGAAATGTAGTTCTCTGCAAAAGCAGCTCATTTCCTTAAGCATAACAATAATCTCAGTCATGTATTCAGACATTTTAAAGCATTATTTTATGTTTAAAAGAAGACTGTGACTGTATCGGCGTTGCATCGGTATCGGCAGATATCCGAATTTACAATATCGGTATCGGTATCGGACATAAAAAAGTGGTATCGGCCCATCTCTAGTGTTAAGTCTGTAAGTTTGAATGTGTAGATAAATTTTTTAACACTTTAATGAACAAAAACCCCCGATTCAATTTGATTAATATAGCGCTCTTTACAACAGACATTGTCACAAAGCGCTTTACATATAACCGGCCAAAACTCCCCACTTGTTCTGAGGATTCACTATTTATATTCTGCGACATCACACGCCCACACCGCCGCTCCGGCACCAGGACAAGCGCCGTTTCAGCACCAAGGACAATGGTCACCTGTCGCCACCAGGGCCAGCTCCTGTGTGCAAACATCTCCGGAGCCCCACCCCTAACAACGCACGGCTGGAGCGACATTACCGCCTTGTTACGGCTCACTACGGGGAGAACAAAAGACGACGCCGAAGAGCCACACGCGGTCGGCGAGTGACACGCACTAAGGACGCCTGCACCCCGACCTCTAACGAATTGTGCTTTCTCGAATTGAGCGGCCCTGACGTCACCTAAACCTGCACCACTCCATGACGATCTCCAATCCCACACCGACGGACTTTCTTCCCTACGGACTTCACCACATTTTCTAATAAAAAAGGAGCCCCTCCGGCTCGTGTTAAACTTGCTCCGTTGTGTTTTGCGCATTTATTCCACGGGTACCCGCTAAAATTCACATAGTTGGGATCGAGACCACCTAAACTGAGACTGAGACCAGACCAAGACCAGAGTTTGTAGTTTGAGAACTACATTTTTGCGCATGACGGCGTTCCATATGTAGGGCCCTATGAAATCAGTTTTGTTTTTTCCTAAATTGCGTTTGATTTTTTCCTGAATTCCATTTTTTTCCATTTTTTCCGTGTTTTATATTATAATCATAATTATGGAGTGGATGGAAAAAAGAAAAATACAATAGAAAATAAATTCACATTAAATGATTGTTATTCAACTTCAACAAAGAGGTGAAGTTGAGCAGAACATTTACTGCTTTGGTGAAACATTTACCTGTAAACAACAAAAAACATTCATTTTTTTCATGCAAAACGAAACGTTTCTGATGTGAGTTTTTGACTGTAAGTGGTCGTCACGTGTTCTTGCAGGGCAGTCTATCGTGTGCTGGCAAAAGACTTGTTCTCCTGATTCATAAAAAAGGTTTGGGTATTGTTCAGTTGAATTCCGCGATTCCGTCCGCGTTTTCCGCATCGCGCAAATCATAGGGCCCTACAACAGCGCTAACGTGTGTTTTCATCGTGAATAACGTAATTAATGCCTTTTTAGGCAATTATTCAGTTTTTGCGCGTAGAATTACTCAGAAATAATTCCTAAATTATTTCTCACAATTTTCTTGTGATTCTGATGGTGTGTATGGTTTTTTTGTATGTTAAAGGGATTCTGAGTTATTAAAACACTTATTAATAAATAACGCAAAATGCCTGCATCAGTCTCAAAGAGTTTTAATAGTAATATTCTCAGAAATAAAATCCCAAGGCGTCTTTGTCCAGGTCCACGACAAGACCGAGTACAAATACGGCCGATTCCGAGACGAGACCGAGACGTTTAAAAACTGGGCTCGAGACCATTACTATCGCATACTGATATCTGGAATATTTTCACCATCAAAAATATTTAGATTTAATTTACATTATGTCACAGAACGCTTTTTACGAATATTGTCTGTCCTTAAGTGATTATTTGTCATTGTGAACACAGCAAACAGTGCTGACCCATGAAGGAGTAGTGGGCAGCTTTTTGGCAGTACCTGCTACCTTGCTCATGAGTACCTCAGTGGTCCCTAACTGGCAACCCTCCAATCACGGGGCCGACTCCCCAACCGTTACACTACCAACCGCCCAACGCTACTTGTTGCATGTTTGTAGTTTACGTCAAACTCATGTAAACTCGCCACGACAAATTCCTTGTGTGTTTCATACTTTTCATTCATTCGTTATCTGAACCGCTGAATCCCACCTGGGGTCGCACGGGGCCCGGAGCCTTTCCCGGAAACAAGTCGGGGAACAACCCCGGGCAGGCGCCAGCACACCGCAGGGCACACACACACTCACACAATCACATTCACACCTTACTGGGCCAATTTAGAGTTACCAATTAACCTATAGTGCAAGCCTTTGGACTGTGGGAGGAAACCGTAGCAGCCGGAGGGAACCAACGCAAACACGGGGAGGGCATGCAAACTCCACACAGAATAGCCCTACGGCCGTCCCCGGGGTTCGAACCCAGAACCTTCTGGCTGTGAGGCGGGAGCGCCGACCACTGCGCCCACGTGCTGCCCGTGTTTCATACTCGAAATCTTCAAAGCTGCGCGGGCTCGATCTCGCCTCCTGAGACGTGTGCGTGCTGAGAAAAACACTGCATGTTCATTTTTTCCCTAATTGTGTAAGCAAGAGAGTCAGTTAAATACATTGGTCAAAGGTTCACACACAGTTAAATGCCTCTGTAATGGTGTGAGTGTGTGTACAGACGCTGCTCCACTTCAGAGCCTCGGCACTAACGGGGGGATTAATCCATCTCCGCTCTGCCTCTCTCCACATTCCAACCTTTAAAAGGGTCATTATAATGCCAGAGATGTATTAACGCTCCCTCCATCATCAGCTGAACACCAGCACGTTAATCTGACCTGTTTTCCTCCACACCACCAATCAGCACACGTGCACACACACACACACACACAGATTCATTTTGAATTCTGACATCCAAACCAAAATATCACACAGTAAGAAGAGCGTGATGAGTGTGTAGAGATGCAAAACTGCGTTCCCATCCATAAAAATGCTGCGTATTGGAAAATCAACCACATCCAGATGTGCTGCGTTGTCTCGTACGTAAGTTAATATTTTCCATCTTGTGTGTATGGGTTAATGAACTTGCTTACGCAAGATAATAACCTGCGCGCATAAGATAACATACTATTAGGGCTGGACGATATGGCATAAAAATAATATCGCGATATTTTTCAGCTATATCACGATACACGATATATATCTCAATATGTTGAAATTTCCTCTAAATCACTGTATAAATGATCAATTCGGCCTTATGTTGCATAAAATGACACCAATATAATGAATTTAGCCAAAGTTTAACATAGTAAATGCTTTTATTTTAAACCAAAGTATAATATAGCAAACTTTATACTTTATATTGGGGACAGACAAGTGGGCAAGGGGAGCCACTGACTGCGTGCTTATTAAACGTGTAAGACCTATTAAATTATGATTATATGATCGATAAACTATAACTATAACTCCGTCATCTTTGGTTTTTCTGTAGAAAGTTTCTGTAGCGTGCAGTCAATCACAAAACCAGGAGCCATCGGCCAATAGGATTCGCAGGCAGAAACTGCCAATACCCCGCCCCCAAACTGCCTCTTTCAAACCGCGCGCGTAGAAATCTCACTCCAGCAAAAAAAAGCCGCTCGTAGGTAATCTACTTTGCACGCGAAGACATTTAACACATCGAGAGGAAAAAAGACATTCGAGAGAGGAAAAATACAGTTTGCGTGCAATATTATCACAACTGCACACTCGATTCTTAATTTTGTGCTCTCGAGTTTCACATTTGCGCTCGCGACTTTGAAATTTACGCTCGCGGAATGTTTGCGCGCTCTAGTTTTGGCATTGATGTGACGCCATAGGCGGGGGAGCGAGCAGAGAAGTGAAACGTGAAAGCGGTACAAAACGCGCATGCGCTAGGAGAGTTTTCTGGCTGGGCGGGGGAGCGGGCTGTCTGCTTTGACGGGGCAGAAAAGCACAACTCGAAAGCGAAGTACGTGCTGTCTGTTTAACAATAACGTTAGGATTTATACTCATTTGCTACATCGCACGTGGAACAAGTCGAGATACAGCGAGTATATTCGATTAACCGCCCACCCCTACGTACTATACATTTACAGTATATGCATCTCTGCGGACTTCACACACACACAAACACACTCCACGTTAGTTCATGCTTACGAACACGGTACTGTTGTCAACACGACTCATTTACTGAAACAAAAACTGAGCAAGATCAACTCTCTGGATGTAGAAACGAGCGTTGAGAAGTCAACAAAACTCTAAATGCAACTCCCTCGTGGTGTAAAAAGCGTAAACCTGCACGGCAAAATCAACTTGTTGCATGACAGTTAATTTGTTCGTAGAGAATAACAACTTCAAGATGAAGATAAATAAAATGAATTAACTTGTGCATGTGGTGGATTTTTCTTTTCCACCTGTAGTGTTAAACTCAGAAGTCAGAAATAAGGACAAACATCAGGAGTCTCCAGTTGTAACCAAATTTAATCTCACGAGGGGAGTCTGTCTCACGCACCTCTGTGAGTGTCTGAGAGAGTCCGATTTGCACCCTCATACACCCAGCCCAGGGTTCCCACACCTTGGTTAACATCAAATTCAAGGACCTTTCAAGGACTTTCCAGGACCAATATCCTCAAATTCAAGGACCACACGCGGCGGCATTTACCTACTGCTACCGCTGAATATGTTATCAATTCTGCACCTAGCAGAATGTTGGTCTTTTGTGTCCTTCGCCAACCACTCCGCATAGCTTTCTTTGGCAAGCCATGCATCCTGGAATTAGCATTTTCCGGGCATCCAGATGCAACGACTCTTCAAAAACTCAGCGTAACTCTGGTTGCACCTAAAGTGGCTACGCACACGTTACGTTGACTACGTACAGGAAACACAAGAATGTAGTGCCGAAAATGTACAGAAGAACAAACGAATTTCGCAAATTAAAAGTCGGCGTAGGCATAGATTTAAACAAACTTGTGGTGGCAAAATAATAACATGTTAACAGTGGTCGTCATCCATGAAATTTAAATTCCCAAAAAATATTCAAGGACCTTCAAGGATGGTGTCCTTTTATTCCTGTTTTCAAAAACTTTCCATTTGTTCAGATTCACAAACTTTCAAGGATTTCAAGGACCCGTGGGAACCCTGCCAGCCTTTTATACATTATCTCAGGGTGTAGCACAAAGGGTCCTTGATCAGCATTCCCTCTTTTTCTACTCAACAAGGTTTGGTCGTCACACTGCAAAAAAATCAGTGTCAGAAAATAAGAAAAAGAAAAGGGATAATAAGAAAAAAGGTACCAGAATCAAGCAAAAGTATCTGCCAATATAGTGATAAATTTCTTTTGTAAAGGTCTCCTAGAACAAGAAAAAAAATCTTTCCATTTGTCCATGTTTTTAGCTTTAATAATACATTGGTTTCTTAAAATATGCAAAGTTGTCATGGATTTCTTAACTCGTAGTGGAGAGCATGAGAACCTTCAGTTCTCTTAATTAAATTTCTTATTTGTGACCCTCCACGGCAAAACCAATCGCTTGTCGCAAATTTTCAAAATTGAATGATTATGTTTTCATGAAAGGGCATAAATCAAGCTTCAAAACGATACCTATATGGAATGAATCGGACTTTGAAGTTGACTATCGCCGTAGCACTCACAGACGCTCGGTGCGGTCGCGGCTATGTTTGCATTTACGGTAGCCTACGCTGCATTCACAGCCACACGGATAGTCTTCCTGCGTTAGGTTAACTGAACTTCAGGAGACAGAGATGGATTCTGGACAAATATCTTGACGCCAGTCAACCAGTGGATTTACCGTAAATATTGGAGTAGAGCGGTCAAAACAGAAACCTTTAACATTCTGCTGGAATTGAATTCCTCACCTCAAGAAAGTCACGTTTTTAGGATGGAAAGGGTAAGTTTTTCAGCAAAAATTTATTCACAACGGTACAATATAGACCTTCCACTGTTTCAAAACACTAAAAACAAAAAATCCAAAATTTTACCCCACGCAACATAAACAGTCGTTTTTCTCGGAAACCTCTGTTGCAACAAGCGACTGGTTTTGCCGTGGACAGTCACATATTTGAACCTGCACGAAGCAGTTTTTTTAAAAGGCGGAATATTTAATTTCCCTCATTTATGCCTCCTTTGATAATAAAACCCCGTCTCAGTCACCTGCAGCTCCAACACAAACCCCGGCTCTAACGCCTTCCTGCTGCCAACAAATCACAGTTTCGGCTGGTTGGTGCTAATTTCTCCTGCTTCTGTCAGCATCCAGCACGAGTGCCAATTAGCACCAGCTGAAAAGCCTGGCATTAATGAAATTACAATTAGGCCGAGCCTGGCCTGCCGCAGGGCTCAATCAGCCCGTAACGCTCTCGTTCATTATCTGACGCTAAATATTCTATTCCTGTGATTAAATATGGCCTTTTTAGTCGGTTTGCTTTATTTATTCCTGCACTCAGCCTCACATCTGCCTGCTTTAAGGTAAGGCTCGATCGATAGGCTTTATTCAGGCCCGATATCAATACTGATTATTAGTATTCAAGACGAGTGATAACTAATATTCTAACTAGAGATGAGCCGATACCACTTTTTCATGTCCGATACTGATATTATAACTTTGGATATCTGCCAATACCGATGCAACTCCATAAAACATAAAATAATGCTTTAAAATGTCTAAATACATGACTGAGATTATTGTTATGCTTAAAGAAATGCTTGATTTAAATACTGTTTTCCTACTAAAACAATGTAATAATTACACACACACACATATGCTAAATTATTTGTTCTCAAAAATTGTTCGTTTAGACATATAAATATTTATTTTTTCTTACTGATTACACTATAATATTATAAAATTTAAAAAAAATTGATCAATTGAAAATGAAATAATGAAGTTTGTCATTTTGAACCAATTTGGCCTATAAAATGAGCTGCGTTTGCAGAGAACTACATTTCCCACAATCCTCTGGGTGCGCCCCGGAGTCCCGGAGCCACGTCACGATGATGCGTTGGGAGCGCGTTCCAGAATAAACGATGGAAAATCTATGGGAAAATCGAAATAAACGGCGGAACTGTGAGTAGAACGATGGTTGTTGTGGTTATTTATCAGCTAAAATATGGTTTGTGTCTGTAATAAAGGCGGCGTTTAGACCGAACTGGAGCGCTTTAGTGAGTAACGGCGCTCATGAGCGCGCTCATTAACACAGGGAGAAATGTCGAAAAATGTTTTTATGCATTTACTTCAGTTTTAGTGCACAAAACATCTCACAAATACTTTCACATGCAGAGGGATCAGGTCTCGTCTTGATCACGTCACTATTAAGCCTCCGTATGAAATACAAGCGGAGCTGCTCTAGTGAGTAAAATGAATTAAACAAAGCTTCGATTCTAGAAAAACTGCCTCGATCATTTTTTGTAATAGAATTATTCGAGTTATTGGAACAATGGTTTCAGCTCTACTTTACCGCAGTAACACTTCCCACGCATAACGAATTGAGCGTGCACGCGTTTACAGATCGGCTCCATAGAACGGCCCAATGCCACCGATACCCGATCCGGCCGTTTGAGCCGTTATCGGACCGATACCCATCCACATATCGGATCAGCTACATCTCTAATTCTAACCTGGTATATTTTTTAATGTAGAAAGAAAAATTTGGTGAAAGAATAAAAGACAACCAGACAGAATACTTTATGTAAACGCCTTTCGGCACGTGTTGAATTCTGAGAACTTTTCATTATGTTTTTAACAGGAAAAAGAGCAGGAGCTCCAGCCTGCGTGTCAGAATGCCAAACCTTCCGTGCTGATTGGCTAACGATTGGGTGACGATTAACCAATCACAGGGTGTGGTGGGCGGGGCATTCATCTAGACCACATGGTGCAGACTTCAGGCGGAAAGACATTAGTACATTTATAATCGGCGTTGATAATCAGCCAGGCCCATAATCGCTCGACTCCTGGTTTAAGGCTCACATTCACCTGATTAAAAAATCTTTAGCTCAAGAAATGATGCGGGAGTGAAAGTGCAGGAGACAGGGTTCGTACCCCTTTTCCAAGGTAAAGTTCAAGCACTTTTCAAGCACAAGTTAGAGGATGGATGGACATTTACAGTGTTTAGTGGACGCTCTTATCCAGAGCCGCTTACATTTCCTAATTTCAGGGACACTTCCCCTGAGAGCCACTTAGGGTTAAGGGTCTTGCTCAGAGATCCAATGTTGGTAACGCCAAAGGTCAGATTCGAACCCACAACCACTTGTGCCAAAGGTGAGTGTCCTACCACTAGACCACCAACACCTCTTAATGGACGATAATGTGACACCATTTATTAAGTAGACTTTGCTTGGTAACTACGGCTGAGTTAATATGTGACTCTGCACGGCAAAACCAGTCGCTTGTCGCAACAGAGGTTTCTGAGAAAAAAGAGCGTTTATGTTGCGTGGGGTAAACTTTTGGATTTTTTGTTTTTTGTTGGTTGACTAGCGTGAAGATATTTCTCCGGAATCCATCTTCGTCTCCCGAGTTCAGTTAACCTAACGTAGGTAGGCTATCCGTGTGGCTGTGAATGCAGCGTAGGCTGTGAATGTTGATATCTCAGTCATATGTCGTCCGATTCATTCCATATAGGTATCGTTTTGAAGCTTGATTTATGCCCTTTCATGAAAACATAATAACTCAATTTAGAAAATTTGCGACAAGCGACTGTTTTTGCCGTGGAGGGTCACATATTTATATTCATAATAAAACACACCTCATACTTATGTTAATAAAACATTAAGGACTTGACTTGTGTTCTTACAACTTTTGTTTTCTCGAGATCACGAGAGAAAAATTACTCAGAAACTGGAGAAAACACGGAAAAATATCACAGGTTCACGAGAAAATGAGAAAGTAAAGTTGACGCGAGTCGTCTACGGACTTCTGTAATATAGAGCGGAGTGGAGAAATCCTCACTCCTCCACTCACATGCTCATTTACGGAGCCGTAACTCATTGGCTGGCTATGCACTGGGCCAACGTCTACTGTGCTTACGTTTCGAGTAGCGGGAAATCACAAATGTTACAGTTTAGAAACGCTGGCTTTGTTCTTTGATCACGCGTAGCTGAGGCCATGTCCACACGTACACGGGTATTTCTATGCGTTTTGGCCTTGCGTCCACGCGTAAACGGCATTCTGGGTCAGTGAAAACGATTTTTGAAAACTCTGTTTCTGCGTTAAGGTGTGGACAAGAACAACCAAGATTTTGAAAAACGGAGCGTTTTGCGCCACACCGTGCGCTGCTCATATGACATCACAGTATGCGCCGTGTCTACATTAGGTTTTCATCTACAATGCAAGGCATGCTTTTGACAGCGTTTTTTGTGATTGCGTGTGGACGGAGATATTTTTGAAAACGTGCTCGTGTGGACGCGATTTTAGAAAAAAACGAAAACAGAAAATCTCCGTTTTCAGAAATACCCGTGTACGTGTGGACATGGCCTGAGAAGCAATGCTAACACAGACATCCCAACCTGCAAAAACACAGTTCAGGGGGGTATCACCCTCCAACCCTAACCCCAACCTGAACCCTAACCCGAACCCTAACCCGCCTGCACTGTTATCTGACTGGCTTGTTTTGCTAAGTAAACCAATCAGGATACCCTTTGTCTAACATGGGCTACATGAACAGGCACACACGCAGTGATCCACACATACGCACGTTCACTCTCTCTCGTTCCGCCGTGTGTGCGCTTCCCTCAAGCGCGCGATAAACACGCTACTGTCTTGCGTGCATGCTCTTGTTTGCTAGCTCTAGGGAGCCGCTATCAATATGCGGGAGACTCCCGGAACTTCCGGCAGACTTGGGATGTCTGCTAACACGGCTACGCTTTATATCACACAGTGTTTCTACATTACCAAGTAATTAACAGTTAGCAGTTAGTATGCAACTCATCCTGGCATGCTGGTCTCGGTCAGACGCCCTGCGCTCTGGGGGGGCGCAGAGTCACACTCATCAAAGCTCATCAGAGAGCGCGGTTTCATTTTTTAATCCGACTTATTTTACTTGTCTCTGTTTAATCAGTGAGTTAATACTGAGGTAGATGACTGTATATTAGGGGTGCAACGATTATTCGACGTTGTCGACAAAAGTCGACAATAAAAATAGTCGCCGACAAATTTGATTGTCGATAAGTCGATAATTGTCGCCAGACGTATTTTTAAACGGAGTGAGACGTTTTCCTTCCTTTCTAACTGTGCAATACTAGCGCTTTCCAATAGAGTGCACCAGTACACCACACTCTGGCGAGATTCGCTCTTGCGAAATAGCATTCAGTGACAGCTAGAAGAACGGCCCTACGGCGTCACATCAACGGCAAAACTAGAGCGCGCAAAATGGCTTGCTGCAAAAATTTTGCGGGCGTAAATTTCAAAGTCGCGAGCGTTAATGTGAAACTCGAGAGCACAAAATTAAGAATCGAGTGCGCGGTTGTGATAATATTGCGCGCAAACTGTATTTTTCCTCTCTCGAATGTCTTTTTCCTCTCGATGTGTTAAATGTCCTCGCGCACAAAGTAGATTACCTATGAGCGGCTTTCTTGCTCGAGTAAGATTTCTACGCGCGTGGTTTGAAAGGGGCGGGCTTGGACAGTTTTGGCGGTTTCTGCCTGCGAATCCTATTGGCCGATGGCTCCTGGTTTTGTGATTGGCTTAAGAAAGAAAAACCAAAGATGTCGAAGGAAGAGGAACGGCGACGGGTTATAGTTTATCGACCTTATAATTATAATTTAATAGTTAGGTCTTATACGTTTAATAAGCACGCAAAACAGTAAAGTAACCAACGCCTTTGTCACTCGCTCATAAATGTTATAATGGTACGTTACCATTTTCTCAGTACCATCAGAAAACCAGGAGCCATCGTAAGGCTAGATGAGGCAAAGAAGAAACTTATTTATTAAAACATGCTTTTGAGTGAACTATCTTTCTTGTCTTTATTACTTACCACAAAATTTAAATAGCCTCATACTAAATGTAAAAGCTGGTGGCTAAATCGGAGTCATTTTATAATTATGCAATTTATAATCCGATTAGTCGACTAATCGTTTTAATAGTCGATGACTAGTCAACTATCAAAATAGTCGCTAGTTGCAGCCCTACTGTATATCGTGAAATACACTGCCCTCCAAAAGTTTGGACACGCCCCTGGCAAAGTGGGGTTCTGGACAGTATCGCCATGAATCCTTGTTAATTTGTGATAATGTTGCACTGATAAGGGACAAGACAAACTACCAAAACATATTTTATTACATAAAGAGTTTATTAAACAGTTTATACATAGAAAATACTTCAATTTTGGATTCATCAAAATATCCACCATTAGCAGCTATTACAGCTCTGCATAATCTGGGCGTCCGAGCTGTCGATGAACCAATCAATTGTCGATGCTATTAAGGTGTGCCGACCCAAAAATCTTTTAAAAACCTGTTTTAAGCAGTAACCAGACATCACAGCTGGCAAAGCGGCATGTCTGACTTTGACATGTATATACTGCCATTATTATGTAATCAAATAAAAAATGATTACTGCTGGTATCCAAAGATAATGTCAAGTTACTTTAATGTATTTGCACCAAAAAATGATGAGGATTTATGCTGATATCGTCCAAAACCCCACTTTGCCAGGCACGTTTCCAAACGTTTGGAGCGCAGTAGAGCTGGGCGATATGAACAAAAACATTATCACGATATTTTTTGTCATATTGATCGATTTCGATAATTATCACGATATATTGTCATATTGTGTTTTTTTATGTTTTGTTTTTTTTGGATTCTTATACAGACTGAATGAACAAGTTAAAATAATCAAACAATATTAAACAAATCATTTTCAACAAATTTCTACTTGAAGAGCCCTGAGAACTGGGGCAAAAAAAATTGCCGCTGCCAAAGAACAGCTAAAGAGAGCTGTCAACACCGCACTTCCAGAGCGCTTTCTCAGTGCTTGTTGTTGCTAAGTTACGAAAAGCGTCATCTGGTACTTTCACGTATTTTATTAGCTTTTTTCTCAGGCGGCATTTGTTGTCAAAGCGTCCGCCGTAACTATAAAGCGCTGCATTTTCATCGCCTTTTTTCACTCGCCGCGGCATCTTTTCTAAGGGCCGCGACATACTCAACGCTACGTGACGGGTGCGCTTGCGATTAATCTTGAGGACTCCAGCAGGTGGCAGTGTACACCATAAAAGTGTCCAGTCTGCCGTTAAGTGACAGAAGAAGAGTAAGAAGTAGAAAGTGGCAGTGAGAGAAAACATTTCGCTGTGAAATGATAAAAAATAAAAATAAAAAGATAAAAAATTATTTGCATTCGGATGTTACAAAGGTACAAAAAAAACGGCGAAACCGTTCAGCCGCATTGATAGTAAACAACGATGCTGACGTCACGTGGCAAAACTTTAACATACAGCCGCCCCAATTTTTCAAGAGGTACTGCAACTCTCATAAATTTATGACGACATGCTCAGCGGACGCGTCAAGAGAACGCTGACAACGCGTGCCAGCCATGATGCACGTGCATAAGCGCTCTGAACGTTAAGTACATCTCGGCACGCGACCACTAATGTTTACCGCGCGACTTTTTCGTGTGTTATGGGCAAATTTGCATCATTGGGCGCGATTGGCTGTTGTGCTGGTGTTACGCCAAGCTACGTGACTGGCCAAAGATACTGTCTATCTCAACGCGCTGGCGCATAGTGGACAAACAAGTATGATCGAATTTTACAGCTTAGTTTATCATCGTTATCGTCATCACATTTTTCTCAATAAAATACTGAGATCGTTTTATCGCCCAGCACTAGAGGGCAGTGTATATTTCAAGCATTTTCCAGCACTTTACCCAAAATTCAAGCATGTTCCAAACCTTACAAACACAACATTAAAATTCAAGCTTTTTTAAGGATTTCAAGCAACCGTACGAACCCTGAGGAGAAGAGAGGAGGTGAAGAAGCCAAAAAAAACCCAGGCTTCATTCACCAATGTTTTCTTAAATTTCTTATGTTCTTAAGACATTTTAATAGTATAATATTCTAGAGCTGTAGAGCGGAAGAAAACCCAATGCAGTAAAATTAGAACAAATCTCAAGTAAGAAAACACTGGTAAATGTCAGAATCTTGGTGAAAACGGCGCAAGTAGAAACAACAAATTTCTTCGTAAGTGTGGTTGGTGAATGAGGTCCAGTGTGTGTGTGTGTGTGTGTATGTGTGTGTACCTCTTCCTCGTCCTCTTGCAGTGGTGCTTTGGCCACGGCCCCCTCGTCCTCTAGAGCCTCGCCCCCTTCCACGAACCGATGGCGCGGGGCCGGAGTCTTCGTCTGACTCCATGAGGACATCGTCGTCGGGCTCGTCTGAGAGGTCAAACCCTGCGTCCCTTGTGGGCTCGTCCCGGCCCCTGTGGGCTTTGGCTCGGTTCATGGCCTAAAACAGAAAACATAATGCAAACTTATATTCAAATTTCCCCCCAAAATACATTTACGCTCACTGCAGGGTTGTGCTCAGGGGCCCAGTGGTGGTAGTGCGGGAGGTAGAACAGAGCTGGATTTGATCCTACAACCTCCTGGTCCCTAGCGGAGTATTTTACCACTAGACTGCTCGCCTCAAGTTTTTCCTCAACCCACCAGGATAAGATCACGTGCTGCAGCATCAAAATAAACCTTTCACTTTTCATGAGCAGAAACGTTTCATCTCTCACATCGGACGATAATATCGCCGTACTGATTCATCGTTCTGTCTCTAATCACGACTCCATCTCCCGCTTTATGCAGCGGCAGTTATGTTGAACCCGCACTGCTGCAATGTGACACGTGGTGAAGCTGACGGCTTAGCGCTTTGTGGCGTGACTGAAGCAAAGGCAGAGCGAAACGGTCAGTGTCCATTTACTGAAGCTAATTCACGCCATAACAGCTTTATTACTTATTGCACATGCCATCAATGCAGCTCACGCCTCACAGTTCCTCCTTAATCTTATTTAAACATTAAACTAGCTTGTCTACAATACAGGCTTTGACACTGTCTATGCAAAGTCTGAGAGAGAGAGAGAGAGAGAGAGAGAGAGAGTGGTCAGGGGCACCTTCAACTGACCTCTTGTACTTCTTCATCTTCCTCTGCTGTGTTTTTCTTTGAATCACGGAAGCGACGAATCTGTGAAAGACACAAGCACACGTAGGTAAAACGAGTGATTATTTGTCACTGTGAACACACCTCAGCTCTGCAATCGACCCATCTGGGTAGGAGCAGTGGTCAGCAGGGTTCGAGTCTAGTACTGTTGCTCACATGGACCTCAGAGGCACCTTTACCGGTGCAGGATTTGAACCAGTGACCCTCTTGTGACGAGAGCGTCTCCCTAACGTTGCGTGAGTGTTCATGTGCAGCCATGAGTCCTAGTAAAACCAGACACAAAGCTGGAGCCTCTTACATTTACCTCTTAACCAGCACAACGTCCACTTCCGAATTTCGGGGACATTCTCCCAGCAGCATCTTGCTCAAGGACCCAGTGGTGTTAGTGCTAGAGGTAGGATCTGAAGCCACAACCTCTTGGTCCGGAGGAAAGCATCCTAACCACTAGACCGCCACCTCCACCACCACCATCACTCTTCAGGTGGGCAGTGGGTAGGTAGTGTAATGGTTAGGGGGTTGGCCCTGTGATCTGAGTGTTGCTAGTTGAAGTCCCTGACTGCTAAAGGTACCACTGAGGTACTCATGAGTAAGGTACCGTCCCCAAGCAGTCAGTGAGTGATTATTTGTTATTGTAAACCCACCACAGCACAGAACACAGTGGACCACAACCAAATGTGAGCTCTGCATTTGACCCATCCGTGAAGGTGCAGTGGGCAGCTGACATGGGCAGCGGCAGGGTAGCAGTGCTTGGGGGCGGTAACCTTGCTAATGAGTACCTCAGGGGTCCCTTTTACGGGTGCGGGACTTGAACCGCCGACCTTCCGATCGTGGGGCCAGCTCTCTAACTGTTACACTACCGACTGCCCCATCAAGAGATGGAGTGAGAAAGAAACTAAGGCTACGTTCACACTGCCATGCTGAAGTGACTCAAATCGGATTTTTTGCCTTAATGTGACACAGATCTGATCTTTTCAGGGCTGTGTGGACACGCAAATCTGATCTTTTCAAATCGGATTTGTGTCACTTTCATATGTGGTACTTAATCTCACACGTATCCGATTCGAGGCCATGCGACCTGAATGTTGAACGCTCAGATCGGAATTCATGTGGCTTTTTGCTTATACGCATGCGTTAACATCGTCAGCCTGCACGGGCAACGCAGGAAGGTAAAAATGGAGGAGAGCTGCGATAACAGAAAAAGCTAGCCGCCTGACTTTTTTTCTCCTTTTCGATCTGCTCATGTACAGCTGATTCACTGTTTGTCGTCCTCCAGAGCAAAGTGCGATACATGCGTGAGCTACTAACGCCTCCATTTTTAATGCCATGAGTCGTCCCATAGATATGACGTTTTTTGTTGTTGGTGACGTAGTTGACCCGTGTAAAAACGTGTCAATGTGCGCATGCGTGACGTTTCGGAGGACTGATGCGTTCACATTACAGTCAGATACAGGTCACTTGTAGTTAGGAATGTGAACCCTCAAGATAAGACAAATCCGATCTGAGCAAAAAATCGGAATCGGCAGTGTGAACGTAGCCCAATATAAAGGTAGAGGGGCGTGTGTATGTGTGTGTGTGTGATGGAGAGAAACAGAGATCGAGCAGCATGAGCAGCATGTTACTGTTTCAATTAATGGTAATTCAGTCCTGTTCTTCTTGGGAATATGAAGTTGTTTTCAGCAGGACTCCAGCAGCTGCATTCATGAAGCAAAACAAAACACCATTATGCCAGCGTCTGTTTAGATGGAAAACGCGCTCTAGAAAAGTCTGCAGCTCACACTAAGACACGTCACACACAGAGCTCCATTAGCTGCTGGCATTTCCCCATGCATTTAACCTCGTCTCTCCACGAAAATGCCTGTAACCATTTACTGTTAATAATTACTGTTATTACCACCATGTAAATGACTGACTAAACTCCTGCAGTACCGGGTCAGTGTGCTCCCAGCTGCTCTGCAACGCCAAGGGAGGGATGGTTGTTATAAGAATTATTTTCAGTTGTTTAAATTTGGCTACTATTTGGCTAGAATTTTAACTAGCCTAGGCCACTTTTGATAGTATTGCCATTATATTATAATCTATAATGTCAGAGATAAATGAAAGTACATTGCTTTACACAAAAGATACTCATGCAAGCATTAATCCAGTAAGGGATAGTGTAGAGCAGAGTGAGGAATATAATCATGTTGAAGAGGCCTTACAAGAACAGCCTCAGTCTCAAGTGGGTACGGATAATATTCAGGTCCCAGACATTAGAAGAAGTAAACGCACACTTACACTTACTGAAAAGGGAAAAGCGTTGCAAGATGCTAAATTAAATGATTTACAGAAGGCCTATGAACTAGGGGTGCAACGATTATTCGTCGTTGTCGACAAAAGTCGACAATAAAAATAGTCGATTAGTTAATTTGATTGTCGTTAAGTCGATAATTGTCACCAGACGTATTTTTAAACGGAGTGAGACGTTTTCCTTCCTTTCTACCTGTGCAATACTAGCGCTTTCCAATAGAGTGCACCAATACACCACACTCTGGCGAGATTCGCTCTTGCGCAATAGCATTCAGTGACAGCTAGAAGAATGGCCCTATGGCGTCACATCAACGCCAAAACTAGAGTGCGCAAAATGGCTTGCTGCAAAAATTTTGCAATCGAGTGCGCGGTTGTGATAATATTGTGCACAAACTGTATGTTTCCTCTCTCGAATGTCTTTTTCCTCTCGATGTGTTAAATGTCCTCACGCACAAAGTAGATTACCTATGAGCGGCTTTTTTGCTCGAGTGAGATTTCTACGCGCGTGGTTTGAAAGCGGCGGGTTTGGACAGTTTGGGGGCGGGGTATAGGCAGTTTCTGGCTGCGAATCCTATTGGCCGATGGCTCCTGGTTTTGTGATTGGCTTAAGAAAGTTCCTACAGAAAAACCAAAGATGTCGGAGGAAGAGGAACGGCGACAGGTCGGTTTATCAACCTTATAATTATAATTTAATAGTTAGGTCTTATACGTTTAATAAGCACGCAAAACGGTAAAGTAACCAACGCCTTTGTCACTCGCTCATAAATGTTATAATGGTACGTTACCATTTTCTCAGTACCATCAGAAAACCAGGAGCCATCGTAAGGCTAGATAAGGCAAAGAAGAAACTTATTTATTAAAATATGCTTTTGAGTGAACTATCTTTCTTGTCTTTATTATTTACCACAAAATTTAAATAACCTATTACTAAATGTAAAAGCTGGTAGCTAAATCGGAGCCATTTTATAATTATGCAATTTATAATCCGATTAGTCGACTAATCGTTTTAATAGTCGATGACTAGTCAACTATCAAAATAGTCGTTAGTTGCAGCCCTACTATGAACGATTGTATAGAAAATGGAAGTACCATATTAATGGCCTGAAAAGATCTATCAGGAACAAGGAAGACACAGATTTTACTAGAGAACTTGTGAATGACATAAATGCTTCTCAAGCAGATATTGCCAGCACTTATGATAGGATTAGATCTGTTAAGAGCCCTGAGTTGGAAATTCGGAGGAAAAATGATTTATGTTTTGCTATTACTAGGACTGCAAATGAAAAGGCCCAATGCTTTATTACTGCTGAAGGTGATCCAGATGATATACCATGGCCTGATTCAGATTCTGTATTCAATAGCACTGAGTCCAGCAATGCTTCCGTAGCATCTAGGTCTGTTTCCAAGATGTCAGGAAGAACTTCTGATAAGTCATTACAGAGAAAGCAACAGGTAGCGGCTGAGGTGGCAGCTACACAAGAGGTGATTAAAATAATGAAGGCCCAGCATCTATATGAAGAAGAGATTCAAGAACTTGAGGCAGAGGAGAAGAGGTTGACTGCTGAAAGAGAAGCTGAAGAGAGAGAGAAATGGAAGCGGAGAATGCAAGAAAAAGAGCTCAGTTTGTATCTGAAAGTGTAGCAAGAAAATGGAAATTGGAAGAGAAGAAAAAGGAAGTGGAAAGATTGAAGGAATTGAAGAGGCATAATGCAGCACAAGCCATGTTACAAGTTTATACTGAAGGCATCAAAGGTGATGAGGAGCAAGAAAATTAAAAAAAAAATTCTCCTCAAGAAATACAAAATAATCAGGTTACTCAGTTAAGTATTTCTAGTCCTCTTTCTCAGCCATGCATGCTCACTTATGATACCGCATCGTTAAACAAACTTCCTCCCCTTTCACAGCGAGTACCTTTGTTTCAAGCCATTGTACTTCAAGTGGAGCCAGCTGTTACTACGCATGGAGCTTCTAGTGATCTTGTAAGAACACTTGCTGAAGCAATTACGGCCAATAGGATTCTGATCCCAGAACCTGCGGTCTTTTTTGGAGATCCTCTTCAGTATACTGATTGGAAGTTGTCCTTTCAGCTATTAACTGATCGTGAGAATCTGTCAGCTCAAGAAAAGCTTTTCTTTCTACGCAAGTATGTGGGTGGCTCAGTGAGGAGAGCTATTGAGGGATATTCCCTAGTTGGAACACAAAGTGTGTATTGTGCAGCCTGGAACATTTTAGAGGACCGATTTGGAAATCCCTTTATAATAGGTAAAGCATATTGTGATAAAATACAGTCGTGGCATAAGATTGCTTCTAAAGATAGCAAGGATCTTCGTGCATTTGTGGATTTTTTGAGTAGTGTTGAATCAGCTGTGCCTTATGTCCAGGGCTTACAAGCTCTGAATGACTGTGTTGAAAATCAGAGAATAGTATCCAAATTACCAGAGTGGCTGAGTTCACGTTGGAATAGAGCTGTCACAATGTTCCAAGATGATCACAAAACCTTTCCTGACTTTAGATATTTTGTTCAGTTTCTCAACAAAGAGGCCAGAATTGCATGCAACCCTATCACTTATAAAAATATCCGCATGCGTATAAACAGGCCCTTCGTTTAACCCCCCCCCCCCCCCCCAAAAAAAAAAAAACCTGCGTGCGCAGGCAGAGTGGAGTTCGTAAAGACAAGAGATTCTGCTCGTCAACGTTCCACCACGTGCTCAGAATTCTGACAATTTTAACACCATACATTTTCAGACGGAAGGTGTGGGCCGTATAAAATCCCACCTCAGACTGTGGACTTGACTGGCACATGCGCTACCCTTCACACGTAAAAAAAAAACCCAATTATCGGTCGATTCTGATATGATTCTAACATTATCGTTTTGGAGTTTTTTTGTTAGTTTGTTTTGTCCCCTCATAGTTCAACTTCAAGGTTTGCACTGGAAATGCACCAGGGGCAGTTGGTGGCGTAACGGTAGGGTGTTCGCCCCGTGATCAGAAGATTGCAGGTTGATAAAGTTACCACTGAGGTACTCATGAGCAAGGTACCGTCCCCAAGCACTGCTCCCCGGGCGCTGCCCCTGCCCCCTGCCGACTGCTCCTTCACGGATGGGTCAAATGCAGAGGTCACATTTCGTTGTGGTGCACTGTGTGCTGTGCTGTGGTGTGTTCATAATGACAAATAATCACTCACTTTGAAGGAAACATGCTCAGCTACTAAGGCTGTGATATTGTTTGTAATGAAAGAGTGCGTATCTTTGTGATTAAAGATTAAACCTGAACCCTTCTTTGTTAACCCTAACCCTAGATTCAATTTACACCATTAGGGAGGTGCTACAGAAACCTTAAAATAACTGAAGCAAACACACACAGAGTGGCACAGGGCCCTCCCCGGCCCCGGTGGTGGTAGCGCTGGAGGCAGGACCGAGCCACGACCTCGTGCTGCAGAAGCGTAGCACCACAACACTACAGGGGCAGTTGGTGGCGTAACGGTAGGGCGTTCGCCCCGTGATCAGAAGGTCGCAGGTTCGAATCCAGGACCGGTAAAGTTACCACTGAGGTCCTCATGAGCAAGGTACCGTCCCCAAGCGCTTGTCAGCTGCCCACTGCTTCACGGATGAGTTAAATGCAGAGGTCACATCTCATTGTGGTGCACTGTGTGCTGTGCTGTGGTGTGTTCACAATGACAAATAATCACTCACTTTCACTTTTACAGCGGTGGAAGTGAAGCTGTTAAACTCTACATCACATCGTATGGCTGCTGCACTGAACACTAACAAAAAGCCCAACAAAGAGGTCACTCCTCACTATGGTAACAAAAAACCCTGAAAGTTTTAGTTCTTCTTTTCATTTTCCACTGAGACACCTGAATGCGGCCTAAAGCGAACGTCTGAGCGCACTCTGTACATCTACAGCTTTATTATTAGCGCTCTGTACCCAGCGGAGGGCAGAGAGAGAGAGAGAGAGAGAGAGAGTTAGAAATGTGGAGAGAGACGGAGGAAGAGAAAGAGGGAATAAAATCTGACAATAACAAATGGCATAGTTGTTCTGAGAGACAAGAGTCCTAACATAAATGTGTGTGTGTGAACTCAGTAAACTCACGACTCCATCATATGCCCACCCACACTCTCTGAGCTGGCAGCTGGTAGCACATTTACACATACACACACACACACACACACTCTAACTGCACCTCCCCAAAATGTCAAAAGCCATGTACGATAAATTCACCTTTAGACATCTGAGTGAAAAACTTCACCTAAAAGCAACCGAGAGTAAAAAGTGTGTGTCGGTGTGTGTAACATTTGAGAGAGCCTGTCGGCGGACGCAGAAGTGTCTGGGTTCAGAATGTTAAACTTCAGTCAGGTTTTCTCCCAACACCCTCAATGAAAATTGCACTGGTGAATGAAATAACAGCTCTCACCCTGAAACCCCCATCTGACTCCAATAGCAGTTCACGTTTACACCTCAAACTGATTTTCTGGCCAGCTGCAGCTGTAACTGAGAGTGTTTGGGGGAAACCTGACAGGAATGTTGATTTATGAACATACACAACTTTAGGTACAGCGTGTCTCTGATTAAACCCGGATCCTCCTTCCCTAGTCCTAGATTAAACCCGAACCCTCCTTCCCGAATCCTAGAGTAAACTTGAATCCTCTATTCCTCAAGGAAGCGCTACAGCAACCATACATCTCGTACCAACTAATCATCATATGTATAGGTGTATATGTACATATTTGTGACCCTCCACGGCAAAACCAGTCAATTGTCGCAAATTTTCAAAATTGAGTTATTATGAAAGGGCATAAATCAAGCTTCAAAACGATACCAATATCGAATGAATCGGACGACATATGACTGAGATATCAACATTCAAAGGAGTCGGGTTTCTCCTGACACGCCAAGTGAGAAACGGAGAAATCTGCCTTTGAAGTTGACTATCGCCGTAGCACTCACAGACGCTTGGTGCGGTCGCGGCTACGTTTGCATTTACGGTAGCCTACGCTGCATTCACAGCCACACGGATAGTCTACCTGCGTTAGGTTAACTGAACTCAGGAGATGAAAAGGGATTCTGGAGAAACATCTTCATGCTAGTCAACCAGTGGATTTATCGTAAATATTGAAATAGAGCGGTCAAAACAGAAACTTTTAACATTCTGCTGGAATTGAATTCCTCACCTCAAGAAGGTCACATTTTTAGGATGGAAAGGGTAAGTTTTATTTTTATTTAAATTTATTCACAACAGTACAGTATAGACCTTCCACTGTTTCAAAACACTAAAAACAAAAAATCCAAAATTTTACCCCACGCAACATAAACGCTCGTTTTTCTCGGAAACCTCCGTTGCGACAAGCGACTGGTTTTGCCGTGCAGAGTCACATTTTGTGTGTTTATTTTGTTTTGTTCTACAATGACTAAGTTGAATTTAATGTAATCTACTCTAAGAAGATACTGCACTCTACTAACCCTTTTCCACTGCCGGTGTTGAAGTTGGTAAGTGAGTGCCGTCCTGCGTTTCCACTGACTTAAGAGGCCAGTGGGAGATGAGAGACAGCAAAATGAAGAAATGTGGCATCTGTTCCAAATTGGGAACTAGCACCAAAATGTTACTTGTCACCAGTGCAGTGTAATAGATAGCTATTAGATGAGTATGCAGCTAACCTAACCTCAACACTAACACACAGTCACAACACACTGTCTGCTCCAGCCGTCTGTGGTGTGTGAGTGAGCAGCAAATTCATCCCTGGCAGTGTGCAGCTCTGACAGCAGCTCGCTGAGACTTCAACCCTCTACTCCTCCTCCTCCTCCCGCTCACCTCCTGGTCGATCTTCTCCTCGCTGGCCTCCACGTGGCGCTGTCGCAGATGCCGCTGCGTTTTCTCCAGCTGGTAGTTGATAAGCTCTTCAATGGCGTCGCGTTCCTCCTTGTCCACAAACTCTTGCACCGCCCGGCCCATGCCTTGCTCCGTCAGCAGAGACAGCTGCATGTTCTGCACACACCAAAATACACACTACGTACTGTACAAACACTAACACATGTTTAACGCATGTTTAAAGCATCCACACATACAAAATACTGAGTCAAACACAGACATCAAAAGAGGTGTTGAAAATGAAATGTTTTTTTAATGTAATTTTTTTTCTAACAGAGATGTCATGTTTGTGTCCCATGTGGTGTGCTGACGACTCTACTAAAACACTACAATCTTGTGTTTGGCGCCTACAGCTTGTTTTACTCCTGAATGGGTTGCACACAGTAATGACTCCACACAGGAAACACACCTAAATAAGTCATACTACACTACTACTACTACTACTACTACTGCTATTAATAGTACTACAATTACTACTACTACCATTACTAGTACTGTTAATACTACCATTACTACTACTGCTGCTATTAATAGTACAATTACCACTACTACCATTACTATTACTGCTAGTGCTACCATTACAACTACTACCACCATTGCTACTACTATCATTACTACTATTACTACATTACTAGTGCTACCATTACTACTACTATCATTACTAGTACTACTACTACCATCATTACTAGAACTGCTAGTACTACAATTACTACTACTATCATTACTACTATTTACAACCATTACTAGTGATATCATTACTACTACCACCACCACTGCTACTACTATCATTACTAGTACTACTACTACCATTACTAGAACCACTAGTATTACAATTACTACTACTACTATCATTACTACCATTACTACTACCACCACCACCACCACCATTGCTACTATCATTACTAGTACTACTACTACCATTACTAGAACTGCTAGTACTACAATTACTACTACTATCATTACTACTATTACAACCATTACTAGTGCTACCATTACTACTACCACCACCACCATTGCTACTACTATCAGTACTAGTACTACTACTACTGCATTACTAGAACCACTAATGTGCAATTTACTACTACTATCGTTACTACCATTACTACTACTACCCACCACCACCTGCATTGCTATCATTGCTACTGCTACTGCCATTGCTAGAACTGCTTCCAATTGCTGCAATTACTATCATTTGCTGATACTACTGCTATCATTACTAGTACTGCTAGTGCTACCATTACTACTACTACCACCATTACTACTATCACTAATACTACCAATACTACTACTACTGCCATTACTAGGGAACTAGGGAATAATCACTCAGGGAGTGCGATGTCATTTTTAAACCCTTTACCTTTTTACCATTATTACTACTCCTACTGCTACTATTACTACTACTACCATTACAATTATCTAGTTCTTCACAATACATAAATACAGATGGAAATCACGTCCCAAACACACACACACACACACACACACACACATTCATCAGTAAGGACAGAGCATCACACCTGCTATAACCCTGATCATCACATTTACCTTAACATTTGACTTTCTGCCTGGCAAAGCTTCCAGCAATACAAAAGGATCAAAAGGGGTCAGTGGAGTGTGATACTGACGTGACTATTGAGAACTGATCATTACTAAACACTCTTGCAGAGGAGAATGAGACCAGGCGACACAGTGGTTTGCAGGGGTTAATCTCAACAATATTGAGAGCGGCCTCGTGGGCGAGGTGGAGAACCTGGCACTCTGGTGTCCAGGCTGCGCCTCAGCTGAACATCCAGCAAGACCAAGGCTGGTGGTGGACTTCAGCTGGAACAGCGCAGCTACAGACCCCTCACCATCAGCGGTGCTCGGTGGAAAAGGTGTGTTCCTTCAAATACCTTGGCGATTCACATCTCTGAGGACCTGACATGGGCTGAACTATCAATGTTCAAGTCAAGAAGGCAAAGCAAGCGCCTGTATCTGCCGGAAGCTGCGAAAGTTCGGAGTTCCCCTGCTGTTCTCCAACTCTACTCTGGTGCTGTGGAGAGCATCATTACACAGAATTCTGTCCTGGTGCAGAACAGCAGCTGTGTTCAGGACCAGAAAGCCCTCAGCAGAGTGATCCGAACAGCGGAGGCGCTACTACTGCGATCCAGCTCTCCCTTCCCTGCAGGACGGCCTCCAGGAGATGTAGGACCAGGGCAATCAGGATTATAAAGACTCGTCTCACCAGAAACAATGAACTTTCATCTTCTGCAATCAGGCCAGAAGGTTCCGCACCATCATGGCCAAAACAAGAGACTCAGGAGGAGTTTCTATCCTCAGGCCATCCGTTTTCTGAACAAGGACATACCCTTTTAAGTTCTGTTATTACATGCTACTAGTACATACCTCATATCATTACGATAACTTATACTGTAATTGTCCATGTTAGTACATGCTGCTAATACATACCTCATATTGCTACGATAACTTATACTGTCTGACTGTTATATAAACCTCAACTGTGATAATCACTTATACTGGTTGCCACATTTCTTTGTCCAATAGCACATGCTCTACTCTGTCTGCTATGTATAATGCTGCAGTTGCACTTGGCACTTAAAAAAAAATCACCTCATTGCACCTGTTCTGTCTTAGCACAATTTTGCAATCTCAGGTTAAAAACTTGCACATGTAACTTTATGTTCCTTATTGTATAATATATAGTTTTATTTTTTAGGTCCTGTTACTAACCTCCTTATTTAAGTCAGTCTTATGTTTATGAGGATTGTATTGTATCTGTCTTTCCCTTATTTAAGTCAGTCTTGTTTGTAAGTTGTATTGTATCTACTGTCTTTCCCTTATTTAAGTCAGTCTTATGTTTGTAAGTTGTATTGTATCTAGTGTCTTTCCCTTATTTAAGTCAGTCTTATGTTTGTAAGTTGTATTGTATCTACTGTCTTTCCCTTATTTAAGTCAGTCTTGTTTGTAAGTTGTATTGTATCTAGTGTCTTTCCCTTATTTAAGTCAGTCTTATGTTTTGTAGAGATTTGTATTGTATCTATTGTCTTTCCTGTTAAGTCAATCATGTATGTTTGTAAGTTGTATTGTATCTACTGTCTTTCCTTATTTAAGTCAGTCTTATGTTTATGTGGGATGGCATGTATCTACTGTCTTTCCATATTTAAGTCAGTCTTGTTTGTAGGATTGTATTGTATCTATTGTCTTTTCCTTATTTAAGTCAGTCTTATGTTTGTAGAGATTGTATTGTATCTATTGTCTTTCCCTTGTTAGATCAGTCTTATGTTTTGTGGATTGTATTATCTATTATCTTTCCATATTTAAGTCAGTCTTATGTTTGTAAGTTGTATTGTATCTACTGTCTTTCCCTTATTTAAGTCAGTCTTATGTTTGTAAGTTGTATTGTATCTATTGTCTTTCCCTTGTCTATTACTGATTAAGAGCGGATCAGGATACATTCCTGCATACAGCACCCTGTATAACTTGCCGCGTGACAAATAAAAAGAAGTCTTGAATCTTGAACAGACTTACTTTTTGTGTGTGTATGCAAATAAACTAATCAGCATGATTAAGAGGATCAGCTGCTGCTAGCTACTGACCATAGTCAGGTCAAAGCAAAGCTTTATTAGTGAATCTCAACTCACATCACTAATCTGCTGAAATTTCATATTCTGCGAGCTCAGGCAGAGTGAAAATGTGATCATAATCTAAAATCATTCACAGTCATCGCGTTCATCTATGCAGTGTGAGACTTTGCCACTGATTACTACTGATTTATTATTTAAACAGAATGAAGTGCTACGTAATATTGAACCAAGGTTATTTTCGTAAACGAAAACTGAAACTAAGACGAAAACTGAAATAAAATTAAAAATTCATAATAACTGAAAAACTAAAACTAAACGAAACTATAACAATATTAAAAAATAACTAAATAAAATAATAATTGCCAAAAAAATAAATGTCGTTTTAAGTAATTAATAAAGCGTTCATCCACTTAGGAAAATCGGATAGTGTGTCTGGTTAGTTTAAACCAACAGGCTGCTTTATTTGTGCATCACTGTAGATGGCGAATGAATAATGCAACTGAAGGCTGACAGCGAGATTAGTTAACTGATAGATAAAGAAGAGGCGGACATGAATGATGGCTGCGGTGAAACGACAGGAATCCTGTTTGGGACTATTTAAATTCAATTTAGAAACTGGAAACAAATGCATTGTTATGTTCAACAACACAAACTGTGGTGTTGAAGTGAAAAAACCCTGAGCAACAAAGTACATCTCCAAATAACCATCGGAAGAATACAAGTAGTTCATAGCGAGATTCCAGAAAAGGAAAACTGCGTGTGACAAGAGTGGTAGAGAGTGCTAGCTCTCAAATTCAACAAGCAAGCAGCAGACTCTGACATCATGCTTACAAAAGCGGTTTATTATAAATTCACATGAATATAAGAAACGTGAAAACGCACTTGTAGATCTGTTTGTTGAAACTGGCATGTCTACTAGATTTTGTGATTCGGTAGCCTTCAAAACTTTTAATGCTGCTCTAGACCGAACACTAAATGTTGCTGAAATAAATACCTTTCTTTGGTCTGCATACTGGAAGTGTTCTGCTAACTGTGCCAAACTATAATTACTAAAACTAAAACTGAAACTAAATATATAAAAATAAAATAGAAATGTTTTCACAAAATAAACGAAACGAAAACTAAGAAAACCATTAATGAAACAAACTAAAACTAAACTAAAATTCATAACATAAATTTGAAAAGCGATATTAAAATAAGCAATTTAAAAATGCAAACTATAATAATCTTGGTGTGAACTCTACAGAATCTACTTGGTGGTGAACTGAGGAGCTGCACCAACATACCAGCCAGTCTCCAACACACAATCAAACCACACGCCACATCACACACTCTCTGCTCCAAACATTTTAGCTGCATTTTAGGGGCGATTAGTCAAAAACAATCAAAACCAACATTCAGAACCTTTAATCGAAATGATGTGAATCGTTTCAATTATTATTTGGCTTATTACTAATTGTTGTTCTATTAATTCTGTTAATATTTCTGAAGAAGGTTCTCAATCTAAGTTGGGATTGTTTCTCTAATGAAAAAGGGCTGGTCTTTTGCCTTATGAATGTAGCTTATGATTGATTTTTGATGAAGTGCCCGGTCCTAAGTGTTAGCTGTGCTGTGATGTTAATGAGTTGGGGCTGTTGAGATGAGCAGAGTGGTGTGTATCTATATGTAAAACACACACACACTCGAACAGCAAAATCCATTATGGACTGCTGAATGGTTGCCATATCAACATTTACTTCTTCAAATAGTCTGTCACTCAACGTAAGAATTCTCAAACTCACATGCTCATTTGCATATTCATCATACATTCTGTAAAGTTAAGTTTAAAACAAAAAATATGGCAAAAAAAGCTCAGCTGAAGGTTTTTGAGATGACTAGCCTCTCTCTCTCCTTTTTACACAAACCTGTGCAATATCTTGGTGAAAGACATTCCGCCAGAAACTCCCATAATGACCAGATGTATATAATTCTACAGCTAATCCTAATCCTAACCCTAAATTTAACCTCAGTAACCGAATGCACATCTTTTACCTCTTTTAGTTTTTCAAATAAAACATGCACATTATCTATAAAGACATTTTTTCTCACGGCAACCTTTCAAATGTCTCCACAAAGCTATGAAATGAAATGAATAAAAGTTATTTCAAGGAACCAAGGCCCAGGTCCCCACATCCACACACAAACACACACAAACACACACACTCCAGACCTATGCCCTTTCGGCAGTCACAATACTCACTCCACCAGATCCTCCACTCTCAGCTTCAAAACGTCAGAGGAGGGTCGACACAGGAGGGCCTCGAAGTCTATACTCTCTTCTGAAACACACACACACACACACTTCAGCTTAGTCAAGCCATGTATTTGAGGGAATATCTATTCATATTAACACCTTGTGTATATATCTTTACATATATCTTTACTCTTAATGTCTCAGCAGCAACCACCAGCACCTCGTCTGTGACTATGTACTTAGCAGTAACTTTCATTCTGCGTCTCTTCAACAGTACTGTCACCATAAAATCTCTTCCTCGAGGGACAAGTTTAACTTTTTCAACTTGTGCAAAACTAAAAGATTGACAAAACATGCAGCAACAAAACTGACCATCAACCTAACCCTGGGTTCTCACCAGTACCCACTGAAAGCAAGGTTCAAATCCCTCCTCCAGCGCTACCACCACTGAGACCCTGAACATATTTCCTAACCCCAAGGGATTAGGGAAGGGAAGAAAGGAATAAAGGGAAAGAAGGAAAAGAGGAAGGAAGAAAGAGAAGGAAAGGAAGGAAGAAGGGAGGGAGATGGAAAGGAAGGCGGAAGGAAGAAAGAAAGACAAGGAAGGCGGAAGGGCCGGGAAGTGAAGGAAGAGAGGAAAGAACGGAGGAAGGGAAGGAAGGAATGGAAGAATTATGGGAAAGGAATGAAGGGAAGGAAGAAAGAAATAGAAAAAAGAAAGCAAAGGAAGGGAAGAAAGATAGGAAGGAGGGAAGGGAGGAACTAAGGAAGGGAAGCAAATGAAGGAAGGAAGGAAGGAAACAAAAAAGAAGAAGGAGAAGGAAGGGAAAGGAGAGGAAAGAGAGGAGGAAATAAGAGAAGAAGCAAGAAAAAAAGAAAAGAAGTAAGGAAGAATGAAAGAGAGGGAGGGAGGGAAAGATTGAAGGAAGAAACGGAAGGAAAGGTGATGAAGGAAGAAGAAGGAAGTGAAAAGAATTAAGGGAAGGTAATAAAGGAAAGAAAAGAAACAGAAAGAAGAAAGGGAAGGGAAGAAAAGATAGGAAGAGAGAGGAAGAAGGAAGGGAGGAGAAATAAAGGGAAAGGCCAGAAAAGGAAGAGGAGGGAGAAAGGACAGAAGAGGGAAAGGAAGAAAGGAATAAAATGAAGGAATGAAGAAAAGGAAAAGTCAGGAGGAAGGTTAGGGGTAGAAAAGAAAGAAAAGGAAGGAATTAAGGGAAGGGAAGCAAATGAAGGAAAGGAAGGAAGAAACAAAAAGAAGAAGGAGGAGAAAGAAGGAAGGAAGGAAGGAATAAAAGGAAGGAAGGAAGGAAAGAGAGGGAGGGAAATAAGAGAAGGAAGCAAGAAAAAGAAAGAAGTAAGGAAGAATGAAAAGAAAAGAAGAGAGGGAGAGGGAAAGATGGAAGGAAGAAAGAAACAGAAAGAAGAAAGAGAAAGAAGGGAAGAAAGACAGGAAGGGAAGGAAGCTGGGAAGGGAGGGGAAATAAGGGAAGGAAGCCAGAAAAGGAATGAAGGGAGGGAGGGAGGAAGGAAGGGAGGAAGGGAAAAGGAAAGAAAACAAAAGAAGGGAAGGAAGGGGAAGGGAAAGGAAGGAAGGAAGGAAGGTAGGGGAGGGGAGGGAGGAAGGAAGGAAGGAAGGAAGGAAGGGAGGGAGGGAAGCAAGAAAAGTAAAGAAGGAATGAAGAATGAAAAGGAAGCGAGGGAAAGATGGAAGGAAGAAAAGGAACAAAATGAAGGAAAGAAAAGGAAGGAAGGTTAGGGTTAGAGAAAAAAAGGTAAAACACTACAACACAGCGAATGAAGATATTGGTCCAGCGTTCGAACAGCTGCTTCTTATGGTGTGAAAGATGCGGGAGCCGCGCTGTACGTCTGCAGCTTGTGTGTGAACGCATCCAGCTGATAAAAATTCAGCAGCCAATAGAACAGAGGAAACTGGCAGCGTGAGCAGGATCCCAACACACACCTCCACATCCACACTGACCAATATTCATCTACTAACAGATCCTCCGCTAGTGCTTGTTGTGTTGGTGTGTAGCGATGACCCTGTTTGCACTGTGTGTGTGTGTGTGTGTGGTGCCTTTGACGCTGTCCTTGCTCTCTCTGTGTCTGGTGAAATGGAGGATGTCTTTGGGGTTGGCAACTCGATCCACAAACTTCTGACTGAAGCGCATGGTGTTAAAGGACTCGAAGCCGCCGCTGTAGTCCACCTGCGAGAGAGAGAGGGAGAGAGCGAGAGACGTTCAAATTCTTCATGAAATTGTTTAAGCAGTTTAGTCTCCACTATTACGTGAACGTTTGCTGCTGCGGGCGGCTCAGTGTAAATACACACTGCTTCATCTCACGTTGGTCCCAAAGCACACACAAAGTCCAGAGTGAACTACAGCAGGTGTGTAGCGTGAAGAAGGAGAGGTGTAAATAAAGGTGTTTTAGTGGTAGCCATGCACTTCTTTAGCTCCACTCATCATTTCCTACATGCAGTATACCCTAAACCGGAGCAAGGTAAGTGTGTGTGTTTGTGAGTCAAAGTCAAAGTCAAAGTCAAAAGTCAAAGTCAACTTTATTGTCATCTCTGCTATATACTGTACAGATACATAGAGAACTGACGAGCGTGGCTCAGGTTATTTCAGTGCAAACAAACAAAGAACAGTAAGGCAGAGAGTAAATAGGCAGTGTACGACTAGGCACATGGAATAAACAATAAATAAGTAAAAATACTAAAATATACATTAAACAATATACATTTTAAACCAGACAATATACAATATACATTTTTAGACTAGACAGAATTTTTTTTTTTTTTAATATATATATATATAATTAGAGGCTAGAGACAGACATAGAGGTAAACATGTTTGTCATGTCAGGATGCAGTATTCTTAACAGGTTGAAATTGACATTTACACTGAGTGTGCAAGAAGGCAAGTTATAATGAACCAGATACTATATCCGGACTATTTCCAAGTACAATGTTCAGTATATGTGCAAATATGCAAACATTTAAACGGAATGACATTTTACATTGGATGTGCACGAGGTAGAAAGGTTATAATATGACGAATACTATATTGACTGTTTATGTGCAATGTTTCAGTGTCTGTACAAACATTTGGCAAAGCAGCATATAATGTTTATTGCAAATAAGTGGCAGCAGTGCAGTATCATAACAGGGGTAATAACTATGAGTGTTTATTAGACGTGTCAGTGTGTACCCACTCGCAGTCTGATGAGAGGTTTCTCGGGTGTGAGTGGATTTCCCAGTCTCCCTCGCTCCGCTTCCTCTAGCATCTCCTCCACCTGATACACAACACACACACACACACACACCGCTGTTCGTAACTGCACACTGGTGAACACCCAACACACACTTCTACACACACACACACAACTTCACACACAACTCAAGAGTCAAGATTGCTCTACATTTACACTTGCATCATTTCATAGATGCTCTTATCCAGAGTGATGTCCATTTTCCTCAGGGACAGTCTCCCCCACATCAACAGGTTAAGGGTCTAGGATCTTGCTCAGGAGCCAGTGGTGAGTAGTGCTGGAGTGGGGTTCAAGCTAAGTGGTCCTGGGTGAGAATCCTAACACCACCAGACCTACCCCTGCCGGAGGACAACTTTATTTTTAATTACAAGTTTCATGTGGGCATAATCCCAAACGACGCAACAATTAGAATATACATGCACAATCCACTCCAAACGAACATCCACATGGGGGGAAGGGAGGAGAAAGAAAGAAAAAAAGGAACAAAGCCAAACAAACAAAAACCAAACAAAAAGACAAACAAACAAAACCAAATAATACAAGTAAATAAATAATTTTTTTTTTTTAATGGAGGACACAAATATAGTGACCCTCACTGACAAACAGTAAACATGCAACAGGAGTTTCGAGCTTGACATTGATGTTGTGTGGGGTAAAATGTTGGATTATTTGTTATTAGTGTTTTGAAACAGTGGAAGGTCTATACTCTACTGTTGTGAATAAATTTAAATGAATAACACCCTTTCCATCTAAAAACGTGACTTTCTTGAGGTGAGGAATTCAATTCCAGCAGAATGTTACCTTCACTAGCGTGAAGATATTTCTCCGGAATCCATCTTCGTCTCCCGAGTTCAGTGAACCCTAGCATGGTAAGGCTATCCGTGTGTTTCCAGCCAGTGCAGGCGTAGGCGCTACGTAAATGCACCGCGTAACGCTGACGCACTGGCGTCTGGCGAGTGCTACGGCGATAGTCAACTTCAAGGCGAATTTCTCCGTTTCTCCTTATGGCGTGACAGGAGAAACCGACTTCTTTTGAATGTTGATATCTCTCCAGTCATAATAGTCCGATTCATTCCATATGGGTATCGTTTTGAAGCGGTTATACCCTTCCATGAAAACATCATAACTCAATTTTGAAAAATTTCACGACAAGCGACTGGTTTTGCCGTGGAGGGTCACAAATAACAGAGAGCTAAACAGACTGACAGACAAACAAGAACCAAGACAGGACCATGTATAGACTAATGGCGGGTTTACACTGTGCAATTTTTGGGACATTTTGAGACGATTTTTCACGTGCGACTATTTTGAGGATGGAAAGCACAGGTTTGGCTTAATCGTGTGTCGTGCATCGTGTGGTATACATGGGGTAACGAGCACCGATTAACTCCTCACGACCAGCTCCCGATCGGCAATGGTATGGTGTAAGAAAATCAAACCGTTTAATCCTGGTCGCCCCTCATGAGGTATCGCACTGGCCCCGAAGCAACATCGCGAGCCGATTCCACTCAGCCTCTCACACTGCGTATGCGCAAACAAGTGGAAGTGGAAATTTCCAGACAAGACAGAACACCAAGGCAGCGCGTTCTTCTTCTGTTTACGTTGCAATTCCGGATACAAGAGTCCGACGTGTCATGTATGGACGTGCAGTGTGAGCAGTCAGGTCGCATCAGAGCATCGGGCCGTATAGTGTGAGAACATGAATCGTGAGCTGCGAACTTTTAACCTCACGATTCACTCGCCACAGTTTAAGCAAGGAGCTGAACTCTTGACAGCATCGCACCAATGTATTATTCCCAGCTTAAGACAAGACAAAACTGACAGGACAAGAAACACCAGCATTGATCCTGACACAAGTTCTGCTTGGGGAAAAAAAAGGTCTTAAATGGGTTCCATTGTTCTTCAAAGGCTGACATATGGTTCTTTTTGTGAGCATTATTTTTTCCCCATTAAAATATTTTCTAATATGAAGTTAGTCCAATGAGTAACAAAAAAAACTACCTCCACCACCCCTCTACCTGTTGTGATTTTAACATTGGCTTTGATTATTAAAAAATTTATATTAGCAATAATAATTTTCGCTGATATTTGTGTTTCGGTTACAGCAGCGCAACACATTCACCACACACTAGAAACAAGCTGCTTTAAGGGCCGAAATATACTTAACGTTATGTGAGGCTTACGCTTGCGGACGCTGCTGCTACGCAAGCATTGTACCGACTACACTTGCATGCGTACTTTTTATTCATCTTGAGGATTCCAACAGGTGGCAATGTACACTACTCGCGCCCAGTCCGCCGTTAAGTGACTGAAGAAGAGAAGAGGAGTACAGAGGCTGGCAGTGCGAGAAACTAGCGTCTGGTTTTGCTGTGAAATTAGGGAAACGATTTTGCGAAGATAAAATTATTTGCATTCGATAAAGGTGCAAAAACGGTGAAAACCGACCAGCCATGTTGATAGTAAACGCGATGCTGGCGTCCGCATATATAAACGAACACACCGCCACCCGATGTTTTGTACTGGTGGTACTCGCCAACTCACGCCTTGGCGCATTGATTTCTGAGCGGTGATGCTGAAGGGCGTGTCAGAAGGACGCAGGGAACTCGTGGCAGCCATGATACGTGTGCGTAAGCGTTCTGCGCGTTACGTATATCTCGGCCCTAACACCGCTTTTAACCTTTCAGATTCTTCATTCATCTGAGGCTTCTAGATTATGAAATTATTATAAATATTTATCTTTAAATCACCCAACATTTGCAATAACATTTTTAAATTTCAATCTAAATGGCGTGTAATGACAGTGTGCAGAATGATAGGGTTTTAACTCATTGCTGATGTATTTAGTGATTAAATAGGTTCTAATGACGTGTTAAACCTGATCACCGTTACACAGGTGGATTTCACAAATGAGATTTATAAAACCTGCTCATGGAACACCATCAACAACACGAGGTGTGTCCAGCTCAGCTGTGTGTGTTGTGTGTGTGCTCAAGTGCTGATGAGGAGCTGTCTGGACACTCGGTTGGTCAGCACTCGGGCCAGTGTCTGTTTGTGTGTGTGTGCGTGTGTGTGTGGAGAGGTGAGGTGAGGGTCAGGCAGAATTATTTAAGATGTCCTTCATTAGGCACACACACACACCCTCATTACACACCTGCAGGGAGAAAGAGATGGAAGTCACCCTGGAACCAAGAGACCACTTTACTACCCGCCCGTGCAGACAGGTCACACACACACTCCAGAAGGCAGATGTACAGAAGAGAAGTTCCGTTCCAATTACTGTCATTTCTGAACCAGAGCTGTCTGTGAAAAGCACTGTGTTATACACACACACACACAGAAGACACACAAAGATCCAAATTATCCAAAGATAATTACCAGCAGAACACACTGCCAGTCTTCCTCACTCACAACTGTCCATATTTGACAGCGTTATAAGGGTTTATAAAGGATTATACATGATTAATAATCAGGTTGTTAATGGAGTTGTAGACAGTTTTACATCATTAATAAGCAGTGAAAAACAAGTTGTGATACACTGCTGCAGGTTTGGCAAGATATGTTTTACACTTTATATTAACTCTCCGTTTTGTCAAATACAATTGTCAGTAACTGAAAAAAACTGTGATAAAAAATGGCATGAAACATCAAACGCCTGATATCTGATATCTAGTAATTAATCAAAAAATCAACAGCAGCTAATAATTACACACACACATATATGCTAAATTATTTGTTCTCAAAAATGTTGGTTTAGACATATAAATATTTCTTCTTTCTTATTAAAAAAAAAAGATCAAGAACACTGCCACCCGAGCGTAACTCTACTGGTGTTTTAATGGTAATAACATGTTAACAAACAGCTGATGAAGTCCACATTCTGCCTGAGACGATGGGATGAGATAAGCTGAGCAACTAACAAGACCTGAGACCTAACCAAATAGTGATCCTGCATCAATGTTGCACAACTGTTATAACTTGACTTTGCCAAATAGTGATCCTGCATCAATGTGTCACAGCTGTTGTAACTTGACTTTGTCAAATAGTGATCCTGCATCAATGTTGCAGAACTGTAATAACTTCACATTCCCAAATAGTGATCCGGCATCGATTTATCACGTTATAACTTGACCTTGCCGAATAGTGATCCTGCATCAATGTAGCACAACTATTATAACTTGACCTTGCCGAATAATTATCCTGCATCAATGTTGCACAACTGTTATAAATCGGCATTGCCAAATAGTGATCCCGCATCAATGCTGCACAACTGTTATACCTTCACATTGCCAAATAGTGATCCTGCATCAATGCTGCACAACTATTAAAAATTGACTTTGCCAAATAGTGATCCTGCATCAATGTATAACTGTTATAAATTTGCCAAATAGTGATCCTGCATCAACGCTGCCCCACTTTTCTAACTTGACATTGCCAAATAGTGAACCTACATTAATGCTGCACAACTATTATAACTTCACATTGCCAAATAGTGATCCTGCATCAATACAGCACAGCTATTGTAACTTATCACTTAATTATTATTATAACTGTTGGAGCCAAGGCAACAGCTTTCTTACGTCTGTCTCTTGCCCTCACAAGCTTTGGACTATTTACTTACATCTCTTGCTCTATTTTGTTACAATAAAACCTCAACCATTTGAGTTTAAACTGTAATCTTCATTGTCGACAATCTGTTTTGAGCAAAGAGAGCAGGGACAGTCAGTTATGAAACTACTCACAGTCAGTCACCTGGAACTATGGTAAAAGACCATTACATTAAGTAAGAAAGCTGCCTTATGGAGTACTGGAGTTCAAGATTTTGGAAGATTTGGAATTAAATGCTCTTTGCACTGTGGATTTTATGCTTGGAACTTGGACTTCTACATTTATATTAAAGCTGGATTAATAAACTAAGCTTAAGGGCTTGAATCGAAGGTGACTGGACTAGTTGCCTTTGACTCAAATGCTTAAGATGACCATGCCCTGGACAACTGAGAACCTACCCATGCTTTAATGACCAAAAGAAGGCACGAAGTGTGTAGAGCATGTTCATGTTTGTCTAGAGAGAGCAGCCCTGAATTTAGCTTCCTGAGCCTGGACTGTGTATTTCACCATGCCGCGCACGCAGTAAGGCTCCGGAACCGAGAGCAGTGGACCATCACCAAAATATCCGTGACTCTCCAGCATGCAGGAGTCCGGGGAGCGAGTTCTTCTCACTGAAGGTTTGGTGTGTTTTCTGTAAAGGAACAATAATATTTTGGGAGGTCCTGCAGGGTTTTTTTTGGGCTTCCTTGGGTAGGTTTTGGCAAACTCCAGTCTGACATTGTTGGGTCTGAATGTCAAGCCTGTCTTCCAATTTTCCAGCGACGTGAGCTGCATCACCACAGGGTTGTTTGCCACAATTTTGGTTCTGAAACCCCCAATTCTTTCTCCTTCTTGTTCAGTGTGGTAAAGCCTGAACCAACTTATCTCCATGGAAGCTTTCTATACAGTCAGCAGCTGATATTAAGGATCAACACAACATTAAGGAATTCTTAGAAAGAAACTAATAGTTTCTCCTCTTTTGTTGTGCTGTTTCAATGCCAGCATCACTAATGAGCATGTGAATACCAAAGCGTTTGGAACTGTAATGTGTTTGTGAATGGAATTCAGAAAGTCAACAGGTTTGCCCATGAACTGTAGTCAGATCACACAGCACTGCTGTCACACGCACTGCCTCCCGCGGCCGGTAGTTGGATTGGAACGCGGCCAGTCGTGGTTCAAAGGGTATAAAAGCAATCACTTCCTCACGGCTCACCGCTCTGCCATTGAGTCCACCCGGCCCTTTTTCCGATCCTGTCAGCATCAACTGTGAGTACTCCAGTTACTGGGTTCATCTCTTTGTTAGAGTGTGTGTCGTTTAGAACGCGGATTATTGTGGTACTCTTCGCGTAAGAAAGTTCTTATATCAACTTGCGTGGCTATCCTGCCTACTCGTGCTCTCAGCTGCGTTTGGGTTAACCACCAGGTTACACGGGCTAACGGCTAACGAGTAGCAATTCGTTACATCCTAACCAGATCACTGTCGAATTGTGAAAGTGAGGCATTCGGTTCATATCCTAACTAGAGATGGGCTGATACCACTTTTTTATGTCCAATACCGATATTGTAAATTTGGATATCTGCCGATACCGATGCAAATCCAATACAGTCACAGTCTTTTTTTAAACATAAAATAATGCTTTAAAATGTCTGAATACATGACTGGGATTATTGTTATGCTTAAGGAAATGCTTGATTTAAATACTGTTTTCCTACTAAAACAATGTAATAATTACACACACACATATATGCTAAATTATTTGTTCTCAAAAATGTTGGTTTAGACATATAAATATTTCTTCTTTCTTATTAAAAAAAAAAGATCAATTGAAAATGAAATACTGAAGTTAGTCATTTTGAACCAATTTGGCCTATAAAATGAGTTGCTTTTGCAGAGAACTACATTTCCCACAATCCTCTTCCGTGCGCTAAAACAGAAGTAAATGCATAAAAACGCATAAATGACACTTTCGCGATGTAAACGCGCGCTGTGTTAATGACCGCGCGCACGAGTGCTGTTACTTGATTTTCCATCGTTTATTTTGGAACGCGCGCCCAGCGTTTCATTGTGACGCGTTCCAGAATAAACGATGGAAAATCGTTCCAGCGAGTAACAGCGCTCATGCGCGCAGTCATCAACACAGCGTGCGTGTTTACATCGCGAAAATGTCATTTATGCGTTTTTATGCATTTACTTCTGTTTTAGTGCATGGAACACCTCACAAATATTTTCACATGCAGAGGGATCAGGTCTCGTCTTGATCGCGCCCTTGAAAACGTTGTGCGTCCGTGTGAAATACAAGCGGAGCTGCTCTAGCGAGTAAAATGAATTAAACCAAGCTTCGATTCTAGAAAAATTGCCTCGACCATTTTTTGTAATAGCATCATTCGAGTTATTGGAACAATTGTTTCAGCTCTACTTTACCGCAGTGCCACTTCCCGTGCATAACGAATTGAGCGTACACGCGTTTACAGATCGGCTCCATAGAAAGGTCCAATGCCACCGATACCCGATCCAGCCGTTTGAGCCGTTATCGGACCGATACCGATCCACATATCGGATCAGCTACATCTCTAATCCTACCCAGATCACAGTGCGAATCGCGAAGCATTCTGACAGCCGCCTAACCTGGCCGCTGAAAGTTTGTTAGCGTCTGCTTTCTCCGCCAAATCCTGACCAGATCCCTGATAACTGCAATACAAACCAAACTGCAGTGTGTTTATTTAACTAATGGTCCAATTAAAATGTTCTATATTTTACAATTTTTAAAATCTTCACCTTAAAAGATTCTTAAAGGTAAAGTCTGTCATGGCTGTGCCGCCTCGGTCCCGCGGACTCCGATCCCGAGCACCGGAATTCTAACCTGGGTTTGCTTGTCACCTTTCTCACTCACTGAGTTGAGATTTCAGGCTGATGTCTGATGTCTGAAGTCTTGTTTGGTTTCCCCTGCTTTAGTTTCCATGGGAATGGTTGCACGTCAACCTCGATTCTGATTCGCTCACTTGAGAGAGTGAACAATGATTCCTGCATCTACGTTCTCTGTTGCAAAGGTTGTAAACCCGAACAGGACCGAGACCAAGAAGATCTTCAAAGACTTAAGATTATTAAAATTGTAAGACTTCAGATTTTTACAAATTTTAGAAAATTAAATCTTTTAGAATCTAAATATTTTAAGATTTTTTTGTTTAGATTTTAGAACCCTTGAATATTTTCAGAATCTCCATCTTAGATTTTAAGATTTCTTAAGATTTTTAAAACCTTAAATCTTAAAGATTTTTATCATTCCTAACTCTTAAGAGTTTTAGAATCCTGATCTTTTAAGATTGTGGTCATCTGTGGCCAGAACCCGCAGCACTGCAACACGTAAAAATGCACTGCAATTATTTATAAATGGAACTAACGATCCGATCTCTTGATCAGAAATGCGTCTACAGCAGCGTTGCCCAATCCCAGTCCACGTGGAACACCGCCGTGTACAGATTGGAGTTACCCGACCCACAGCACAGCTCATGCTACTGATTAGCTAATTAGCAACGTAGGATCGGCGCGTGACGGCGCAGGAAATACCGAATCTGCGCAGAGCGGTGTTCCGCGAGGACCGGGATTGGGAAACGCTGGTCTACAGAACCCCATGGTTGTCCTAAAAGAGGCAATGTGGAACAGTCAGCATGTCATCATCGGTCAATGCTTGTTAAACACTGAGAACACCAGGGCTGGTCAGACTGGTAAGATAAAACAGACATGACTAACTCACTGGTCAGGTTAACACCATCTCAAATCTCCACATGACCAACGAGTCAAACCTCAGCTCTGAGTTTAATTTAAGGTATGCGTTCATTCTTCAGACAGCTGTATTTGAGGCGAGCTCATGTTCACCAGGTGTGAACCACATCAAACACACGCAGATTATTCGTATTCAGAGTGTGTTCAGATTCAGATCTTTGTTCTTCACTGCCATTGATCTCTCAGTACCTTCGGGACACAAACACACACAGAAAACTCCGCGACCGACTCGCCGCTGAAACCAAGCGGCTAAGCCGCAGCTCATCTGTGTTTTATCCCGAGTTATGACGCCAGCCAGCCAGCCAGCCAGCCAGCCAGCCCAGAGTGTGTGAGGGTCTGGCTGCGTCACCGTCTGCCTGCTCCACATTGCAACATTTCAGCACTCGTTACAAACAGCACAGCTCCATAAATAAATAACCGCGCTCATGTTCTCTCAGATCCCGAGTCTTTACGGTTCAGCAGGCTTTTGTTAGGTGGAAATTAGGAGCAGGCTCTACCGTGAAGAGGAGAAGGAGAAGCTGGAGGACGTCACCGTTCAGGTAATGCGGCACCATTCGGGGTCCTACCTATGGCCCAATTTGGGAGAGGGACGATGGTGGCAGTCTTCAGGCGGGCGGGGACTAGAGATGGCACCGATCCGATATGTGGATGGGATATCCACTGATAACGACTCAAATAGCTGGTTCGGGGCCGATCTATAGAACCGATCTGGAAATTCTAGACTTTTCTATGTTTGCGTATGCGCGTTCTGGGGCAGTTGATAGTGTAATGTTTAGGGAGTTGGCCCTGTGATAGGAAGGTCGCCGGTAGGAATCCCGAACTGGAAAGGGACCACTGAGGTAGTCATGATTACGCAGCGCTAATGGGGTTGGCATGTGGCTTCCCCATCCCCAGCCGTTTTAAATGTGAGGGGCTACCATATGCCAACGGCCCACACCTGGGCTCTGGTGATAGCAACAATTCACACGTGGCCCTAAGTTACCCTAATGACCCTGTGGACGGCAGGGTGTGTCATCCAGCACTTTCAAGGTGACACCCGACTAGAGGATAAACACCTCCAACTCCACATCAGACTTTAAGCAATGTAGAAGGTTTCCACGCGAAAGCTGAAACGTCAAGAACTTCCAGATGCCTTCTATTCAAGCTGTCAAGATTACTGTTAACAAAGCAGTTCTGTGCATATATTTGATTGAGAGTGTGAAGCTGTGTGTGGGCGAGTATGTGTGCGTGTGGCATCTCGTACCCGCTGTTGGCAGAAGGTCTGTACTTTCTGTGTGACATTGGGCTGCTCGGGGCTGAAGACGTCGGGATAATCGGACAGAACCACGTCCTGGATCAGGAACTGCCGAACGGTCTGCAGGGGAATCTTACGCAGGTTCATCTTCTTCCCCTTCACCATCAATAAACCGATTTGTCTGTAAATGAACACACACACACACACAGGGGCTGTCAGGAAACTCTATTTCCAGGCTATTCATTATGAGAACAATGGCACAGTGTGGAACATCTTTTTTCTTTTTCTAATAAAATAGAAAATCAAGCCATGGAAATCACTCCCAGCTTTGACGCACGGCATTGTGGGAGCTCCTTTCAGACTACGGCGACGCAAATTGAAGCAACCGTGCCACTGCTGACAAGAGCCCAACTCTCTCCTCTACACACAGACACGAACAAGCTGAACAAAGCACTAAAATCCCTGTTTTTCTGTCTTGTTAATTAAGAACTAATTATTAATATATTCAGGACGTCTACGTGATCTTCCATTTCCTTCCACATTCTTCTTCCTTTTACTCTCCTCTTTCTCCACTTCTCTTCTCTCTTTTCTCAACCATTCACTTCTTGTCTTGTCTCGTCCTCTACTAGGAGTGTAAATCCCAAGTTGATCACGATACAATTAGGGATGCCTGATAATATCAGAATCATATCGAAATCGGACGATAATTGCTTTTTTAACTCATCTGTATTAGGGATGCACCGATCCAACTTTTTCCTGTTCCGATGCCGATACTTGGGATTAGAGCTGTAACTATCGATTCTTTTTGTAATCGAGTATTCTATCGATTTTCTTATCGATTAAACGAGTAATCGGATAAATAAAAAAAAAGACAATACATTTGTTTTTAGGCTTATTCTAGTGTGTGAGTAGAAGTTAGCAATACATGCTTTATCGTGTTGAATTTCGAACGCCCTGCACTACTCATAGTTTGATGTGTAAATGCTGACATAGTTATAAAATCAGCACATTTCTGATGAAAGCCGACTCATTTTTTTATCTTTAGGTCAAATAAAAGAACTGAAAGAACAATGAAAGAACATCGTTTACTGCTGAGTTTTTATCTATTATTGTCTATTTATTATCTGTGGCGTAACATTCTAACACTTCTTTATCCATTTGGTGTCCATCAGAAAATAGAATAACATTTTTTTGATAAATACATTTTCTATATTTCTTCTTTCCTATTGATTACACTATAACATTATAAAATTTAAGTTAAAAAAAATCTGATCAAATGAAAATGAAGAAATACTGAAGTTTTTGGTCATTTTGAATCAATTTGGCCTAGAAAATGTGCTGCTTTTGGCTTTTCTGGGAGAGAACTACATTTCCCACAATCCCCTGCGCGCTCCTCGGGGACGCGTCATAATAAAGCGTTTAGCGTGCGTTACGGAATAAACTATGGGAAATCTCTGGGAAACTCAATAAACGGCTGTATTGTGAGTAGAACGCTGCTTGTTGTGGTTATTCATCAGCTACGTGTGCGTTTTGTCTGTAATGAAGGCTGCGTTTAAACTGAGCGTTGTAGCGAGTCATGACGCTGACGCGGGTGCTCGCGAACACAGGGCGCGTGTTTACATCGCAAAAATGTCATTTATGGGTTTTTACGTATTTACTTCTGTTTTAGTGCACAGAATATCTCACAAATACCTTCACATACTGAGGGATCAGGTCTTGTCTTGATCGCGTCTCTAAAAACAATGTGCATCATTAATAAGCATCCGTGTGAGATACAAGCGGCGCGTGCACTAGCGAGTGAAACGAATTAAACGAAGCTTCGATTCTGGAAAAATTGCCTCGACCATTTGAGTTATTCGAATAATCGTTTCAGCTCTACTTGGGATTTGGGTATCGGCCGATCCCGAGTACCAATCTGATACCAGTTATTATTTTTTAACCTTTACAGCCCTAAGAGAATTTGGAGTGTTTGTCTATACCTTTGTTTTTAGGCTTACTATAGTGTTTGGGTAGAAGTTTGCCACACTTGCCTCATGTTGTTGTGTTTAGGACGTAAGGACAGTGTCTGTTTTATTGGCTTTATTGCAGTGTTTTTATTATGTAGAGCCCGACCTCGATCCGACCCAGTTGCTCAAAAACATACCTTTTTGGATTTAACGGGCTGCCGTCGTTGTCGCGTTTTACAGGAAATGATTGTTTGGATAAATACAAAACGTACACAGACATGTATAGCCAGTGCTGGAAATGAGCCGTGGGTTAACGTGGAACTCCGATGAGAGCTCTCCTTCGCAGCCGTCTTGCAGCACGTCTTTGCTAAATTACTAGCAACATATTGTAAAACTGACGCATCAAACGCTCTTGACCGACTGAACCCTCACCGGAACTCTATGGAGACGTCCCGAGCTGATGCTTGACCGCCTCAACCTTCCCGAGCAGACGCTTGACCGACTGAACTCTCAGGGGAACTCTATGGAGACGTCCCGAGCTGACGCTTGACCGTCTCAACCCTCCCGAGCTGATGCTTGACTGACTGAACCCTCACTGGAACTCTATGAAGACGTCCCAAGCTGATGCTTGACCGTCTCAACCCTCCTGAGCTGACATTTGACCAACTGAACCCTCACCGAAACGTCCCAGGCTGACGCTTGACCGTCTCAACCCTCCTAAGCTGATGCTTGACCGACTGAACCCTCAGTGAAACTATGGAGATGTCCTGAGGTGATGCTTGACCGTCTCAACCCTCCCGAGCTGACGCTTGACCGACTGAACCCTCACTAGGACTCTATGGAGACCGGGACGCCGAGCTGACACTTGACCATCTCAACCCCCCCGAGCTGACGCTTGACCGACTGAACCGTCACCGGAACTCTATGGAGACGTCCTGAGCTGACGCTTGACCATCTCAACCCTCCCGAGCTGACGCTTGACCGAATGAACCCTCACCGGAACTCTATGGAGACGTCCTTAATGTTACTGAGAGGGTCCTGCAAGTGGTCCAGTAATGCCTCGGGATTCGAAACCGTCCGTTGGACTATTTTTATATCGTTACTTCTTTAAAAATGACTAACGATTCATCCTGAATTACTGCTCGCTGTGTATTAAATGTTCGTGCGCCCGGTCGCCCAGAGGAGGATGGGGTCCGCTTCTGAGTGTGGTTCCTCTCAAGGTTTCTTCCTATTAGAGGGAGTTTTTCCTTGCCACTGTCGCCTCAGGTTTGCTTGTTGGCGGGGTTTAGGCCGGTTATATCTAAAGTGCTTTGTGACAATGACTGTTGTTAAGAGCACAATGTAAATAAATTTGAATTTGAATTGAGTTGATCTTTCCTGGTGTGAAAACACCCTAAAATCAATAACACAAGGCTAATTAGTTTGTTTAAAGAAAGAACGAGGTATGACTTCTGTTTTGATCTGGTGCTGTATAGACCTCAAAAAAAAAAAAAAAACTCACTTTCAAGGGAGGCCGGGGGGTGCGGCTGCTTAGGGGAGCTAATTTAATAGTTGGGGAAACACCGTATACGGGTGTGCAATTATTACATTGTTTTAGTTAGGAGGAAAACCATATTTATCCAGTATTTTCTTAAGCATAAAAGAATAATCTCAGTCATGTTTTCAGACATTTTTTAAAGCAGAGACTTTATCGGATTTGTATCATATCTGCAAATTTTGTCACGGACGCCGGCGGTGCCACGCCCACGATCGCCGGAGTTCTGACCTGGGGGTATTTGTTCTGTCCTGTGGGTTCACTTTCGGTGTCAGTCTTGTTGTATCTAGTCCACCTTGTGTGTATTCGGTTAGCTTTAGTTTTCCCCGCTAGCTCGCTCCCCACTTCCGGGTTTCTGTGCCGCCTCGCAAGTAGTTCCCTCCCCGTTTAGAGTGCACCCCTCTTCCGCGTTTGCTGTCTGCACTGCGTGCTCCCTACCTAGTAGGTTAGTGTCAGTTTAGAGCACCCCCATGCTTATTATTATTATTACGTTCATTTGCTCCTCGTTTACTTTCGGTTTGGGATTGGGACGTGCATGTTATGTAAACCAGTCGCCCCGGGTCTTCCCTGTGTCGTCACCCTCATGAATGCGTGTGGATTTGTTTGCTCTATTTCGTTCTCCTTCCCGATTAGCGTGTTGATTTTCCCGTTCTGTTTTGACATTACCGTGTGGATTCATTTGCTCCGTTTTCGTTCTCCTTCCTGATTACCGTGTGGATATTATTTGCTCTGTCGCCCATTCCTCTCGTTCACCCGGATCTCCTGTGTTCTCTCCTCAGGCTCATGTCTCCCAGTAACCCCCAGTCCGATCAGACTGCCGTATTTCTCCAGAGTCTGGATCGCCTGTGTTTCGCCTCGTGGGTCTTAGAGTGTTGGCGTACTGCTCTTTCCGTTTCCCCTTGGAGGATTCCCCTGTTAAGCGTACCTTAGTGCTGGGAGCACGAGCCCCATCTTTGTTTTGTTACTTTCGTTCCTGTCCTGTTGATTTTTGTCTGCATTTTTCCCCTGGTTTTTTGACACCTTGTTCCACCTGGTTTTCTCCTGATTTGTTCCCGTTCAGTTTACCCTGCCTGCTTCCTCCAATAAACTCTCTGGTTATTCCCCTGCCAAGTGCGTCCTCTGCTCCTGCGTTCGTCTGCGCCATGACAGATTTACAATAAAATTTACAATATCGGTATCAGTACCGAACATAAAAAACTAGTATCGGGCCATGTTTATTACCGCTTGAGAAAAGCCATAACTGATATTTTCAACCAGTTTATGTCTGCTGTAAAAATGAAAACTGGTGTTGAAAATAACAAATACAGTGACAGAGAGAGGCGGCTGCACTAGAGCCAGAGTTGCACATATTAACGTTCATTTGTTTTATTAGCATATCGGTTTTAAAATCGACCCTCGTCACCATAAAAATGCTAAAGGCGGCATAACGGTAGGGCGTTCGCCCCGTGATCAGAAGGTCACAGGTTCGAATCCAGGGCCGGTAAAGCTACCACTGAGGTACTCATGAGCAAGGCACCGTCCCCAAGCACTGCTCCTGGGCACTTGTTAGCTGCCCGCTGCTCCTTCGCGGATGGGTCAAATGCAGAGGTCATATTTCGTTGTGGTGCACTGTGTGCTGTGCTCTGGTGTGTTCACAATAACAAATAATCAGTCACTAAATATCTGCGCTGATAATCTGCCCATATTCCATCAGTGCAGCAGTATTATTCCATTACCGGCAAATGTTACTGTACAAATTCTCTGTCCGTGAGCAACGTTCAGCTCCTGTTCAGAACAACAGCCGTGAGCGCTGTCCAAACCTTCACAATTAACGCCTTTTTATGAGAATATTTCTGTGGATTTAATATCGGCCACAGATATCAATATATCTGTGTGAGAGGCAGAGTGCTGGAGCTGATGCAGGAAGACAAGCAAGCGGACAGCTTGTAGGAGAAGAATATAAGGAGTGTGTGGGGGGTGTGTGTGTGTGTGTGTGTGTGTGCGCGCGTACTTTTTAACAGCTTCTCCGGGAGACAGCGAGGTGACCACGGAGCTGCCCGGCTGTGTGACATAAAAGAGCTGCTGCTCGTTGCGTGCTGGTGTGATTTTACACTCGTGTTCGTGACCCCACACCACCAGGTCCAGAAAGTCGTCCAGGAACTGCTCCGGGATGTAGTTAGTGGCCCCGTGTTTACTCCTGAACAAACACACACACAAACAGGGTGTTGTAAAGTAAACTATAGTGCATCGCTACAATAACAATATTATGAAAAAGGTCATTAAAAATGCAGTTCCATTACAAAAGATGAGCCTTCACACGTCATTTCACATTCAAAAAACAATCAGACCATTGTCATTTTTTACATTTTTAATTTTGCAATTAAATTCGAAATAAGCAAGTCTAAGTAAATGCCATATTTATTAGATATAAAGTGAAATATTTCTTCCTTATTATTTAAATATTTACTTCCAATACTTGTTTGGTCTTGTTGTTGTGTTTTGATGTTGGTGATTATTATTAAGAGCTCAGATGATTAAAATATAACCTACAACCCAATCAGAACGGATTTTCACAATACTGAAATGACCAACTAGTTTATGTCCGATATGTTTAAGTGAGTGATTATTTATCATAGCACAGCACACGGTGCTCCACAACCACACGTGAGCTCTGCATGTGACCCATCCGTAAAGGAGCAGAGGGCAGCTTTCTGGCAGCACCTAGGGGGGCAGCACGTGGGGGCGGTACCTTCCTCACGAGTGGGGTTGCAAAATTCCTGGAACATTCAAAGTTGGAAACTTTTCATGGGAATTAACGGGAATAAACTGGAAGTATTCAAAGTTAGGAAGGTTGGGAGCATAAAATATATTTTGTAAAAATATTCATTCATTCTTTGAAACGCTTAATCCCAGCTGGGATCGCGGGGGGACCGGAGCCTATCCCGGGAACTACGGGCACAATTTTGGGCATCTTTTTTAAAGAAAAAATCTGTAAAACAGTCTCAGGGCGTAACAGGTTAAATGTGACTCTGCACGGCAAAACCAGTCGCTTGTCGCAAATTTTCAAAATTGAGTTATTATGTTCTACCTTTGAAGTTGACTATCGCCGTAGCACTCACAGACGCTTGGTGCGGTCGCCGTGGCTACGTCTGCATTCTGTTAGCCACGCTGCATTACGCCAGCCACACGGATAGCCTACCTGCGTTAGGTTAACTGAACTCGGGAGACGAAGATGGATTCAGGAGAAATATCTTCACGCTAGTCAACCAGTGGATTTACCGTAAATATTGGGTAAAAGCGGATAAAAAACAAAAGCACTTTTTAACATTCTGCTGGAATTGAATTCCTCACCTCAAAAGAAAGTCACGTTTTAGGATGGAAGGGAGTAGGATTTTTCAACAAAATTTATCACAACAGTACAATATAGACCTTCACTGTTTCCAAAACACTAAAAACAAAAATCCAAGAATTTTACCCCGCATAACATAAGCGCTCGTTTTCTCGGAAACCTCCGCTACGACGAGCAACTGGTTTTACCGTGCAAGAGTCCTAATAAGGACAATAAGAGAAATAAAGACAAAATAGACAGCAACATTGCATAAACATTTAAGGAGCGATGTTTGAAATACGCTGGTGTGCTGTGTGGTTGTGGTCACACCTGCAAGACAGCTCTCTAAACATATAGATCTGTTACAATCCCTCACTACGACTCTGAACTACATCGTGCTGGCTGAATAATTCCTGAGAGAACTGGAAGCCAGCACTGACACTCCTGCTCTACAGCTCCTGATTATTTATGAGATCTTGTACTTTTAGCAGCCCAATCTTACCACTGTGCTGCCAGTCCACCTGAAGTCAATAAAACCCAAATAGAACAGCTCTCAGGAAGCCTGGAGCAGCCGTGCACAGTTTCTCACGCGGCACTGCAATGCAAAAATCTACTCTATTCTCTTCATTCCTTCCTTTCCCTGCTCATGCTGAGTCTAGAACAGCTAAATTAATAGATTCGGTCTCATCACGATATTAAATCAATTCAGTGGACAACAATCCGGCGTTTGCTATTATCATAAAAGACTCACTCTGATACCATTTCCATTCAGAAGCCGATCTCCATATGAGATAATATCATATGATCATTTAACACCATCACTTTCATTCATATCACGTGCAAAAAGCTTCAACACCAGCTCTCGTGCAAATCTCTGTGTTCCTGATGGTTTTAGTGCCGCAGGACAAGGGACCGTAAGCGAATCATTTTTGAGATGTTATTTTAATAATAAATAATTTATCATATACATGTGGGTGGTTAATTATGACATTGTTTTAGTTAGAAAAACAGTATTCGACATATTTTCTTAAGCAGAACGGAATCTCAGTCATGTATTTAGGCATAATCATTTTAAGCATTATCTTCGGTTAAAAAAGATCCGTCTGATTTGTATCATATGGGCAGATATCAAATTTACAGTGATGTCGGTGTCGTGTGGACATAAAATTGTATAAGTACCATGTTTTAGTTACAATATAGAAGTGCTGCTTGAAAGTTTGTGAACCCATTAGAACTTTCTATGTTTTCCTATTTCTTGTTCCTGTTCTGTTCTCGTCTCCTGTGTATCTGTACAGTATATATGAGATAGCCAAAGTTTTGCTTTGACCTTATATTTTGCATAAATATGACCAGTGCAGTAGGAAATAGGGAACAAAGAACAAATGGAATAAACAATATATAAATGAAGTACAAAATATACATTTTAAACTAGACATGGAATATTAAATATAACTTTAAACTAGAAATGAAGGTAGATAGTGAGACAGTTCGGATGCAGTATTACCTACAAAAATGGAAACTAACTTTTACACTGGATGTGCAAGAGGTTAGAAACAGTTATAATATGAAGAATGCTATATCTAGTCTATTTATACATTCAATCAGTGTTCAATGACTGTGCAAATAGAAGTGGCGGCAGCGCAAAAAATCATCAATAATGCAGTGTTGTAACCCAGCGGTCATTTGACGGAGAATAGTCCATATAGCATGTGCATCTGGCGGCATTGATGTGTAAAAGTGCAAGAGAGTGCAACAGAGTCAATGAGACAAGATACTTTGTACTTTTTATTATTTATTTTACTAAGGAAAATGGTGCAATATTATATATCTGTGTCTTGCAAAAGTATGTGAACTAGGGCACCATGCGTTATGGCAAAAATCATATTGCGGTACATTTGAGCCTAGGCGATAAGCGGTATACTATTCGCCGGTATATAATTAGATCTGTAAATTTCAATATAGCTGTTGCTAAAGTAACAATTCTTTCCTTGTTTGTGTAAAACATTGGCTTATTGAGAGTTTTCTGCAGTTCTACAGCCGTGTAAATATATATTATTTACATGTCTTAACTTTTTTTAGACCAAAAAAACGTAAAAAATTGCACAAGGTAAAAGTGGCCCAATGTCCATATCATTTAACTTTCATTCAAATGTAATATATAAATGTAAATATTTTACATTCATGTTTTTACTTAGTTCTTTATTTATTTACTTTCTCGAATTTCTTACTTTTATTTACAATGACTTGCACAGTCTCACGAGGAGCCAGGTGTTCTTCAGCACATTATGCCTGTGAATAAGCATGTGGCAAATAAAGTCTTTAATCATTTCTGCCGTGCAATAAGAAGGGCGTTTCTGGTCAAATCCGTCGATTGGGCGTGGCGTGTGAGCTTCGAGCGGAGGCGGTTCGCCAATAAAACACCCATACAGGCCCAGGCGGAAAAAGTAATGGGGCGCATTCTTTGGCTTCTCTCATATTCAACTTAGCGTGTATATATTTTGCAGATTATGTTTTTTCTCAGTTTCGAGACACTACATCAAACCATGTCAGATTATAGACGTTGCACAGTCTTAATGCTTGAGCTATAACCGTACACTCTCTCTCCATTTTCCGAAAACAAATGCCTTGTGGTGTGGTTTTCGCGCATTTGACTTGATTACGTCATTTTCGCGGGCGGGAAATTTCAGCGGTGTCTGCGGTATGATCAAAATCTCTATCGTTGGCCAAATTTCTATCGCATACCTTTTATACCGTTTATAACGTCCACTCCTAATGTGAACCTTCGCTTTCAGTATCAGACGTGACCCTCTTGTGCAACAATAACTGCACATAAATATTACCAGTAACTGTTGATCAGTCCTGCACATTTTAACCCATTCCTCTTTACACAAAAGTTCAACTGTGGTGTGCAGGTGGGTTTCCTCAAATGAACTGCTCATTTCAGGTCCTTCCACAACATTTCTATTGGATTCAGGTCAGGGCCATTCCAAACATGAACTTTATTCTATTTTAACCATTCCTTTGTAGAATGACTTGTTTGCTTAGGGTCATTGTCTTGCTGTATATTGGCATGCTCCTTTGAGAGTTCAGTTTACGGACAGATGTTTTAACTTTTCCTTTAGAATTCACTGGTATGAATCATAATCCAGTGCTCCATCAATGATGACAAGACGTCCTGGCGCAGCTGCATCAAAACAGGCCAAATCTATGACACTACCACCACCATGTTTCACAGATGGGATAAGGTTCTTATGCTGGAGTGCAGTGTTTTCCTTTCTCCAGTCGCTCCTCATTTGAACAAAACGTTTTAGTTCGGTTTCATGTGTCCCCAAAAACACTGTTCCATTCCATCTGATTGATCCATGGGATCTTTAGCAAACTGCAGACGGGCAGCAGTGTTCTTTTTGGAGAGCGGTGGCTTTGTCCTTGCAACCCTGCTCTGCTATATACTGTTCTTCATCTTTAACGTGTAACATTGGCCAACGTCAGAGAGGCCTTTAGTTGCTTAGAAGTTACACTGGGATCTTTTGTGACTTCGCCGACTATTACACACATTACTATTGTAGTGATCTTTGTAGGTCGACCACTCCTGGGGAGGGTGACAGTGGTCTTGAATTTATTCCATTTGTACGAAATCTGTACGACTGTGGATTGGCAGTTCAAACTCTTTAAAGATGGATTTGTAACCTTTTCCAGCCTGAAGAACCGTAACAACTAGGAGTATCTAGGAGACTAATATAAAATATGAGTTTCACTTTCTAAAATGAGTGACAAAAAATATTGAATTCATTCACGATATTCTAATTTTGTGATGATCTATACATATATATATATATATATATATATATATATATATATATATATATATATATATATATATATATATACAAAAAATTAAATATATATACATACATATATATATATATATATATATATATATATATATATATATATATATATATATATATATAGATAGATAGATAAATGAATAAATACATACATATACACAGTGGATGTAAAAATTCTAAAATTTGAGGTAAAAAATGAGACCAAGATAAATCATTTCAGAACAAAACTGACTGAAATCTTTTAAGGGGACAGGAAAAAAAGAAAAAACTAAAATAACGTGGTTGCATAAGTGTGCACGGCCTCTTATAACTGGGAGTGTGGCTGTGTTCAAAATTAACCAATCACATTCAAACTCATGCTAAACAGGAGTCAGTACACCTGGCATGATTTAAAGTTCAGCTTCATTCTAATGGGTTCATCTTGTAAAGCCATAGTCCATGAAGAGCTTCCAAAGCATCAGAGGGGTTGTCAGATTTTGGCCACTACCTAATAGTTTTCAGTTTGTTTTTCAATTGAGTTGTACAGGTTGTAGGTGATATTAAAAGTGGAAGAAGTTCTGAAATGATTTGTCTTGGTCTTGTTTATACCTCTGAAAGCCTGCCATTTTAAGAGAGAGGTGTAGCCAGACTTTTTATATGCGACTCAGCCCATATATATACAGTATATATACTACCGGTCAAAGTTTGGACACACCTTCCCATTCAATGTTTTATTCTTTATTATCGTGACTATTTCCATTCTCACTGAAGGCATCAAAACTATGAATGAACACATATTATTTATGGTTATTTACACGGTTATTTACTTATTTATATTTTATATGATGTACAGCACTTTGGTCCTTTGTGTGTTTTACTAAAGTGCTTAACAAATAAGTTGAATTAGTTGGATATGGAATTATGTAGTGAAGCAAAGTGTGAAATAACTTAAACCGTATTTTATAGCTTAGATTCTTGAAAATAGCCACCCTTTGCTTTGATCACTGCTTTACCTCTTGGCATTCTCCCAATAGGCTTCATAGAGGTAGTGCCTGAAGCGGTTTTTCCAACAGTCTTAAGAAGAGTTCCCAGAGATGCTGAGCACTTGTTGGCCCTTTGCCCTTCTCGCGGTCCATCTCTCATCCCAAACCGTCTCGATTGGGTTTAGGTCAGGTGACCGTGGAGGCCAGGCCATCTGGCGCAGCACTCCATCACTCTCCTTCTGGGTCAAATAGCCTTTACACCAGTTCATTCATAGTTTTGATGCCTTTAGTGAGAATCACAATGTAACTAATGAAATAAAGAAAAACATTGAATGGGAAGGTGTGTCCAAACCCACATTTAGTAAAATTATATATATGTATATATATATATATATATATATATATATATATATATATATATATATATATATATATATATATATATATATATATATTAACATACATACATACACACTGTATATAGCCGCAAGCAGCAATTTTGCGGGGTCCAAGCAAAGGTCTAAAAAAGCAGCACAAAAGCGGTAGGCATCAAAGAAGCGAGTCAGTGAACCAGACTGTATCAATTTATGTAGCATTTTTTGTGCCCCTAGAGGTAAAAGATCCATAGCTACATTAATCATAACAAAACTTAATGAGTTAGAAAGTAGAAAATATGAAATAAAGTAAAAGGTGATAAAGAAACAAAATTCTATGGCGAGTTTCACACCTTTCCTACGTTTTCTGAAATTTTCAGCCTTCTATGACTTACAGTTCAAGTTGCACAATGAGTTTTAGTGGAGAAAATAAGTTGAAGAAGAAGAAGAAAGAGAACAATTACAAGAGGGGTCCGTAAACACTTTGTGCTTGGACCCCTAAAAACCCCCACTAACTTGTGTTTGTCTGTGTGTGTGTGTGTGTTTGTGTGCATTAACTTCCATTTTTCTCAAACACGGTTTTTGTTTAAGTATATAAGTTAGCGGACATAGCTTTACAGATCAAAGAACACTTGTGGAGTACAAAGCAGTGTCGTGTAAGTGGCTCTGAATAACAGTGTCTGCCAAATGCTGTAAATGTAAATGTTGTTTAATTGCCTTCTCTTTACCTACTTCTGTGAAAATCTGATGATGTTTTAGGTCACATTTATGCAGAAACATAGAAAATTCTAAGGGGTTCACAAACTTTCAAGCAGCACTCATTTACTACTGAATCGATGTGGATCGACATATCGTTACAGCCCTCATATAAGCAGGTGATTTTGCCGGTCACCGTGTCATCGTCACCTGTTCTGATGGATGACAAAGAGGTTGAACCAGCTGCTCTCATCCTCTCGGGGGCGCAGCATGGTCACCTGGTTGTTAACGAACATGCGGTACAGCCTCTCGTCAGGGATGGAACCTGCCAAAACACAACGCAGTGCATCGTAAAAATCACGTTGCTACGTTTTGCCGTTTCCTGTGTGCATTTTGGACGAGCTTTTCTCTGTGCACTTACATATCTATGTGCTCTGACCATTACCCTGTTTTACTGAGGTATAGTACTGTATACTGTTCTTGGAATTTATCCAGAGCTTCTTCCGTCAGAACAGCCAACCTGGAGCAACTTCTACAAAAGCCAGTACCAAACCACTACGTCAGCACTCGCTGAGCACTTCTGTCTGCTCTCCAGTTCTGATGACAGTGTAGACGTATCGACTTTATAATAATGCAATGACAAGGAGTTCTCTCTCTCTCTCTCTTTAAAGTGTTACGGCTGAAATATACTTGCTGTTAACTACGTACGTATGTACATACGTACAGCCGCGATCCATATCCTGTGTTCTTTGCGTCGGTTTTTGTGAACATACTCAAAAATTAACGGAACATATACGGAGATGCAATACCTGCGTAATTTATAGGGGGCAGTGTTGCGAGAAACCGAAGGGTGACAGCCAGTCGCTGAGCGCTGCCTACTGGGTCACTGTGAGTCTGATTGTGTTCAATATGAGGGCGAATTCGACAGAGCAATTCATCAAACACTTTAGGGGAGATTCGGAAATATTACTGGTGTTGTTCCTCGTCAATGTTTCTCATTGGCACAACCAGAGAAAAGAATTCCCCATTTTGTGGTGGAACGCACCATCTCCGCGATTTTCGTTTTCTTCTCTGGTGCCGTCTCAGTATGATGAAGATTAATGCTTCTTCGACTGAAGACATGTTTGTTTCGAATAACAGATGACGATTTTAAGATACAGGTATTCATTCATTTATTAGGTTTGCGGCCTCGACGCTGACTCCTGGTGGTAAGGAGTACACACTACAGATTACGACGCACAGTATGGACGCAAGTATATCAGCACAAACGTTAACAACGCAACTGTGTACGGATACGCACATGTAGATCACAGCAAGTATATTTCAGCCTTTACTCGTTTACACGTATCCACGGAATCCAGCGGTTTGAAAAATCTTCACTTTGGATGGGATTTAAAAACATTGCTTATGTGTAAATGAAAGGCCCAAACATATCTTAAAAATGTGTTTGTAAAAAATATCCGCATATGTGTAGGCCCTAAATGTCTTCATTTTTGTCTTCACAAAATTAAGAAGAAATTAAGGAAGTACTGCTGAATGTGGCCACCAGATAAATAACCCACACATTGCAGTCTGTGCAAGTCTCTAGCTGATGCACGGACCAGAGTCATGGATGGAGTCAAGCCAGAGAGGAAAAAAAAATCACTAGAAGTTGACCTGGCTTCTGGTCGGAGTCGCGACCCAGTAACCGCTCCGTGCGAAGAGAAGCGGGTGGCACTTGTGCTGGCAAATTTCCTGAAACGATGCAGCGAGTGAGAAGCGAGATCACTGCTGTTGAAAGCGGCTCCGGGTCAGAATCAGAGCGGGCGTGTAAACTTTAGAAGTCAAAAGTTCTTAAAGTAAAGTTGAAAGCAGCAGCTGGCAGCATTGAGATCTAAACCCTCACCAGCACATCCACACGCCTGATCACAACTCCACCAAAGCAGGAAAAAATGAGGAGAAATGAACATATATGAAAACACATCTGCTGAAAAGATGAAATACGTATGTTAAATGAAAAAGGATCAACGAGCTGCTCAACTGCGCACACACACACAGCAAAGATGTTAAATATAGTTAAACCAGAGAGAGCAAAGGGCAAGACTGTGAGTGGGAATCGAAAACCGGCTTACGACTCAGAACCGTTTCCAATTGATCGATTCCATCAGAACTAAATGTCTAAATGCAGGGAAACGACCAATATATACACCGGTGTATAGGTGTATACACCTATACACCGATTCTTCTTAATGATTTGGTCGTTTCCCTGCAACTTGATCTTCAACCACGAGGAATCGTTTACATTTACAGCATTTAGCGGACGCTCTTACCCAGAGCGACTTACATTCCCTAATTTCAGGGACAGTTCCCCTGAGAGCACCTTAAGGTTAACGGTCTTGCTCAAGGACCCAATGTTGGTAATGCCAGAGGTGGGATTCGAACCCACAACCTTTTGGTCCAAAGGTGAGTAACCTACCAGTGGGGCACCAACACCAACCATGACGCATAAATGATATTTTTCGCGATGTAAACATGCACCGCGTTTGTTAGCGCAAGACTCTCACAGGAAAGTCCGAAAGTCACTAGAACATTCCAGTTCAGTCAAATCTTCCATTTATTACAAACAAAAACTTGTAATTTAACTGATAAATAACAAAAACAACCAGCGTTCTACTCACAATACAGCCATTTGCTTGATATTTATTTGTTCCTGATACGCGTCCACAGCGCTATTGTGCCACAGCTTCCATATGGAAATGTACTTTTATCCCAGAAATGAGTAAGAAATGAGTCATAGAGCAAAATGAGTCCAAATGCTCAAAAATAGCCAAAACTTCAGTATTTCCTCATTTTCCATTAATCAGAAAATATTTTTTCCATTCTATAATGTTAGAGTGAAAAATATAGAAAAATGCATTATGTTGTCAAATCATTTGTGACTCTCCACGGCAAAACCAGTCGCTTGTCGCAACGGAGGTTTACGACAAAAACGAGTGTTTATGTTGTATGGGGTAAAATTTTGGATTGAAACAGTGGAAGGTCTATACTGTACTGTTGTGAATAGATTTCGCTGAAAAACTTACCCTTTCCATCCTAAAAACGTGACTTTCTTGAGGTGAGGAATTCAATTCCAGCAGAATGTTAAAAGTTTCTGTTTTGACCGCTCTACTTCAATATTAACGGTAAATCCACTGGTTGACTAGCATGAAGATATTTCTCCACCTTCGTCTCCCGAGTTCAGTTAACCTAACGCAGGTAGGCTATCCGTGTGGCTGTGAATGCAGCGTAGGCTAGCGTAAATGCAAACGTAGCCGCGACCGCACCAAGCGTCTGTGAGTGCTACGTCGATAGTCAACTTCAAAGGCAGATTTCTCCGTTTGTCACTTGCCGTGACAAGAGAAACCTGACTCCCTTGAATGTTGATATTTCAGTCATATGTCGTCCGATTCATTCCATATATGATTTATGTCCTTTCATGAAAACATAATAACTCAATTTTTAAAAATTTGCGACAAGCGACTGGTTTTGTCGTGCAGAGTCACATTTTATTCTCTATCCAGATGGATAACAAATGGATAAAGAGGTGTTTCCAACTGGCAGTAACATTATTTTTCTTCATCGTACTAAGCCGTAGAACGTCTACGCATAATAAACTAAATATGAATGTGTTCATGGTATAAAAATGTTATTGTTAAAAATAAAATGATTGCTTTTGGTGCGGAAGACTGTGTAGAACTATTTATTTTGCACTCAAAAAGCTGCCCAGGAATGGATAAGAAAACTGATAAGGAACTGGACTGATAGCCAGAATTGACAATGGCACCGATATTGATCAAATCTTATCAATTCCCACCCCTAGCCGAGACTGTTCGCTGGCTGTTCACCAGGTCTGGAGAGAGAAAGTGAGGGGGAAAGATGGAGTGAGCGTTATTTGATTGGTACCTTGCTTGTGCGTAGCTCAGTGGCACCTTAACCAGTCTGGGACTTGAACCTGCGACCGTGAAACTACACTTAGAGATGGCACCGATTCGATATGTGGATCGGTATTGGTCCGATAACGGCTCAAACAGCTGGATTGGGTATCAGTGGCATTGGGCCGTTCTATGGAGCCGATCTGTAAATGCGTGCACGCTCAATTCGTTATGCGCGGGAAGTGTTACTGCGGTAAAGTAGAGCTGAAACGATTGTTCCAATAACTCCAATAATTCTATTACAAAAAATGGGCAAAGCAATTTTTCTAGAATCGAAGCTTGGTTTAATTCATTTTACTCGCTAGAGCAGCTCCGCTTGCATTTCACACGGACGCTTCATAGAGACACACAACGTTTTCAGTGGCACCATCAAGACGAGACCTGATGTGAAAGTATTTGTGAGATGTTCCGTGCACTAAAACTGAAGTAAAAGCATAAAAAGGACATTTTTCGCGATGTAAACATGCGCGCTGTGTTAATGACCGCGCGCATGAGCGCCGTTACTCACTAAAACGCTCCAGTTCGGTCAAAACGTCCCCTTTATTACAGACACAAACCATATTTTAGCTGATAAATAACCACGACAACCAGCGTTCTGCTCACAATTCTGCTGTTTATTTCGATTTTCCCATAGATTTTCCATCGTTAATTCTGGAATGCGCGCCCAACGGGATGGATTGTGGGAAATGTAGTCCTCTGCAAAAGCAGCTTAGAGACTGTATCGGATTTATATCGTATCTAAAAGTACAATATCGGTATCGGATCAGACATTAAAAAAGTGGTATCGTGACATCTCTATCTACACCACCGCTACACTAGCAACTGCTCCAGTCCAGGAAAGATGGAGAAAGTAAGTTGGATGAGAGTCTGCGGTCCCTCGCTCGGAAGCGGTGGACTCGGACGGCGCCTAACGGGAGTCTGAAATAATGAGGACACGCCTGCAAAACCAGCGGGGAACAGAACCGCAGCACACGGAGGAGAAGAACTCCATCCCTCCATCCCTCCTCCTGCTGCTTCTTCTTCTTCTACAGAGTAGTTAATAAAGCCTGAATGGATAAGTATATACAGGTGTGTGATGCATAGGTTCTCACGCTCTCTCTGACTCACCCCTTCACATCTATTTAGCAGCATTTTCTTTTCAAAGATAAAAATAGTAAAAGAACATTGAGATATTTCAATGAGAAAAACACCTCGTTAAGTGAACGTGTGATATATTCCGTGAGGCAGCAGGAAGGTTAAGTGGCATGTGTGTGCGCTGCACGTGAGATCCCTGCTCAATGTTTCTGACTAATCACGGACACAGTGTGGTTTCATGAGACATATGGTGTACAAATTAATTATGAAGCATGAGAGAATGGTGCTCTTTGAGTACTTTTATGGATGTTGCGTCTCCAGACGGGATTTGAAGCTATGTGAACTAGGGATTGACCGATTATAGGCCTGGATGACGGTCAGTGAAAATGAAAGTGAGTGATTATTTGTCATTGTGAACACACCACAGCACAGCACACAGTGCACCACAACCAAATGTGACCTCTGCATTTGACCCATCCGTGAAGGAGCAGTGGGCAGCTAACAAGGGAAGCAGCACTTGGGGACGGTACCTTGCTCATGAGTACCACAGTGTTAACTTTACCGGCCCTGGATTCGAACCTGCGACCTTCTGATCACGGGGCGAACACCCTACCGTTACACCACCAACTGCCCAGCAGTTGCCCAGTGCCGATATTTATCATTTTTATAGGTAATTTTTTTAACCAATATGTCGATTAAATAAACACATGTAAATTACAGCTACTTTGGCTCTAAGGCCTCGTCCACACGGACGTTCGAAATGAATGGCCACTGAACGCCATACACGTTTTTGCTGCGTTTTGCAGCTGCGTTCGATTGGCGTTTCACTGGCGTTCGCAATACCGTCTTTTTCCTTGCGTTCATCGGGATTTTGACGCCAAGAAAACATTGCATACAGCGTTTTTTTGACGCCCCCCGAACGCGCAGCCGGCCGAACGCCGGTGCTGAACGCCCGTGTGGACGCTTTGATTTGCTCCAATGAGCAGAAAAACGGTCGGCGTTCAGTCGGTGCTCACCTGGCGCCACGAACGCCAGAAAAAGACAGATGTCCGTGTGAACGAGGCCTAAAGCAGCTGCCTTTCTCTGTTCCAAGTTACTGTCTGATTGGTTAGATGGCACCAGTTAGATGGGGTATTTTGTTTTGTTTACAATGACAACGGTTGCCAGGGTAAGTAAACGCATGTGCGGAAAAAACTGCGCGGACATCTGAATACATCTGAAATCGTTCGACTGTGTGACTGCACTTTGCTATAATCGACGCAGACAGCGCGACGCGCAACATTTACCACGCAAAATGCAGAACTGGGACTAGCAATGCATCGAATCTGAGGAAACACCTCGTTAAACATGAAATATATTTACGGGCGGATGAGTGTGCGGTGTTTGTTTTTCGCTGGCAGCGCCTATTTTTAATATTACTTTAAATCCTATGTGCTTCAGCGTTCAGAGCACTAAGCGCCTTCATGACTCTAAGGAACACGTTACAATGTTTGCATGAAACAGGAATGAACACGGAAGTGCCCCGATGATGCTTTTCGTAACTTAGCAACAACAAGCGCAGAGAAAAAATTCTTTGATAAATAATGCATGTATATTTCTTTTTTACTCTCTAACATTTTAGAATGTAAAAAACATTTTCTGAATAATCGAAAATGAACAAATACTGAAGATTTTGGCAATTTTTGAACCAATTAGGACTCGTTTAGACCGTTTGGCCTATACGTTTCTTGGAAAGAACATTTTTGACACGATGGCGTTCCATGCGAGAGTCGTTTGGCGTGATGGCGTTCCATACAATAACACGAATGCACGCCTCGGAATAAAAACTGAAAACATTAAGGAAACGGCTGTATTGTGAGTAGAACGCTGGTTGTTTTTGTTATTTATCAGCTAAAATATGTGACTCTGCACAACAAAACCAGTCGCTTGTCGCAACAGAGGTTTCCGAGAAAAACGACGCAGAGTGCGAATTACCCCTCCATAATTGGGTGGAACTGCCTTCATAACAGAACTCTTTGGGGGGGTCTGGGTCTTGATCGGGGGGCACAGTACCCCCCAGTACCCCCCGTAATTCGAACCATGATGTTGCGTGGGGTAAAATATTGGATTTTTTGTTTTTAGTGTTTTGAAACAGTGGAAGGTCTATACTGTACTGTTGTGAATCAATTTCGCAGAAAAACTTACCCTTTCCATCCTAAAAACGTGACTTTCTTGAGGTGAGGAATTCAAGTCCAGCAGAATGTTAAAAGTTTCTGTTTTGACCGCTCTACTCCAATATTTACGGTAAATCCACTGGTTGACTAACGTGAAGATATTTCTCCGGAATCCACCTTCGTCTCCAGAGTTCAGTTAACCTAACGCAGGTAGGATATCCGTGTGACTGTGAATGTAGCGTAGGCTACCGTAAATGCACACGTAGCCGCGACCGCACCAAGCGTCTGTGAGTGCTACGGTGATAGTCAACTTCAAAGGCAGATTTCTCCGTTTCTCATTTGGCGTGACAGGAGAAACCCGACTCCTTTGAATGTTGATATCTCAGTCATATGTCGTCCGATTCATTCCATATAGGTATCGTTTTGAAGCTTGATTTATACCCTTTCATGAAAACATAACTCAATTTTGATAATTTGCGACAAGCGACTGGTTTTGCCGTGCAGAGTCACATATAAGTTTTGTCTGAAATTAAGGGGAAGATTTGACTGAACTGTAACGCTTTAGTGAATGTTGGACTTCCCGGTGCTAGCAAACACGGCAAGGAACACAGAAATTGCGCTCTGGAGGTGAGGTTTTTGTCCGCTTTCAGCTTAAAAAACACGTTTGGTTGACACAGGCCCTTAAAGGTACAACCGCAACTACAGCGCCTGCACCGACAATCACCCCTGCAGCCAGCGTCGATAACGAGAACATCAAATCTATGCCCTCGACGCGTTCCGCTGCAGCTTTAGGCAATTAGTATTAGTGATCGATCTCTTTTAGTTATTGTTCTGAGATATTTTTATAAAAACTGTAAAATAACATTTGAAAATATTTAGGTCTTATTTATTATTACTGTATTTATTATGATGATACAAATCAGAGCAAGGTATCGAAATGAAGTACCATTGAGTATCGGTACCCAACACCAGGCACCGGTATCAATATCGGTTCAGATGTGAAAGGTACCCAGCCCTATTGCACAGCTCCTCTAGATGACCAGAGGGTGGAGTTAAAAGGGTTTGGCGGCCGTTGAGGCGTCCAATGAGTTGAGAGACGCTTTTCCACACATTTCATTGGTTAAATATTTCTAAAACCGTCAGGCCGACGTGAACACAGACCGACAGACTTGTTTTATGATCAAAAATTTAAATGCCCCAAAATGGACGAGGTTTCCGCCCGACAGCGACAATTTGGTTGAGTTAGGGAGTTGGCCCCCGTAATAAGAAGGTCGTGGACCGGTAAAGGTACCACTAAGGTACTCATGAGAAAGGTATCGTCCCCAAGCACTGCTCCCTGGGTGCTGATAGCGATCTGAGGTCACGTCGCTCAGCCCTAGTGCTGCTACGGGGAAAGCAGAATCTGTGTAAAGCAGAGGGTTTTGAGGAGATCTAGAAGATTCCGGTTGAACAGAGAGGACCTGAACGATGGCAAGACATTACCACCGACACCAGCACAAAGATATCAGTCCTTTTTAATATTTTTGTGCCGTCTGAATGAATTATATTTGACCTTGTTGGCCTACGCTGAACCGCCTAGAAAGGGCCTGTGTCCACCAAACGTGTTAAAAACCTCACTTCCAGAGCGCATTCTCTCAGCACTCGTTGTTGCTACGTTACGAAAAGCCCCCGTGTTTCTTTGAGATTGTTAGTTTAGCCGACGAGATGGAGAGAAATCCCATCTTAGCATTAGTGGCAGCGTTTGAAATAGATTCTCACATGTCTTCGAGACGAGATTTGGCGCATGAAATCTTCTCCAGATACGCCGCCATTTAGAGTGAGTTCTTGACCGTGCATGCCCCGCCCCCTTGCTTGATTTTGATTGGCTAGCAAAAGACAAGTGACACTGACGAGTTGAACCGATTTCAACTTGAAGCGCTCTGAGCGCTGCGACAAAAAAATGTATCTGCCGCCGCTCTTTTGGCGCTGAAGGCACTTAGCGCTCTGAACTCTGAGGCTCATGGGATTTGTATTAAAAATAGGCACAACACAGCTGTGCGCCGCTGGATCTCACGAGTGACTCAGATTAGAGTCACAAAGAGATGAGACGGGAAAAAGAGGCTTTCAACAGGCGCAAAGTGTAAAGGGTGTGTGGGAAATGTTGGAGAGCTATTAGGAGCTGCTCTTTCAAAAAGCTCCCATCAGTCAAGAACAAAAACACTCAGGACTAAAGTGGCAGGAAGCGGCAGGAGAAGAGCCTCCATTCACGCAGATCTATCCAAATGTTAACTAGACTCTCTCAGAAAGCCTGAATGAAAGTGGCAGAATGTCAGGAGAAATGTGTACTCGTAAATTGGATGCAAGGGGAAAGAGGAGAGAGATGATGGATAAAATGCAGAAAACCTTTCTTCATAACACTAAGACTTGTAACTTGTAGACAGAGTGAGCTCATCTAAATCAGCGAATACAATATACAAAATATTTTGTGTGTGTGTGTGTGTGAGTGTGTGTGTGTTCATGTACTTATCGCATTGTGGGGACCTTTTTGTCCCCTAAAATCACTTTTATCGTTTTTTTGGGCTTTGTGGGGACAGTGGTCCCCATGAGAAAAAATGACTTTATAGAAAATGTGCTTGTTTTATTTGAGAAACTAAAAGAAGTAAAAGATGTGCTTTTGGTTACTGAGGTTAAGGTTAGGATTAGGATTAGGTGTAGATGTAAAATTATATACATCTAGTCATTATGGGAGTCTATGGAAGGACCTCACAAAGATAGTAATACAAGACTGTGTGTGTGTGTGTTTGTGTGTGAAGCGTTAACAATTTGAATAGATTGTGCAGAAAGATTAATGAGTGTTTCAGGTTCTTGCATCAGTGATGAAGAAAGTAACAGCACAAATCCCATGTTTAATCCCTCATTACTCCACTGATGTTGAACAGCAGAACACACACTTCACCCAGAACTTGGGTTGGGTGAAGACCAGACCTTTCACATCTGAAGCGATATTGGTACCGGTACCTGGTGTTCAGTATCGATATGCAACGGCACTTCATTTCCTTACCTTGCTCTGAACTTATACCTGGATTATATCATCATAATAAATACAGTAATAATAAATAAGCCCCAAACTAATTTCAAATGTCTCTTATGTTACAGCTACAATACAAATTTATTACAGTTTTTATAAAAATATCCCAGAACAATAACTAAAAGAGATCGATCACTAATACTAATTACCTAAAGCTGCAGTGGAACTTGTCGATGGCGTAGATTTGACGTTCTCGTTATTGACGCTGGCTGCAGGGGTGACTGTCGGTGCAGGTGCTGTGGTTGCAGTTGTACCTTTAAGGGCCTATGTCGACCAAACGTGTTTTTTAAGCTGAAAGTGGTCAAAACCGCACTTCCAGAGGGTTTTCTCTGCGCTTGTTGTTACTAAGTTACGAAAAGCATCCTCAGACATTCCTGCGCTTAGCGCTCTAAATGCTGAAGTTCATAGAATTGTATTAAAAAGAGGCTCTGCAAAAAACGTGTTTTTAACACGCACCCTAACTGTGGCGCTCCAGTTTGATTAGACATGAACCAACGTAGTGTGTGTGTTGTAGTGTGTGTGCGTGTGTAGTGTAGTATCATGTGTGTAGTTTAGTGTAGCGTGCGTATGTGTGTAGTGTTGTGTGTGTGCAGTCTGCTAGTGTAGTGTGTGTGTGTAGTGTAGTGTGTGTGCAGTGCAGTGTGTGTAGTATCATGTGTGTAGTTTAGTGTAGTGTGTGTGTAGTTTAGTGTAGTGTTGTGTAGTGTGTGCGTAGTGTGTGTTGTGTAGTGTGTGCGAGTGTAGTGTGTGTGTGTAGTTTAGTGTAGTGTGTAGTTTAGTGTAGTGTAGTGTTGTGTGTGTGTGCAGTATAGTATGTGTGCAATGTAGTGTGTGTGTAGCTTAGTGTGTGTAATTTAGTGTGTGTGGTTTAGTGTGTGTGTGTATTTTAGTGTGTGTGTATTTTAGTGTGTGTGTGTGTAGTTTAGTGTCTGTGTTTAGTTTAGTGTCTGTGTATTTTAGAGTGTGTGTGTGTGTGTAGTTTAGTGTGTGTGTGTGTAGTTTAGTGTGTGTGTGTAGTTTAGTGTGTGTGTGACTAGTTTAGTGTGTGTATTTTTGTGTGTGTGTGTTTAGTTTAGTGTGTGTGTAGTTTAGTTTAGTGTGTGTATTCTAGTGTCTGTGTTGTTCAGTGTGTGAAGTTTAGTGTGTGTGTGTGTGTGTGTAGTTTAGTGTGTGTAGTTTAGTGTGTGTCTGTGTGTGTAGTTTAGTGTGTGTCTGTGTGTGTAGTTTAGTGTGTGTAGTTTAGTGTGTCTGTGTAGTTTAGTGTGTGTAGTTTAGTATGTGTCTGTGTGTGTAGTTTAGTGTGTGTGTCTGTGTGTAGTTTAGTGTGTGTTTAGTTTAGTGTGTGTATTTGTGTGTGTGTAGTTTAGTGTGTGTTTGTGTGTGTAGTTTAGTGTGTGTATTTTTTGTGTGTGTAGTTTAGTGTGTGTCTGTGTGTAGTTTAGTGTGTGTGACTGTGTGTAGTTTAGTGTGTGTGTCTGTGTGTGTAGTTTAGTGTGTGTCTGTGTGTAGTTTAGTGTGTGTCTGTGTGTAGTTTAGTGTGTGTCTGTGTGTAGTTTAGTGTGTGTATTTGTGTGTGTAGTTTAGTGTGTGTGTCTGTGTGTGTAGTTTAGTGTGTGTGTCTGTGTGTGTAGTTTAGTGTGTGTGTAGTTTAGTGTGTGTGTGTGTGTGTGTCTCACCCAGGCCATACAAGGCGATCTTGGTGCTGCCCTTCTGCAGGAGGATGGGGCTGATCTCCACCTTCTCTACTGACTGACTACGACCAAAATGATTCACCAAACCGGCACAGCTCAGCAGGTCCAGAGCACACAGTCCATCAGCCTGCAGCACACGCGCACACACACACACACACACACAAAAGCGCGCGCACACAAAAACACACACACACACACACACACACACACAAAAACACATGACGCTTAAGCATGAGAGCAAAAACAGTCCACTTATAAATGAGGCAGTTGGTAGTGTAACAGTTTGAGAGTCAGTCCCATGATCAGATGGTTGCCGGTTTAAGTCCCGAACCGGTAAAGGTACCACCCATAAAAGTACCCATGAGCTTTTGTGGCTCTTTTTAAGAAAAGCTAAAGTGATCATCTATTACAATAATATCCCCACAATGAGGTAAAACACACACACACACGCATACACACACGCACACACACACAGTGGAGCAGCAGCGTGTAAGATGTCACTGTGGCAGCAGTTGTCATGGTGATTGCAGGTTCTGAAAGTTAAGCTGCTATGGGTGTTTTGTCAAGCTCTGCCCTCTCTTTTACAAAAAAAGTAAGAAAGATCTCACACACACACACGCACACACACCCCTTACGCCCTGACACTAAACACGTAAAGAGAATTAAATAAAGAGACACCAAGCAGACAGCCAGTCAGATAAAGAGTTCAACTTGGAGACACTTAGAGACAGTAAAGTGACAGTGATCTGCATGTGCCGCTACACAAACTGGTTCGGGGATCCAGAGCTGCTCAAGAAAGATGTGTATCATCACTACTGAAGATACACATGACTGAAGGCACATTTTGGAAGCTGCGTGGCTTTAGAGTAAAAAGGAACCTTCAAATTAGAGCTGAAACGATTATTCGAATAACTGGAATAATTCCATTACAAAACATGGTCGAGACAATTTTTCTAGAATCGAAGCGTCGTTTAATTCATTTCTCTCGCTACAGCATGCACTTGTGTTTCACACGGACGCTTATTAATGACGCACAACGTTTTCAGAGGCGCGATCAAGACAAGACCTGTATGTGAAAGGATTTGTCAGATATTCCGTGCAAAAAAACAGAAGTAAATGCATAAAAACGCATAAACGCGATGTGAAGACGCACGCTGTTTGTGAGCGTGCGTGAGCGCCATTATTCGCTAAAAAGCTCCAGCTCGGTTGATACGCCCCCTTTATTACAGACAAAACGCAAATTTTAGCTGATAAATAACCACAACAGCCAGCGTTCTACTCACAATACTGACGTTTATTGAGATTTTCCCATAAATTTTAAATAGTTCATTTCGGAACGCTCGCCCAATGGTTTATAGTGACGGCTCCGGGGGATTGTGGGAAATGTAGTTCTCTACCAGAAGGGCCAAAAGCAGCTTATTTTATACACCAAATTGGTTAAGAATTACAGAAGCGTAACGCGTTCACTTGAGAAAAAATAATTCTGCTGTTTTTCTGAATTAACGAGATAGTTTTCATGTATTAAAAAAATGCTGTTTTTCTGAATTAACGAGATACAGTTTTCATTTAAAAAAAACAAAACAAAACAAAACAAAAAACACTGCAATGTCCTGCAGATCAGAATGGGCTTTCCGTCTGAACAACCGCAAAGTCTTGAGGTGCCTGCGGAACGTCGACAAACTAATAACAATGTCATCTACTGTATGTTACTTAATGCTGCAATTATTAAGCCAACATAGTCTATTCTATTTATTACACTAAGATTTTTATCTGAGTATTTTTATTTAAGCTTTAACTATATTTTTGGATACTATTCTTTATTGTTCAGTCCTTGTGTCTTGTGAATTGTGCAGTCGTGATGTGAGCAATTTCCTTCGGGATGAATAAAGTTTTCTGATTCTGAAGTATTTCCCAGTGTCTGAAACCCAAACCAAAATAAAACTGGATTAATCTAAGGTGTGACATTATTGTTGGGAAATCAAGCTCTAAAGTAGGCAAAATGAGAGCTTTTGAGGTTAATTCAGAAAAACAGAGCGTGTGTTTGGGTTTTTTTTAACATGAAAACTGTATCTCGTTAATTCAGAAAAACAGAATTATTTTTTCTCAAGGGAACGCATTACGCTGCCATATGTTATAGTGTAATCAATAGGAAAGAAGAAATATACATTTATCAAAATAGAATGCATGTAGTGCAGGACGTACTGAACACAACAACATAAAGCGTATACGGCTAACTTCAACTCACACACTAGAATAAGCCTAAAAACAAAGGAACTGTCTCAATTACAAAAAGAATCGATAGTTGCAGCTCTACTTCAAATCAATATTTTTTATAATGAGACTGGGATGAAGGATTCCGACCAACGCGCTCATCTGCAAACTCAACACAACACACTCTTTACCTCTCAAAAGAGCACGGGGAAGACACAGGAATTGAACGCAGGACCTTCTCACTGTGAGGCAACAGCGCTAACCACTTTTCACTTTATTTTATACTTTCTACATTCTAACTCCTTATGTCTCGATATGATTAATGTAGCTTTGTGGTCTTATTCTATGTCATAAACATCAGCATCAGCAGTGCGTGGGTCTATGACACACACAGACAGGGCTTATGATCAGTTCTGACCTTTTCCTGCTGCTTTTTGCGACTTTTGCTTGGACCCCGCTGTTGGTGTCTGCGGCTTTATTAGGGGGCCAAGCAGTGGAACACTGCGTGGTACCCTATTGAAATCGTGCTGATTTTTTTTTTTTGCCTTAAAACACGTTGTAGAGAAAAAACTGTAAGACCTACAGCTTTGAAATTTGGCAGGTAGGTCCGGTACCCCACCCAATACTCAGGCAAAAAAAATTGCACCAAAATAAGCTATTTTGCATTTTTCAAAATTTTTTTGCATTTTTTCTAATAATTTTTGAACCCTAGTTTCAATTGTCAAAAATCTTATATCATCTTATTCCATGGGTTAAGACAATTGTTTTAGACCCTCGCATCTATTTCTGCCATATTTGATTTTTCGCTAATTTGCATAAAATGAAAACCCAACTTTTTCAAACTAGTCCCTGGATTTTTGTCCAACCTGCATGCAACTGGTATCATTTGAATCCCAAGACACTCTTCTTTAATTATTATCAAGCACATTTTTAATTTAGGTAAATGTGGTCGGCTTGGCAAAGGACTGCAAGACCACACACCGAGTGTCATAGAAATCCGGCTCTGGGTGGGCTACAGCTTTGAAATTTGGCAGGTAGGTCCAGGACCCCACCCTCTACTCAGGCAAAAAAAAATTGGGCCACTCTGCCCAAACCCCAACAGTCCAAACTCCACCCACTACTCAGGCAAAAAAAAAAATTGCACCACTCTGCCAGTTGGTGGCGCTAATAAGCTATTTTGCGTTTTGCCTAATAACATTTGAACAGTAGCTCTGATTCTCGAAAAACTTACACCATCTTACTCCTTGGGTCAAGACGAGTCTTTATAGACGTCTGTACACTTCGATTCATCAAAAACTGATAAAGCTGCAAACTGCATGGCCCCCATAATCACTGCTTGCAGTTATATTTTAATATATACTTTTATTCAGTTGATTGAGTTTTTCAGATTTAGTTTGTAAAGTTAGGTAAATCTGTCTTCTGCAAGAACTTTTCTCCTCCCGGCTACTGAGCTTACATAACTCTGTTCAATATCAAGCTGCTCTGTGCTTTGTATTTCATTCTCAATCTAATTCCATCTCTCTTTTTCTTCCCCTCATTCTCTCTCTCTCTCTCTCTCTCTCTCTCAGACACACACACACACACACACACAAACTCATTCTCCATCTCATTCTCTGTGTCCAAGGCTGTGCTGATCTCCTTACCCCAGTCGGATCGTCGTGGTTGCCGTGAACGCTGAAAATCGGGATGGAGATGTTCAAGTTCTCGTCCTGGTAATTAACCCACGGAAACCTAACACAACCCAGAAGAGAGGCTCAGGTCTGTGTGTGTGTGTGTGTGTGTGAAAACTTCCAAAACTTCACAGTTGCTCCTCCTACTCAATCCCTGGGCTAAATAAGTGGGCAGTTTGATTTTACTTTACAAACTAATGAGTTTTGACTTTTTTTGTACGTCGATTTTCCTGCACAAATGCTTAAGTAAACACCCTTCGGACATGAAACATATTTCAAACATGACATTACAGCCTCCAACTGATGTATTTCATAACACTTGCTGCTATTACATCACGACAAATACTGCACAGCCTTGGAATAAACAGTAACACAATAATGTCATTGTGGCATCAATTAACCTGAGTTCAAATCTAGCTTGTGGTATGACATTAAGTTAGGCATTAAATAGTCACCATCAGAATACATGCCGTCCTTTATTTGTTGCTAGGCAATTAGGAAAGGAGGGACAGGGATTTACTGTATGGAAGGCCACTTGGGACTTAACGTTAACATGGCAAAAATTAACTTAATTAAACATAGTAAAAACATTTTATATATATATATATATATTCACTGCATTTTGTTGATTGATGAAAATAAATGATTAACACTTCCATTTTTGAAAGCATTCTTTGTTTACAGCATTTTTTCACACCTGCCTAAAACTTTTGCACAGTACTGTGTATGTATGTACCGTACATATATATACTGTGTATATACTGTGTATATATATATATAGTTTAGTAGGGTGTTTGCTGTGTTTCATATCAGAGCCATTCAACTCGTCCCCGCTTTACACTCATCATTATTATGTAGAGAGGAACAGCCAGGCCTAATGAGGTTGAACAGCAGTGCACCTATCGTAGCTGCAGGTAATTGTTTACATACTGCTTTACTTGCATGATTGATTGAAAAGAGGCCGAGAACAATTGTGTTTGTGTCGGTTCATGCTCCCATTCGTTCTGTTTCTCTGAGTTCCTATTGCTGGGGAGCTGAGAGTATTTCAGGCCTCACAATTAAATGAAGGGAAAAAAATCCACAATTAATAGGCTACATGAATAATTGTGTCACTGATTTGGGATACATGAAGTAAGAAATTGATTGACTCGACTTGTGATCTCTTGCAGTTGGGGGAAATAAACATGTTTGAGGCAGAGGGGAAGCGGGTGCAGGGGGAGAATATGTGCAGAGCTGCTGCAACGATCCAACATGTACTAGGATAATTTGGATAATTTGGTCTGTGTATGACATTTCCTAGTACAAAAGAGAAAGCATTAGGTTAGCGTAGAAAGTTTTAATCACACATGGGCTTTAAATGTCACCGTGTGTGTGTGTGTGTGTGTTTTAGCTCTTAGGGACGAAATGTGCCTGTGATATTAGGAAAATGTGACATTTGTGATGTTATGAGGACTGTTTGCTGGTCCCCATGAGGATTTATTTTAATGTAGCTGTGGATAGGTAAAGGAATTGCATCACTCAAAGATTAATATGTAGGTTAATCAATATATGTGTAGGTGTGTGTGTGTGTGTTGGGCAAAGCATTAAGGTATTTGGGATATTTTTGTGACTTAGAAAGACATTTTTTGCATGTGAGAACGAGTCTGATTTGGTAGAAATGTTCCAGGTTTTAGTTGAAAATAAAAATATATTGACTATTATTCTATAAATGCTTTTGTAGAAAGTGTCCTGATGTATTTGGAAACTTCGAACAGTTAAAATGTTTACTTTGGGGTATTTGGGTTCTTTTGTAGCATTATTTTTCTTAGACCATTATTTATATCTGGTAATAGTTTATATTTAGTAGTAGCTGTCACATACAATTTACTGTAGCAGTTGGTACTATAAGAGGAAAGATCAAATATTTTTAAAATATACAAGATGCTAATATAAATAGGATTGAGAGGATCTACCATTGAAAAATAAATATTTAAAGAGAGTGTCATAGTAGCCATAGTAAGACATTTCTGGCTGTGTATCTCTGTGTGTATATATATATATATATATACACATATATATACATATATATATACACATTTATATATATATACATATATATATATATATATATATATATATATATATATATATATATATATATATATATATATATATATATACACATGTATATATATATATATATACATGTATATATATATATATATATATATATATATATATATATATATATATATATATATATATATATATATATATATGACCCTCACAGCAAAACCAGTAAACATGTAAATTTTAAACACAAAATTATGATGTCTTCATGAAAGGGCATAAATCAAGCTTCAAAAGCGATAACCATATCGAATGGTCCGGACTGACATATGACTGAGATATCAGCATTCAAAGGTAGGGTTTCTCCTTAGATTTGGCGCTTGAATGCTTGATGGTAGCTACGCTTGCATTTCACGGTAGCCTACGCTGCATTCACAGCAGCCACACGGATAGCCTACCTGCGTTAGGTTAACTGAACTTTCGGAGGCGAAGGCAGTTCAGGAGAAATGTCCTTCACAGCTAATTAGCCAGTGGTTACGTAAATATTGAATAGAGGCGGTCAAAACAGAAACTTTTAACATTCTGCTGGAATTGAATTCACCACCTCAAGAATCACGTTTTAGGATGGAAAGGTAAGTTTTCCATGAAATTTATTCCTAGCAGTACAGTATAGACCTTCCCTGTTTCAAAACACTAAAAACAAAATCAGAATTTTCCTTATATAAATATCATTTTCACCAAAACCTCTCGTTGCGACCAAGCGACCTGAATTTTATATATACATATATACATATTTATATACTATGTATGTATTTATATTATTAAGGAGTGGAAACAGTTCTGAAATTCACCAGTTCAATTTAATTGCTTGTATCCACAGTTTGGTCATTTTTTGGTTCAGTTCGTTTTCCTTTTCATTATTCTTCTATTTTGTCTTCCTCCAGAAATACCACCATACATCATCAGTAAATAATCCACCATTTAAACTATTCTCCAATGACGTCATGTAAAAACTGAAAAAGAATAGAGCCATTTGGCATTAGGCACATCATTGTTTGTGACTACAGTAGATGTCTTTGGGAGCAATTTTTATACAGTAAATGGGGAGACATTGCTGATTTCAAAACGCTTTTCATTTATTTGGCAATAAAAAAAAACCTGTCTGCCTTAAATTCTTGCTTTAGAACAAATGAAGAGTTTGGTTCCAAAACCCTATAAATCCACAACTGTTAAATTGAGAAAAAATGGTGAAAACCACTATTTTCTGTTTCAAACTTCAATATTTTATCATGAGTTGTAATAACATAAAATCTAATCCATATTTTGATTTTAAGCATTTATTAAACAAACCAGATATTATTTTTGCGAAAAATGCATATAACCATGACCGTTTTTCCCAATAAAACATTAGCAATAAAAGCTAATTTACAAAATGCAAAGTGAGCGAACAAAAGAAAAATCTAAATCAAATTATAGCCATTATATTATTTTGTAGTCATTATATTATTTTGTAGGATTATAGGATTATAGATCTGTGGTTAGTTCTCCAAGATGTTTGGAACAACCTACCAGCCGAAGTTCCTTCAAAAACTGTGCAAGTGTGCTGCCTAGAAGAATTGATGCAAAGCAAGGCAAGGGCAAAATTGGTCACACAAATATTGATTTGATTTGGAATTTCTCTTTTGATTTTCATACTATATATATATACTGTATATAAAAAAAGAAAGGGAATGTAGAAGTTTTGAGCCATGAAACATGAATTTGTTGCTGTAGTAAAACAAAAAGTAGAAACAGAGGAGGAAAATCACCTGGAATAGCCCCAGGTCAGCTGACAGCTGTGTACTGTTTGTTACACTGCTGTGCATTATTTGTCACTAAATGAAACATGAGATTTCTGCAAACTCATCTAAATTCAAACTAATCCACCCCATGAGAGATGTGTTAAAAGGTCCCCATAATACAAAAAATTTCACTTTTTCTGTTCTTTGGACATGCGTTTGGGTCTGTGCTGCCTCTACACACGTAGTCAGTTTGAATAAAAATGGTCAAGTGTGTTAGTGATGGTGCAATATCAGCAATCGTGTGCTCAAACGAGCCACTTAGATTTCTCCCCTATTTCTACGCACAGTCCGGGTTCCTTTGAATAACTCCACCCTCCTATCTGAGAAGCTCCGCCCCCCAGGCAGAACTGCTAGCACTTACTGATCTGCCATGTTTTCTTGCAAGGGCTATCGTAGGAATTGCAATGAAGTCGTCTACATGCGGAGTGTTGTGTTAAACATGCATGGCTGTATGGGTGATGTGTTAGCAGCAGCCATGCCTATTATGTTCATGTGAGGTAAACTCTCACTGCGCTGCCTAAGCCCCAGTTGCGGAGTGGGATGTGGGCAGCAGCGGCTCATTTGCATTTAGGAGTACTAATGAGAAACAGCCTGTTCTGAAAGGGACTTAAATAGAGAGGGGTAGGGGACCAGGTGAAAATACCTAATCTGATTTTCAAACTACATCAGAGCCATGTTTGGTGGAGCTCATAGACCTATTTTAACTTCTTGACGTGTGTTTGCTTACTTGCTGTTGCCGAAGTTGACAGCCTGGTCGCTGAGGATCTCGAAGTGGATTGGAGAGTCTCCCATGCAATACTTCCTCATCACCTCCATACAGCCATGCAGCGCCTTGCGGGACGGCTTGTTGTCATGGAACAGATCCCCACCCAGCAGCACAAAGTCCACCTGACACACAGGCACTTATATAGGTGTGTTAGTGTGCAAGGTTCAAACTTTAGGTTCAAACACCACAGCTGCAGGTTTGAGGTGTGTACAGGTGCGTGTGTCAGGCCTCATTCTCCTTGGCAACATTCATGATCTCATCGAGCGTGACAAGCGTGTGGGTGCCTCTGACTGCATCCTTCTCCAGGTAGCCAAGGTGGATATCGATTGGCGATGAGGATCTTAAACGTGTCCTCGTCATCTCTTCAACAAACACAGTCAGAAATTAAGTTCAACGGGAGATATTTATTTATCACACATAACACTTACATCACATCCTGCGAGAATGGTTTTAACCTACAACTAATTTACTATTCCATTCCATTTTTCTGCATTTATTTATTAAGTTCCAAGAAAAAGCAATTTCCAAAAACATTATTGAGGGGCCATGCAGTAGAACACTGCGTGGAACCTATTAGGTATCGTGTGATTTTTTTTAAGTAAGCAGCGTTGTGGAGAAAAACTGTAAAATTTCTAGCTTTGAAATTTGGCAGGTAGGCGTGCCACCCACTACTCAGGCAAAAATTGCAAAATAGCTATTTTGCGTTTTCAAAAAAAATTGCATTTTGCTTAATAACTTTTGAAACGTATCCTGAATCTCTAAAATCTTATATCATCGTATTCCTTGGGTTAAGACGAATTTTTTAGACCCTCGCATCTATTTCTGCTATATTTGATTTTTCGCTAATTTGCATAAAATGAAAACCCATCTTTTTCGAACTAGTCCCTGGATTTTGGTCCAATCTGCATGCAACTGGTATCATTTGAATCCCAAGATACTCTTCTTTAATTATTATCGAGCACATTTTTAATTTAGGTCTTCACTGAGCCTAAAATATATTGACCTGAATAACAGATTTCATTTTACGCATAATGCAGTTAATGTAAAAATTAATCTATCACCCAGCTGTAGATTATGGCAACATGTAAAAGTACAAACTGCAACAAAAAGATTCTTATTCTTAATCTGAAAAGATCTTTGACCTTTTTACAACTAGTAGAGGTGTAACGATACATCAATCTACATCAACGCGTCAATCCAAAATAAAAAACATTGCTCAGATATCATTACTGTATATTAGAACATTTTATAATTCTTTATTAACATTGAACAGGAAGTCTATTTTTATGAAAATGATTTTTCCTTTATCTGTCTTCTTGAAAAAAATATCAAACAATATTTAGGGAGAAAGCAACTTGGGGACAAGGGTCTTGCTCGGGGTTCCAGTGGTGGTAGTGCTGGAGGTAGGATTTGAACCTAAGACCTCTTGGTCCAGAGGTGAGTATCCTAACAACTAGACCACCATCATGTGATATGAATGGAAGTGATTTAATGCCCAACCCTCATATATATGGATTACTGACACTGAATGGCGCCCGCCAGACTTGTGCCTGAGACCACTGTATCGATATAATATAGTATTGTGATGGAACTTGCGATTGACACCCCTAAAACTTAAGACATATCGTCTTAAAAATATTGTAAAACTGCAAATGTTATAGAGAGAGACCTACATTGTATTTCCTGATGATGTCATATTTAGGCGACAGGTAAGTGGGACATTAGCGATTTAAAAGCTTAAAACTTCTTTTAATCCTGAGGAGAGAGAAACAACAGTCACATTCTCAAACGCGTCAGCAAACTCGTTCCTACATTGCTTTCAGCTCAACTAAATGCAAACTAACAACCCAGTTAACTGGGCAGGCATTAATTTTCTCCAAACTAACCCAAAAGTATTCTTAGTCAGTAAGTCGCCTCGTAATTAGAACATTTCCTCATGTGCAAGTTTTAGAATAAGCGCAGAGGTTTTTAGTTACCTCCTCCTGACTGCTGTGTGCTCTTTATACACTACCGCGCTGACTTTATCCCCAAAACACGTCCGGCCCGCGCTTGCAAAATACCTTTCAGAAGCGCCGCAAGGAGGTGCTTTTGTTGCTACTGCTTAGTACGGTATACGGTTTCAGACATAACCACTTATCAACAAAAAACACGTGAATCTCCGTCACGGAAGGCGCCAACTTTGTGCTACAAGGGAGTTGTAGTTTCTTTACAACGCTGGATAACCAATGCAATGCTAATAGAAACTACATTTCCCAGGAAGTGCTATATAGGGCAGGAGCGCACAGCTGTTAGCTTTGGAGTGTAGGATATTTTCCTGCGATGTGGTGAGGAAGAGGAACAAATTTTACCTGCTTTTACAGAGGTGATGTAAAGCTTATAAACTTATACAAATAATACATTTTAATACTGAATGATGTTCTCTTGCGGAGCGTTTGTGGACACGCGTTTATGATTTATTCGTTTGGCTAATGTGGCTAATAGTGAATGAAAGCTAACGAGGACAGTTTGTCAAGATGTCAGAGATGTTATTATTTCATTGCTACTTACATAAACTCAGAAATGTACCATGGGAACTGAACCTTACGTTGCTGTTATGTTATTAGAAGGTTCTACCGCAACGTTCTGGCGTAAGCGTTGATGTACATCAACAAAAATGTTGTAAGAATGTTTTTGAAATAATGTTGATAAAGTCAAATCCGTGAATCTTCTATGAACACAACATTACAAACGTTTATTATAGATTATTTGATGTCTTATAGTTATAAGTTTGCCTTTGATAGTTTTGCCTTTAGCAATGTTCCAAGCTTTAACAAATTAGTTAAAAATAACTTTTGGTGGCCTAGTGGTTGGAGTTACTCCGCCTCTGCATCAAGAGGTTGTGGGTTTGAATCCCACATTTGGCTCTACAACAATTGGGTCACTGCTAGGGCTGAGCGATATGGAAAAAATCTTATCTCGATATTTTTTTCCTTTCATATCAGTCGATATCGATATATGTCACGAAATAAGTCAAATCACTGTCAAACTACCTTTTTATTTCTGAGATGTGAAGTTTTTTAGTTAAATATTATTTATTTTTGTCAATGGTTGAACATAAGTGTAAATTTCCACGATAAAAAACTGACTTGCATGTAGAAATGTTTAGAGTTTGTAGCTGTATGTCCTATAATAGTGCTGAAACTGTAGACATAACTACTAGAAATAGTAGGAACATTGTCTGTTTGTTGCCGAGTTGCAGAAATTTTATTATGCATTCTGTGGCTTAAAATTCTAACACTTATTTGTCCATTTGGTATCCATCAGAATACAGATTTCTTTATTTGAAATAAATGTTCTGTATTTCTTCTTTCCTATTGATTATGCTATAACATTAATAAATTGGAAAAAAAAATCGAATCAATTGAAAATAAGGAAATACTTATGTTTTGGGTCCTTATTTTGGGAACTACATTTCAATTCAAGATTCTTTATTTGTCGCGTGCAAGTTATACAGGTACAACATGCAGTGAAATGTATCCTGATCCGCTCTTTTAACTGTGCAATAGACAAGGGAAAACAATAGACACAATACAATACAAACTTTAAACTTATGAGACTGACTTAAATAAGGAGGTTAGGGGTAACAGACGAAAAAAAAAAAAAAACTATAATACAATAAGGAACATAGGATTATGTGCAATATAAGTTACTGTGCAGTTTGAACCTGAGATTGCAAAATGTACTAAGACCTTTACCTACAATCCCCTCGCGTCCTTAGAACAGCAGCTAAAAGCGTTAAAAGCGCTTAGAAATATCACGATGGAAAATCTATGAGAAAATCTCCAATAGCGGCTGTATTATTATTGATGAAACGCTAGTTATTGTGGTTATGTATCAGCTAAAATATGTCTGTAATAAAGGGGACGTTTTAGAGAGTAAAGAGCTCTCGCCCTTTAAAATCTCCTCATTCTAGCGTCATTTTACTTCGTGAATACTACCATTATATATTTTATCGTTTACTTTTGTTTTTGTGCTGGAATATCTCCTGAAATGCTTTCACTTCGCGGGGTTGGTCTCGTCTTGATCACGACACTCTAAACAGTAATAAGCGTCCGTGTGAAACACAAGCGGAGCATGCTCTAGCGAGTGAAATAAATTAAACTAAGTATTTTTGTGTATTCGAATAATCATTTCAGCGCTAGTATTACTGGTCATTGTATGAACATGCTTTTGACGCAGTTTGCAATGTGCGCACTGGACTTTAAGTAACGAAAATAGTTCCAAACTGCGGAATTCTTTGGACCCTTTTTTCCCAACAATGTCTTGTTCAGTGTCCATTGAGGTGTCGTCTTCTATAACGGTATTGCTTGTCGTCATTTTTTTCTATTTAATCTCGCTCGTTCTCCTGACATACTGTCGTGCACAGCTGCTATAGCCCACAGTTGTAGCACGTGAGAAGCCACGCTTACTTACTGAGCTGTAACCCTTTTGCAACCACGTGATTGGTTCGGCTTCTCTGTCTGTCAACCTGACTGCCGTGAGTGGTAACCACACGACTGGTTTGGCACGGCTCTGTTTTTATTATTGTTGGCTTCTCATGAATTCAAAAACGTGGACGGAATGAGTGCTACCGACTTTATATCGACTATATCTATTTTTCCTATCGAGAAAAGCTCATTTGCTTGAATAATTCTTTTGTCGTTTTATGTTAGCTGAATACTTTCATAGACCCTTAACACGAGGATGAGTCAGGAAGACTGTCTATAGATTTGGAAATGGTAGCTCTGGATTAGTGTGTCAGCTTAACAATGTAAATGCCAACTTTAAGACTCACAAGGTAGGATGGAAAACCTCCAAGATCGGAACTGGTTTAGAACAAAAGTTCACTGCATTAAACATGTGAATAAACTCAAATTGAGAATAACATTTGTTTCAGCGCCAAACTGTTGAGTTCAACTGATGACCTTTTGTTTATTCCACTTCAAACTAAGTTTTAAAAATATACATTATCCATTCACAGGAAAATTCACTTCATCTTGTGAATTCAACATGTGGCCCCCTTTACCTGTAAATTAATTTTTATATTTGAGGCATTTAGGAGACACCTTATCATTTATTAAAAGGATTGATCAACACTGCAGCAACTTGGGGTTAAGAGTCTTTGCTCAGGAACACTGAGGTGCTGGAGGTAGGATTTGAACTCACAAACTCTTGGTACAGAGGTGAGCATCCTACCCACTAAACCACCAGATAATTCTATGGTAAAGGTAACTTAAAACAGACATTGTAGAAACATTACAGCAACATTGTTGGAACGTTATCAGATTTGTTCCCAGAATACGGCTACAAAACTGAAACAAAATGTGTACCATTTTAAAAATCCTTTAATTAATCTGACGGGATGTGGTTGTGAAGTACAGTATACCGTCTACAGTGTTCCCCCTACCATTATATTAGGGGGGCAATTTTATTTAATTTTATTTACTTTTTTCTAAGCGCCGAATAACAGGAGTGCCCATTCATATGTGTTTCTGCTGCAGCAAGACCAGTCGCTTATGCATAGCAGTTCTGAGAAAAATGACTGTTTGTGTTGCGCGGGGTAAACTTTTGGATTTTTGGTTTTTAGTGTTTTGAAACAGTGGAAGGTCTATACTGTTGTGAATAAATTTGACTGAAAAACTTACCCTTTCCATCCTAAAAACGGGACTTTCTTGAGGTGAGGAATTCAATTTCAGCAGAATGTTAAAAGTTTCTGTTTGACAGCTCTCTTTAATATTCTGATAAATCCACTCGTTGACTAGTGTGAAGAATGTTCTCGAATCCATCTCCGTCTCTGAGTTCAGTTAACCCTAACGCGGGTAGGCTATCCCGTCAATGGCTGTAGATGCAGCGTAGGCTGCAATAATCTGGCGTGGCAGCGACGCACCAGGCGTCTCTGTGAGTGCTTCACGCCCGATGATCAACTGGCAGATTTACTGTTTCTCACTTGGCGTGACAGAAAACCCGACTCCTTCGAATATTTGATATCTCCAGTCATATGACGTCCGATTCATTCCATATAGGTATCGTTTTTGAAGGTTGATTTATGCCTTTTTATGAAAACATAATAACTCAATTTTGAAAATTTGCGACAAGCGACTGTTTTTGCCGTGGAGGGTCACATATAGAATGGGTCTATACTGTGTTGTTTTATTAAACAAACTATATTTGTCTTATTTACACGACGGCATGACATTTCTGACGCTACATGGTCGCGTGTTTACAATTACAATTCTCTTTATCGCGCATGGCGTTGATCTGTCCCGATCCGCGCACACATGAAGATAATAAAGAAATGATCAAATAATTATTCAGTTATTATATTGACTGCTGTCATTAAAAGAAACATGAAAACCATGATTCCCTTAAGTGTTTGTGTGGGTGTCCGTTATGCTTAGGGTTATAACCGTACACCCCTCGCTCTCCCAAAGCTGTTAAACTGGGGAAAACACTGCTCTAATATGCATTATCATTCAGACAGGATCTCGGGTCTGGCTCTCACTCATGGAGTTTCCGGAAGGTTTTAACCAGCTGGAGCTGCTGGAGAGCCACGGCCACATGATCCCGGTGGGGACGGAGAGCGCCTGGGAGGAGGAGGACGGAGACGACGATGAGGAAGACGAGGAGGGAGAGCCTCGCGGTGAAGAGTGGTACCAGATGCAGGAACACAAGCTGCACGACAACCCCACACAGCTCATGCTCTGGGCGGCCGAGAAAAACAGAAATCGCACCTTCTCATTCCTCTCAACACCACGTTAAAGCAGCGAGTTAAGAGCTGAGCGATATGTCTACCCAGGATTGCAGTGTGGCAACGATACAAAATCAGGCGTCATACTACGTAGTCTTTGCAGCCAAACACAAGGAAACCTCACCTAATTTCCCGTTTTGTATAAATATATATATTTACACACATACAGCACACAATGCAAAGTTTTAGGCAGGTGTGAAAAATGCTGTAAACAAGAATGCTTTCAGAAATATAAATAATGATTATTTTTATCAATTTACAAAATACAAGGTGAGCGAACAAAAGAAAAATCTATATCAAATCAATATTTGGTGTTAATACCTTTAGCCTTCAAACCAGCATCAATTCTTATGGTACTGCACAAAGTCAGGGATTTTGTAGGATTATAATCATTATATTATTTTGTAGTCATTATATTATTTTGTAGGATTATAGGATTATAGATCTGTAGTTAGTTCTCCAAGATGTTTGGAACAACCTACCAGCGAGTTCAGCTAAAAACTGTGTGCAGTATAGCTAGAAAGAATTGATGCTGTTTGAAGGCAAAGAGGTGGTCACACCAAATATTGATTTGATTTAGAAATTTCTCTTTTGTTCATTCTGCATTTGTTGACTGATGAAAATAAATGATTAACACTTCCATTTTTAGGCGTTCTTTGTTTACAACATTTTTCTACCTGCCCTAAAACTTTTGCACAGTACTGTACATACCTGAGACCTGAGCCGACATTGAGATTGAGAGATCTTGTTCCCTCCATAATATTGACAAAGACCTTGATTCCTTGATTTTTCCCCTCTATTCATTGCTGTAACATTTAAAATCAAACAATTTAGACATAATTTGAGATATTTGCCTAAATTCTGGTTTCACCATCGTAGAAATTTCTGCACCTTTAAGCATAATCCCCTCATTCCAGGGCACCATAATGATTCAGTCAAAGTAATGGTAGCTGTTAGGGATGCGATTCAGAAAATCTCACGATTCGATTCGATTCTTGGGCTCACAATTTGATTCACAGTTCAACACGTAAGAATTTGTTTCTAGACTGCTGTTGTAAGTTACTTTTCCCATTTGACTGTGGCAGATTTTAAAAAAACACACTGAATTAAATGTACAGTGGTGCCTTCTGAGTTTACCGCCGTTTTAGGTAGGCGAACTTCGTAACTCAAATTACTGGTATGTCCAAATCAATTTTTGAATTTAAAAAACACCACATTTTTGTTACATATTTTTTAAATACAAAAATGTAACTATAAATAACGAATGTTGTATAACAACACAACTTCTAGCAAGAGATATGCTGCAATAAACTGGGTTTATTAAGTATAATGTATAACATTTGCTTGGAGATCAGGCGACTTGAAGATATAACAGAGGTGGAGGAGAAAGGCTAGACTGAATCTTCAAGATCTTATTGGCTGATTTTTTGCCGCTTTCCTCCCTTTTCATCTGCAGGGTTTTACCGATAAAAATCTGTGCGTGGTCTGTTCATCCTCCCTTTCAGCATGTTTCTGAATGAGTTAGGCCTAGTGTGATTAAATAGCGCCGTCGCACGCCCAGCTGGCTCGTAACCCGAATTTTAGCTCTCAACTCAAAGCAACAAAAGCATCCGAGAGACGGCTCGTATCTCGAAAAACTCGTTAGTTGGGAGACTCGTAAGTCAAAGTGTACCACAGATTTGTGCAAATTTAATGCATGAGCAGTGTTTCCCAAGTTTACAGCTTTACATGAAAACAAATATTCTCACTCTACAATTCACACTGATCCTCGTCGTTAAGTGCGTTTTTTAGAACCGCTTAGCAACACTATTTTCGAACCCAGAATGAAATGAAGTTTTTTGCCGAGATCGTCACGTACGAGTAATTTGTGCTGACTCAGTTTGCCGCTCTTGTTCACTCGCTCGCTCTAGATTTGGGAGATTTGATCTCCAGTGCCATAACTTAAGTGTATGATAGGTAGTAGGTAATAAACACTTTAGCACCCGCAATCTATTCTATTTGTAAGTTGTATATCTGCATTTTAGCCAAATATGATATTGTGTAACGTACTGTACTGTATGACAAGCAGAACGGAACTCCGCCCTGTGGGGTACAGAGAGCAAATGTCACTCTGTCGCTTGTCGGAAATTTTTAAAACTGAGTTATTATGTTTTCACGAAAGGGCATAAATCAAGCTTCAAAATGATACCAATATCGAATGAATCAGGCGACATATGACTGAGATATCAACATTCAAAGGAGTCAGGTTTCTCCTGTCACGCCAAATCTGCCTTTGAAGTTGACTATCGCCGTACTCACAGGCAGTGCTTGATCAGCGACTACGTTTGCATTCTGGTAGCCTCGCTACATTACGCAGCCACGGATCGTACCTCGTAGACTAATGAACTTCGGGGAGGCGAAGATGGTTCGGAGAAATATCTTCACAGCTAGTCAACCCAGTGGATTTGGCGTAAATATTGGAGTAGAAGCGGTCAACAAGAAACTTTTAACATTCTGCTGGAATTGAATTCCTCACCTCGAAAAGTCAACGTTTTTAGGATGGAAAGAGGTGATTTTTCAGCCAAAATTGATTCACAACAGTACAGTATAGACCTTCCACTGTTTCAAAACACTAAAAACCAAAAATCCAACATTTTACCAACATAAACACTCATTTCTCAAGAAACCTCCATTCGACAAGTGGCTGGTTTTGCCGTGCAGAGTCACAAATGAGAATTTTAAACGTGCGGAGATGTGTCAACGTGTCATTGTGTAAATAAGATCACTAACATAAGGTTAGTTTGTATAATAAAATGACAAGGCATGGTCCTGTTCTATAAAGGTTTCTTAGCGACTTCTGTTGTGGACTTCGTGTCGAGCGGGAAAAGTCAAGTAGTGCCATTACATGTTGGTTGAAAAAAATCAATTTTTTTTGTAATGCACCGATTTTGAATCGGCAGAAAAAAAGAATCGGGATTCAATTTTTTTTCCCTAGTGGCTCTGTTAAAGCGGTCATGTTTACTACTTTGTTGCATAGATACAGATAAGCACATGGAAACCTACTTATTCCAGTGTTGTGCAGTTCTGGTGAAGTTGCACCGCGTCTCCTCAGGCGGAAGTGACGCTATTGTAGGACGGGTGACACAGCTTTGGACAGGAGTGAAGGCCTGTTTGCTAGGAAAGAGCCATGTCTACTCACTTCTGACTTAATTCCTTGATGTAGTTTGTGTGTAATATGTCCCTGCTCTCAGGCAGTGAGGTAACAGCGTGTTATTAGACACACACGCATCCAAGATGTGAACCTCGGTGCCAAAACGCTGGTGCTGTGTCTAATCCTGATCGCAATCCCTACGGTTTACATCAGGATCAGACACACCAATAGTGTTAATGCTTCTAAGAATATAATTCTGTGTTCCGCGTTCCAGTAGAACTAGTGGACTTTTGCGTGAGAGAGCGGCACGATAAACAAGGGTTTTTTGTGGCTCTGCGTTCCCAGAATGCCGCTGGCACGATGCTGATGTGCGATATGTTCACGTCTCCCGCGCCCACGCTCCTCCCAAAACATGCAAATATCCTTAGAGCTGAATGCAGCTCATGTGGGTCTTTAGCATAAACTGTGATCTTTCAGCACAGGGATTAAAAAATGTGTCAAAATATTATGTCTTATAAAAGCATATATTACATTTGCAAACCTTATCTAACATCCACACACACAAGTGAGGGTGAGGAACAGGATCAGATCAGGGTTGAGACTGAGGTGCAGAAGTGAATGTTTTTTGAGGTTTTTTGAGGCCCAAGGGAGACTGCCGTCCCTTTTCAACCTCTGAAAATGCACAATAATATCGGAATCAGATGATAATTACTTTTTTTTTTTTAAGTCGTCTTCATCGGAACGTTGATATTTTCCAGCCTATATTTTATGATGCATTTGTGACCCTCACGGCAAACCAGGCGCTTGTCGCCTTGGCGAGTTTTCGAAACGACCGTGTATGTTAGCGTGGGGTAAAATGTTGGATTTTTTGTTTTAGTGTTTGGAAACAGTGGAAGGTCTATACATGCTGTTGCAGCAGATAAATTGGCTGAAAAAGCTACCCTTTCCATCCTGAAAAGCGTGACTTTCTTGGGGTGAGGAATTCAATTCCAGCAGAATGTTAAAAGTTTCTGTTTTGACCGCTCTACTTCAATATTTACGGTAAATCCACTGGTTGACAGAATTTACGTTGGATAAACAGATTGAATTCTGTATGAACAGAATTTACGTTCATATTTATGTTACAAAATTAGTACATTTTTCTTAATAATTTAGAATTAAATGCGTTAAAAAAATATTGTCACGAAAAAAAGCCAAAAAAAAGTGGAAATATTTGCAGGTTCGCTATTTCTTGGAGATTTCATGCGGCCAAAGCGAGGGATTAAGTTCTCGTGAAAAATCCGCGTATGACTGGATCCACGAGTCCTGATCTGCGTATAACTGGGGGATTACTGTAATACATTTACATTTACAGCATTTAAATTTATGAGCGGCTCTATCAGAGCAACATTTCCTAATTTCAGGCAGAGAGTTCTGAGAACAACTTAGGGCTAAGGGTCTTGCTCAGGGACCCAATGTTGGTAATGCTGGAGGTCAGAGTCGAACCCACAACCTCTTGGTCAAAGGCGAGTGTTCTACCACTGGGCCACCAACACCACCTACATTTGATTCAGTTCAGGAGCTGGCGATTGATACGAGACACTATCTTACTATGCGGTTTGTGCAAATGCATTTGACGTTTTTATTCGACCAGATGTTTAAATGGAAAAACAATCTGTTAATAAAGCCAGATTGCTATATGTAAAATGTGGAGATGTAACCGATCCGACATGTGGATCGGTATCGGTCCGATAAGGACTCAAACGGCTGGATCAGGAATCGGTGGCATTGGGCCGTTCTATGGAGCCAATCTGATTTTGCGCGATGTTAACGCGCGCGCTATGTTAATGACCGCGCACACGAGCGCCGTTACTCGCTGAAGCGCTCCAGTTAGGTCCAGCGTCCTTTACAAGCGCAAACCATATTTTAGCTGATAAAGAACCACAACAACCAGCGTTCTACCCACAATTCTGCCGTTTATTTTGATTTTCCCATAGATTTTCCATCGTTTATTCTGGAGCGCCGCATGGCAGCGGCTTGCCTTCATTGTGACAGCGTCTCACCGCGCCAGGAAAGTTGTGGGCGTGCCAGTTCTTTGCAAAAACAGCGCTCATTTTAAGGCCCAAATTGGGCAAAAATAGTAAATATTTTATTTTCAATTGATCAAATTTTTTTCAATTTTATAATGTTATAGTGTAATCAATAAGAAAGAAGAAATATTTATGTCTAAACGAACAATTTTGAGAACAAATAATTTAGCATATACATTGTGTGTAATTATTACATTGTTTTAGTAGGAAAACAGGATTTAAATCAAGCATTTCTTTAAGCATAACAATAATCTCAGTCATGTATTCAGACATTTTAAAGCCTTATTTTATGTTTAAAAAAAGACCGCGACTGTATCGGAGTTGCATCGGTATCGGCAGATATCCAGATTTACAATATCGGTATCAGACATAAAAAAGTGGTATCGTGACATCTCTAGCCTCCACATTGGGGGTAGCCACTATATACATATGGGTGTAAACAACATCGGCCCAACTAATTGATTAATGCAGAATTAGTTGCCAGTTGGCCTAATAGTAGATTTTAATTGATTTTTAATTGCAGGCCGTTCTCACAGTAACCCAACTAGCCTGCGTGTTCGTGGGGCTGTGCGATGTGGCAAAAACATCATACTGCGGTACGTTTTAAGCGCTAGGCGATAGACGGTATATACTGCGGTATATAATTCGATCTGTAAATTTCAATATAGCTGTTACTTTAAAGTAACAATTCTTTCCTTGTTTTGTGTAAAACATTAGCTTATTGAGTTTTTCTTCAGTTCTCTGGCCGTGTAAATATATATTATTTAAATGTCTTAACTTTTTTTAGAATACATAATAAAAATTACTTTTGATGAAAGTATTTAACGTCCTTATCTGTTGCTCATTCAAATGTAATATATAAATATAAATATTTTACATTCATGTTTTACTTGGATTCTTAGCTTTTTATTCCATTTACTTTCTCAAATTTCTTACTTTTTAAATTTGTGCTGCACAGTCTCATAGAGACAGAGTGTTCATTTATTTTACTTCCTGCCTGTAGAACTAAACAGCAAATCAGAAATCTTTGTCATTTGTCTTGATATAAACTCAAAAAGGGCGTTTCTGGCAAATCCGTCGTCGGGCGTGGTGTGGCCAGCTGACTTGCGAGCTTCAGGCGGTTCCCTTAGCCGAAACATACGGGGCCAGGCTGGAAAAGTAATGGCGCATTCTTTGGCTTCTCTCATATTCAACAGCGTGTATTTTGCAGATTGTTTTTCTGCTGCTCAGTATCGAGACCTATATCAAACCATATCCAGATTCCATGGGCCGTTGCACGATCTTATTAACGGCTGCTCTTCCGTACCTCTCTCTCCATTTTCGAAAACAAATGCCTGTGATGTGGTTTTCGCGCATTTAACCTTGACTTAGTAGCGTCATTTTTACTTGAAGCGGAGAAATTTCAGCGGTATGCGGTATAGTCAAATCTCTATTATTGGCCAAATTTATACTCGCATACCTTTTATACGTTTATACATCCACTCTACGTATTAAACGCTACATTTGCATTCTGGGGCATGGGTTTAGTGCAGATCTCTGGATTGAAAAAGCGCCTTTTCACACCCGCTGTGGGAGCACGTGTGATTTGCATGGAGTTTGAAAACGAGTGTTTTAATGCTGTTCCTGACACACGGCTCTGTGTGTGTGTGTGTGTGTGTGAGAGAAGATGTGCATGCAAATAGAGGCAGCACAGGGAGGTGCAAAGGGAGCGTCTCACCTGGTTGACGTTATCATAATCCTGTCTCTTTCTCCAGTTTGGAGCTGTGGCGCTCTGCTGGTTATTCTCCTACAGCTGCCTCTGATGCGTTTGATCTCATTCCCGTCATGTCTGAGGCTCTGCTGCCTGTTTCGTTCTTGGTCGAGCAGGTAGTTACTGCCGATTGGTTTCTACATTTTCAAGTTTGTCGTTGTCCCTCGGGTGTGAAGTGTGTTGGCAAGGGATGCCGTGATGTTGTGTGTGTGTGTGTGTGTGTGTGTGTGTGTGTGTGTGTCTGATTATAAATGTCATGCTTTGAGGCTGATCATAACATGGGAGCTCTCTTCTGTTTTATGACCGTTCAGGGTTTCTGCTGATGAAAATTGAAGCTGGTTTATTTCATCTCTGAATAAAAGGCCGAGCCTCTTTGTGCTGCTAAATGTCAGCCAGCTTCAGCGAGCCTTTCCACTGTTTCATCTCGCTTACACCAGTTCTGCAGCATTGTAGCATTGTGTGTGTGTGTGTGTGTGTGTGTGTGTGTGTGTGTGTGTGTGTGTGTAGGGAGCAGTGAGAGATAACTTGTCGTAAAAGCAATTCTTTCCATGTCAACATTTTCCTAAGGCCTTTAGAGGCACTTCGCTGGAAGTCAGAGAGGAAGTTCTGTAGTACCGCCTGTAACTGGTAAATATTGATTTTTCATCCAGAATCATATATATACAGCAGTATAATTATCACTTTATATTGGCCATATATGTGACCCTCACGGCAAAACCAGTCGCTTGTCGCAAATTTTCAAAATTGAGTTATTATGTTTTTTCCATAAGGGGCGTAAATCAAGCTTCAAAACGATACCTGCTTTGTGGAGATAAATCCGGACGACACTATTTCAGGAATATCAACATTCAAAAGTCGAGGTTTCTCCTGTCCGCATGAAGTGAAAGCGGAGAAATCTGCTAGGTTGACTCTCGCCCGTAAACACTCCCACAGGCGCTTAGTCGCGATGCGTGGCTAAATCTGCATTCTGATGGCCCTACGCTGCATTCACAGCCACCGCGGATAGCCTACCTCGTTAGGTTAACTGAACTCGGAGGCGAAGATAGTTCACGGAGAAATATCTTCACGCCAGTCAACCAGTGGATTTACGTAAATATTGAAGTAGAAGCGGTCAAAACAGAAACTTTTAACATTCTGCTGGAATTAATTCCTCACCTCAAGAAATCACGTTTTTAGGATGGAAAGGGTAAGTTTTTCAGCCAAATTTATTTACAGCAGTACAGTATAGACCTTCCACTGTTTCAAAACACTAAACACAAAAAATCCACAATTTTACCCCACGCAGCATAAACGTTCGTTTTTCTCGAAAACCTCCGTTGCGACAAGTGACTGGTTTTGCCGTGCAGAGTCACATATGGGGTATATAGTGGTCTAGTGGTTAAGTACACACCTCTGGATCAAGTCATATCGCCAGATGTCGGAGCAGTGCATGCACGCTATTACACTGCAATCGGGATACTCTTCTCTTTTTCTTTTAATTTGACTTAAAAAAGCGAATAACACCGTCTTTTGTTGACATTGATTTCATCTTTATAGTATTAACCTTTTGTATTCCAAATTCAATGTTTAGCGAAAACGTAAGTTTATTTCCCTTGAAAAAGGTTCATAGATTATATGCAGGGGCGTCACTAAGATTGAAGAACAAGGGGCTTAGCAGGTTATGAAGAATTAGTACATCATTTTAATTAAATCATGATAGCTAGACTTATTTTCCAATTTCAATTCCTAGTCTTGCTTTTTTGTTTGTTAAGTGTATGCCTTGTGGTGGTGTGTTCAGGATTTGTTGTAGTTTGACGTCACAGTCTTGAAATCAATCTATTTCTGATGAAAACTGCGCCTGTAGAATTTTTTTGTTTGTTTATTTAGCTTTATATGTTATAGAAAGTGCTGCCGCATCGAAGTTAGAGCTGGGCGATATGGCCTAAAAATAAAATCTCCTAAAAATAAAAATCCTTTTAATCGATTTTCTCCTCCCCTACTCAAAATCAAACTACAGATGGCAAATAAATGGTTCAAAACCATGTCAGTTGGCAGCAGAATATCACGACACCTCCTCCTCCAGCTCTCTACCGATTCTTTGGCGTGTTTATTATACAGTTGGCTGGCAGTCAAAAATCAGAAAAATATTTGCAGCTTGGGAAGCCGTTAACCCGAGGTCCTAAAACTTCGGCATGTTAATGAATCCCAGCTTTTCACAGTATGTATGGGCACCATGTCTTTTTACTGCAATATACATGGGCACTATTAAATCTGTTTTTGTTTTTCCTAAGTCCATTTATTTTTTTCCTGAATTCACGTTTTCCATTTTATTCTTCTGAATTCCGTGTTTTACATTATAATGTATTTATTCACCTGTAGAGTGTCTAATTATGGAAGGGGTCACATTTAACCGCGCCTCGATTCTTAAATTGCCATTCTCGGTATCACATTCTGTAATTCGTAGCCCGCAAATTTTTTACAGCAAGCATTTTAGGCGCGGCTTTGAAATTTACGCCCCCGAAAGTTTTGCGGCAAGCGATTTTGCGCGCTTTAGTTTTGGCATTGATGTGACGCCATACTTTTCCCCTGTCGTTGCCATGTTGTTTGTGAATCTGCTACAGGGTTTGGAGTGCTTGGCCTATTTACCCGTAGAAACATTCAAGTAGCATTAGTTCACACTTTTTAGGCGCTTCAGCGTTAATAAAATAAATAATAAATCAGGTTACTGTAAAACATCGTCTGAACTGTAAATTCGAATTAATCGATAAAATCGGTATATCGCCCACCTCTACTGTCAGAATAACTACTAGAAATATTAAGAACAGTCTGTTTTATCGACCTAAGTGTCATTAATGAAGCATAGCCGGGCATGCTGTTGCCAGTGAAATGAATTAAACAAATCTTCGATTCTGCTTAAATTGCCTCAACCATTTTGTATTCAAATTATCTGAATAATGAGTTTTGGCCCTAAATTTGAACTAGTGTTGATTTCATCAGAGCGAGAGCGAGGCGAAATGTGTTTCATCAGCGACCCTCTTTCCCACGACTAAGGCGAAGCGATGGCCAGAGACTGCCAATGTTCTAAAAGTACTGACTAAGACTGTGTTAATGTGCCTTATTGTTTACGAATAAAAACGAGACTAAAATGTTTTGCATGAAATAAAAACGAAACAAAAACTCCCTCCTCTTTTTCGTCTGCACAAGAGACTGCCAGACCCCCTGTCATGTGTTGGTGCCAGCAGTTCGTCTACGTCGTGTTCCTGCGCCCCTCCGGCCGCAAAACTACATGCAACTACTTGCGCCAGAGGTTATTATTACATTTAATCAATATTTTAGCCGTGTGGAACACAATTCAACTGGAATGATCAACAAAAATCATCTCTGAAATAAAAAATAAAAAAGACTAAAATGTTTGAACGAAAACTTGACTAAAATACCTTGAGTTTTTGTTTGACTAAAACTAGACTAAAATGTTAAGACTTTTAGTCGACTAAAACATGACTAACAAAAACTGATGTGTGAACGACTAAATATGACTAAGACTAATAAGGAACTTTGACACAAGACTAAGACTGAATTAAAAAATAGGCGACAAAATTAACACTAGTTCAGACAAAAAACCAACATTCACCGTTCATCGTGCCCAAAATAAAATCTTCAGTTAATTGTAATACTGATCTGACATCCAGCCCCTGGTGCTGTATCTAGAAGCTGGTGTCAGTATTATTCCACCTGATTTCCCTCTCTCTGCTTCTCAGCTGTCCACAGTGCAGCGCCTCCTGACCTCCGACCCCTCCCTGGCTACCTGCCGCGACGAGGACGGCTACACACCCCTGCACCGCGCCTCTTACGGGGGGCACGTGGGCGTGGCTTCGGCGCTGCTAGATGCGGGGGCGGAGCTGGAAGCGCGGACGGCGGACGGCTGGACCCCCCTGCACAGCGCCTGCCGGTGGGGTCGCGCGGCCGCCGCTTCCCTCCTGCTGCGCCGCGGCGCCCGAGTCAACGCCGCCACCGCCGGGAAACTCACCCCGCTGCACCTTGCCGCCGCTAACGCCAACGCCGCACACGCCCTCCAGCTGCTGCTCGCACAGCGCTCCCTGCTGCCGGCGCTGAGGAACAGCGCCGGAGAGACGGCCTACGACATCGCCCTGCGAACCAGCGCCAACTACTGCCTGTTTGAGATCACCGAGCCCTGCAACAACGTCGTCTGATCCCATAAACCTGGTGCGCTCTCAACGCTAGGGAATAACCCCCGTTAAAATGAAAGAGTGTTTGAAATGTTACACTAGTGCATGGGGCAGGTGGTTAAGGAGTTGACCCCTAGGACTGCCCCTAGGACTCGGAGTGGTAAAGGTACCACTGAGGTACTTATGAGCAAGGCACTGTCCCCAAGCACTGCTCCTTCACATGTGGTTGACCATGTGCTGTGTTCACAGTGACATTTGTCACTCACTTAAATTCAGATAATTTGAAAATTGTGAAAAAGGTCCTTTGCTTTTAACATTTTTAATTTTGTAATTTCATTAAAAACAGCTGTCATATGATATTTCACTTTTTTAAATATTACAATATCATGAAAAGGGGGGTTTGCTGCTCGAACAGTGTTTAATTTAATGTAATTGAAAAGGCAAGCCTTCATATATGCTGTGTTCAGTACGTGCGAAGTGAAATATTTCCAGCCTTTTTTTTGCTTGTTGATTTTTATGGTTTGTAGTTATTGGCTTGTGAAAATCAGAAACTGTGTCTAAAATAAGAATATTACCCTAAATCAGTCGGGAAGCATTTTCACAATCCTGAAATGTCCAACTTGTTTATGTCTACAGTTGATAAATGTGGCACTGCTGAGTGAACATATGAACACAGCTTATATACCGTGTGTTAAATTACTATATACAATCATGAGAACAATATTATGAAATATTAAATATTCAAACATTAAATTATGAAATTCTCAATATTCTTTAAGTAAGTACGTATATGCCAAGACGTTTGAAGGAGCATTGGTTAATGTTTCCAGTAGAGCTGCAACTATCGATTCTTTTTGTAATCGAGTATTCTATCGATTTTTTTCATCGATTATATCAAGTAATCAGATAAATTCTTCTTTATTCTTCTTAATTTTTCTTTATTTATCAGTACCTTTATTTTAGGCTTATTCTAGTGTGTGAGTAGAAGTTAGTCGTCTGATTAAAACTGACTTGCACCTGTAGAATTGTTTAGTTTTTTTTTATCTTTATGTAAAATAAAAGTGCTGAAACTGTAGACATAACTAGAAATAGTAAGAACATTGTCTGTTTTATTGCCGAGTCCCAGAGTTTTTATTATACATTCTATTGCTTAACAATCTATTGCGGAAACATTTGGTGTCCATCAGAATGTAGAGTAAATTTTTTGGGTAAATGTTCTATCTTTCTTCTTTCCTATTGATTACACTATAAAATTATTTAATGGGGGAAAAAAACAATTGAAAATGAAGAAATACTAAAGTTTTGGGTCATTTTCAACCAATTTTGTCTATGAAATGAGCTGCTTTTGGCCCTTCTGGGAGAGAACTACATTTCCCACAATCCCCCGCGTGTCCCCCGAAGCTGTCACTATAAACCATTGGGCGAGCGTTCTGAAATAAACTATGTAAAACCTATGGGAAAATCTCAATAAACGTCAGTATTGTGAGTAGAACTGGCTGTTGTGGTTATTTATCAGCTACAATTTGCATTTTGTCTGTAATAAAGGGGGCGTTTTGACCGAACTGGAGCGTGTTAGTGAATAATGGCGCTCGCGCACGCTCACAAACAGCTTTTTTGCACGGAATAGCTCACAAATCCTTTCACATAAAGGTCTCGTCTTGATCGCGCCTCTGAAAACGTGCGTCATTAATAAGCGTCTGCGTGAAACACAAATGCATGCTGTAGCGAGAGAAATGAATTAAACAACGCTTCAATTCTAGAAAAATTGCCTCGACCATTTTTTGTAATCAAATTATTCCAGTTATTCAAATAATCGTTTCAGCTTTAGTTTGCAGCATTTCTCACCACAGCAACGTGCTCTCTAGCTAATCTATCCCCTGCCTAGGTTATGTTGAAAACAATCTGGCAACCTGATTATGCAGATGGAAATTTCAGGTGTTTCTTTTCTAAAGGCTAAAACGTAATTATGTAGTGGGAAAAGAACCTGTTTTTGCCCAGCAGCAGACTCTAGCTGAACCTATTAGCATAGGACTGCATGCTCTTCTTAAGCAGCAGTTCACACAGGAGCCTCGTGTTGAATTTTGGAGTTGAAGTTGTTCCCTCTAGCCGTGCTAAATTTAGTGGGATTACGAAGCTCAACGGGTGGCACGGTGGCGCAGTGGTTAGCGCTGCCGCCTCACAGCACGACGGTCCTGGGTTCGAACCTCGGGGACGGCCGTAGGGCCTTTCTGCGTTGAGTTTGCACACTCTCCCCGTGTTCGCATGGGTTTCCTCCCACAGTCCAAAGGCATGCGATATAGGTTGATTGGTGACTTTAAATTGGCCCTGTAAGGTGTGAATGTGACTGTGTGAGTGTGTGTGTGCCCTGTGGTTTGTTGGAGCCTGCCCAGGGTTGTTCACTGCCTGCACCCGCATGTTCCCCCGCGGCCCCAGTTGGGATTAAGCGGTTCAGATAATGACTGAATGAGTGACGAACCTCAACAACACACTTTCTAAGTGGTATACCGTTGTGATTCTCTCCTCACCTAAACAACGCACCACACTCTGAGGATCTGGTGGTCTAGTGGTTAGGATACCTCTGGACGTAGAGGTTGTGGGTTCACATCCTACTGCCAACACAACTACCTTTGGCTCCCTGAGCAAGACCCTTAACCCCAAGGAGCTGCAGGGAGTATGTCCCTGTAATAAGAAGAATGGAAGGAGCTCTGGATAAGAGTCTGATAGCTGCTGTTAATGTTAGGACAATGTTAGACTGGGGAAGGCTCTGAGCTCTGTGCTGATCACTGTCTCAGAAACTCCTGCACAGCCCTAATGTAAATATTTAATCATTGCTGAAATCCACCTACATCCTACCGGCCATGTGGTCTAGCTCATAACCAGACAGTGCTGTTTTTATTCTTCATAGAATGGCTACTGAGGGAGGCGGTGAGCTTCATGTTGCCTGAAAAGAAAGTTAAAGTTTCAACGTTGCTTAAAATTAGTTTGGATACTCATCCCTGAGAAATAAAGCAAATAAAGCAGCAAGGAAACCACAGACATGCCTGCTAGTGAAAAATTCTCGTTCTTTTCCCGGGAAGCACAGATCCTCAAACTAAGCAAGCTCTTTAAATGCATGCTCTAAAGTCCACACAGAGATGGTATTTATTTAGAAGTGGAAAAACACAGAGGAAGGAGAGAGAGAGAGCAGTGCAGAAAAATACACAGAACCCGCATTGTGAACATGTTGGAGGTCAATGGCTCTTGTGAAAGGATGAGATGGATGAGAGCTTGAATCATCGAGCCCAAACTTCCATGTAAAGTCCTGTCTCAATTCCACCACCCCGGTGTGAGCAGGTGGCTGTTTTATTGCCTGCTGTATTGGTTGTATGGAACACATCTAGTAATAATATTAAATCACTGCTTACAACCTTCACCTTAACCTCCATGCCAGACAAAGATCCGTTATTCTCTAGATATCTCCATTACAAGATCAGAAGGATCCGACCCTTTCTCACCACAGACGCTACTCAGTTACTTGTCCAATCTCTGGTCATCTCTAAATTCAAATTCAAATTCAAATTCAAATTTATTTATATAGCGCTCTTAACAGTCATTGTCACAAAGCACTTTACATATAACCGGCCTAAACCGTCCAGCTCTAAGCTGGACTATTGCAACTCTCTCTACTGGCCGGACTTCCACTAAAGGCACCTAGACCACTTTAACTGATCCAGAATGTAGCTGCGAGATTCATCTACAGTGTTCTTAAATTCTTCATACCACCCCTCTACTACGGAACCTGCACTGGCTCCCTGTGGCCACTCACATCAGGTTCAAATCCTTAACACTCGCCTTCAAGGTCAAAAATGGAACTGCAGCTGCTTACTTATCAGCACTCATTAAGCAACATGTCACTTCTTGTCCTCTAAGAACATCAAGCGCTGCTCATCTCCAACCACCTGTACTTAAAAGGTGACCACCTGCATCTAGACTCTTCATCTGTCTGCTCAGTGCTGAAAGCAACTTTCTCTTCCTCAGTCAGGACTGCTGAGTCCCTCGCTGTCCCTCAATGTTGTCCGAGGACCCACCTCTTCAAGAAGCACCTAGGGGACTAAAAAGTTTTAAGGAAAAAATATCACAAATATGTCTTAAAAGTGCTCCGAGTTGATCCAGAGGGACTGTGCCTTTGATTAGGATCTGGAATGAGGAGGTCTGGATAAGAGTCCGATAAAAGGTATACATTTAAATGCAAGTGCACAGAACATGGCTTGTTGCTACAAAGGGTAAATTCATTCCGATCCTCATTCATTCATTTTCCAAACCACTTTATCTCAACTGGGGTCGCGGGGGGACCAGAGCCTATCCCTGGAACTTGCAGGTGCAAGGCGGGGACCAACCCTGGGCAGGTGCCAACACACCACAGGGCACACACACTCACACAATCACACTCGCATCCACACATTACAGGGCCAATTTAGAGTCACCAATTAACCTCCATAACATGGACTGTGGGAGGAAACCGGAGCACCGGGAGGAAACCCACGTGAACACGGGAGAGCATGCAAACTCCACTCAGAAGGACCCTACGGCCACCCCCGGGGTTTGAACCCAGGACTTTTTTCGCTGTGAAGCGGGAGCGCTAACCACTGCGCCACCATGCCGCCCAAAGGGTAAACGTTAAAGGTAAATATAGTGACTCCAACAATAATGAAGAAATGAGAAGAGAGAGTTTGATAAGAAGGTTAATGATCTGGAAAATATTGCTACTTGAGGCGGACTAATTAGAGAATCATTCAGCACGCTGACATATAATTAGAGGCTAAATTGCATTTGATATCTTGATTCGCAGATAACACATCAGTTTTAGGGCCTGTTTACACGTATGCAGATATTCATAAACGCATATTTTTTTATACCTTTGGGCCTTTCGTTTCCACTTTTTAAAAATTATACGTTTGAGGTGGCTAAAACTCTTTATGTGTAAACGAAAGGGCCAAACATATAAAAATGTGTTTATAAAAATATCTGCATACGTGTAAACAGGCTCTTAGTCGCATTAAATGGTTGTGATTTATTGACAGCTCACAGTAACAAGGCAAAAATGACCAACAGAACTGAAAATCTATCCAAAAGATTTCATTCCTTTATTACTGTAACTTGGAGCCTTTGGAGTCTTCTGCACACAGTCATGCAGCAGCTCTCTCAGTGCTCAAGTGAGCGTAAGACAGATTGAATAGTGCGAGCTACATAAAGTTAGGGGAGGAATCACTTATCAATATTTGACTTTAAAATCAGTCATGAATTTAACACAGAAGTGTTTCTGAGACACTGCTAGACTAAAGATTGGGCCAGTTGGTAGCGTAGCAGTGAAGGCATTTGCCCTGTGATTGGAAGGCTGCCGATTCAAATCCCAGACCGGTAAAGGTACCACTGATACCCCTTTTCCACTGCTCTGGTTGCCGTGCCGGTTCCCAATTTTAGAACCAGTGCTGCACTTTTCCACAGAACAAAAATTGGTGCTGGTGCCCTAAAACCGGCTCCGAACCGGCCCCTAAACTTTGCTGGTCTAGCAGCGAGAACCCATGACATCACGAGAGGTGGGCAGAGTGATAGGTAGCTTTAGAAGAGAAAATGGCGGAGAGCCAAAGTCCGGTAACGTGGAGCGTGGAAGAAATTAAAGCTCTTTTAGCAATATGGACATCCAGATTCAGCAGAAATTGGAAAGTGCACAAAGAAATTAGAAGGCATATGAAGAAATAAGGGAAGAACTAAAAGTTGCAGGCTTCGTACGAACAACCGTTCGTTTAGTGGACGTGACCTGTGACGTATTATCATGCGGCTCCCACTGAGCTCCCTGGTCAGTGTAAATGCGGGCCAGTTCTTGACTGGTTCTCAGTTCAGCACCGGCCGAGCACCAGAACCGGCACCCGGCACCAGCACTAGCACCAGTGTAGTGGAAAAGAGGTATGAGGTACTCATGAGCAAGATACCATCCCCCAAGCTACTGCTCCCTGGGTGCTGCCAAAAAGCTGCCCACTGCTTCTTCACAGATGGGTCAAATACAGAGCTCACATGTGCTTGTGGTGAACTGTGTGCTGTGCTGTGCTCACAATGACAAATCATCACTCACTTTCAGAACTTAATTATAAACAGTGGTGATCGGTAAAGAGAATAAATTAATGTGGTTTATGGGAATGCATTAGGATCCCTTGTTATTCCCATTACAGTACAGGTTGTTTTAGGCCAGATTCTGTATATGTTGGTGCTTGGAATTGTTAATATGACGTTCTGGAATTGGACTTCACACTGATTCTGTCACACATTGGGCTGTTTTGGTGGAGGCTTATTCAGTCTGAGCTTCAGAGAAAATTCAAATTGATTTTGCCTCTAAAAAAATCCCACAAAAATAGTTGTGGAAACTATTCTCTCTCTCCTTCTACTGCCCTCTTTCTTCCTCTTTCACCCCTCCCTCCTTCTCCGCCTTCCTCTCTCTCTTTAACCCTGTCTTTCCTGCTCTCTACTCCTCTCTTTCTCTCTAACCTCCTCTCGTTCCCCCTCTCTTCTCCTTTTCTCTCATTCTTCCTCTCAAAATACCTCCATTTTTTTTCTCTCCCTCTCGCACTCTCTCTGTCTCTCTCTCTCTCTCTCCCTCTCTCTCTCTCTCTCTCTCTCTCTCCATCTCGACAGTAAACAGAGGGGCATTTATGCAGGGCTGAGAGTTTGGCTGCTGCCACGTGGAGGGTTTTATCTGTAAACATCTTGTTTCCTCGCTGTCCACACACATACACTGGCCACTGTGTAAGACACGGTTTCAGGTTGTGACAAGCTAATCTGGGAGAACTGGTTCTTCAGGAGTGAGAGATGGACTTTGGAAGGTGAGTGCGCCGGCAGAGCAATGTAAGAGTATCTCCAAAACCAGCCATAAATTTGGGAGAAGCCGGGATTTAGATTTATGGAAATGTTCTCACTCTGTCCGAGCCACAAGTGGCAGAAGGCAGCTAGGAGGCGGGATTCGTACCGTTACCAGGCGTGGCGTGCGGTGGTGATATCCAGTCGGTCTCTGGGTTCTCTCCTCTTGGTAATGGTATGCGCACTCTTCGTCCTCCTCCTCTTCCTCTTCCTCCTGCTAGCATCGGATCTGCCAGGCTTGTCATTTTCCATGCCTGATGTCGGCAGTGCTGGTCCTGATGACATCGCCACCTCTGCCATCACACTGCTGGTCTGGTGGCTTCCATTTGGGAATCGGCACCCGTTCCCAGACTGCTTGGCCAGCCACAACGTCCCTGGCTGCACCATCACCTCAGACCGGAGTGTGTACGGCGTAGCTGATGCCGTGATCCTCCACCACAGGGAGCTCATGTCCAACAGAGATGACCTGCCGCATCCACCGCGTCCACCAGGCCAGAAGTGGGTGTGGATGAACTTTGAGTCCCCATCGCACTCAGGCCAACTGGAGAAGCTGGATGGGATGTTCAACCTGACCATGTCCTACCGGCTGGGCTCTGACATCTTCCTTCCATATGGGTACCTACAGTGGCGGCGCTACAGGGACGACAGAAACATTGGAAGTTGGAAGATGAGTATGGGCCGGAAACGTGGCCTGGTGGCATGGGTGATCAGCAACTGGAGCGAGCAGCAGGAACGGGTGCGGTACTACCAGAAGCTCCGGCGCTACCTCCACATTGACATCTATGGGCGCCAGGGCCGGAGGCTGCTGAACGACAGCGTGGTGCAGACCGTCTCCACCTACAAGTTCTACCTGTCCTTTGAGAACTCTCTGCACACCGACTACATCACCGAGAAGCTGTGGCGCAACGCACTCCTGTCGGGTGCCGTGCCTGTGGTGCTTGGGCCGTCGCGGGACAACTATGAGCGCTTCCTGCCTGCCGACGCCTTCATCCATGTGGACGACTTCAAGGGGCCTCGGGCCCTCGCTGCCTACCTGGCGTACCTGGACCACAACCCTGCCCAGTACAGACGTTACCTGGTGTGGAGGCAGGACTACAGTGTACATCTGACCTCGTTCTGGTCGGAGCAGTACTGCGCCACATGCCAGGCTGTGAGAGCTAGCAGACATCAGAATAAAACTGTAAATCACCTCTCGCTCTGGTTTGAGTCCTGAAGAGTAGATGTGGGATGATATCACCTGTTTTGGTTTGATACTGATATCAAAATCTGTCTGTCAATAGAGAGGGCTGGATGGTGTGCCAAAATATTAGTCAGTTGTCAGTAAATAAGTCAGTAGACAGTACAGATTGACTCTACCAGGTGCTCATTGGAGAGGTGGATCTTCAGATGATGATTGAGGACGGTTTAAGATGTAGGACCGATGTAGATCTTTCTCTTCATTTTTGAGTAGGGGTGGTCACTGATAAGAATGCAGGAGCTGGACATTTGGTGGCCTTGTAGAAAAATGTTCCAATTTTAAATAGATTTGGCAGGAAACTGGGGACAGCTGATGGTTTAGCAGTAATGGACTAAAACAGGGGTACACAACTCTGGTCCTGTGGGTACGGTGTCCTGGAGGTTTTCCATCCAAATGGATTTCTAAACATCCACGCCTAGTCTCAGGTAGATAACCACCAGAAGGGACTGATCAGGTAGGATGGAAAACCTCCAGGACTGGAGTTGCCTACCCCTGAACTAGATTTTTGGAAATGTGGACTTTGGCAGCTGCATTCTGCATTAAGTGAACGAATCAACTTAGAAATGCTGTTGTCCGGTTTAGGGATAACAAAAGGCTGGGTGACTAACTGAGCAGCATCAGATGTGAGAAATGGTCAGATTCACCAACTTTACAGATGATTCCTGCATGTTCTGGAATGGTCTTCAGTGGACTAGATGAATCTTCTTAAAAGGTTGCTGCCAGACAGAACATTTGTACCTCTCAGCCCTGACTCAAGAGTGGGAGTTTATAGGAATATTACACATGGTGAGAAGTCAAAATGGGCTCGGACTTGAGAAAAAACCAAGTATCGTACATTTCTGCCAGTGTTTGTCACCCACATAGAGCCGCCTCGAGGACAATTGATCATGCCCAGACTGAGACATGGTGCATCAGGTTTCCATTTGTCTCCTACTTTTCCCATCAGGGAGTTCAGTGCCGGCAACACCCACAGATTCTGCTTCTATTCTTTCATTGTTACTGAAGGTATAGTGGACATCGATATGTCCTCCTCCTGTGTTTGTGTTAGCAGGCTCGCTGCAGGGAAATGTTCTAGCACAAACTTCCTCTCAGCTTTCAGCTGAACTTGTGACATTTTACCTTTTGTTTATGGAATGTTGAGTTTTCTAAACAGTTGAACACCTGTCATATCATTTTAGTAAAGCCCCTAATGGTGTCTGTCTGGTCTAGAGTCGACAGGACGATGGTGTACTCTTAGATTAGATTAGATTGTGTTGCTTTTATTAGTTATTACGAGTATACATCGTAAAAGTGAACTGGGTTCGGGAGGTGTAATTATGGGAACAAAACACTTCCTTTCATTTCCTGGATCCAGCGCTTGTGTCCCGCTAGTCTTTCATGCCGCAGCGGTAATGACACATGGCAGGCTGGCGCTGGCGCTGGACGTGGGATGTCTATTCAAGTCCATTATTCGTGCAGGACTCTCGGCCCACTGGTGCAAATGTGAATGAAAGTTAATCAGGTCTCTATTAGCTTTTATTATAATCCCATTTTCGAGCTTCTGAGTAGACCCTTCTTTTGAGAATGAAGAATAAAGACAGATGATTTTAACTTGTGTGTCAGTTCTACAACTTTCTCACTGTCTTGCACCTCACACACACCTCTCCCTCGCAGCAAAGTGAATCATTTTTGCTCCTATCTTCCGATTTCCATTTCCTTCCTGTCTATTTTGGAGAGCGTGACACCAACGTTCCCAACTGATTCCAAAACTCTAGTCAGACGAATACATGGAGGAGAAAAAGAGATGCTGCTTATTCATGCTCTCTGTCTGTTCCATCTGCTATGTCTCGTCACACACAAATTGTTTGTAATTGCTTCATAATTATCCACTCAGAGAAGCAAGGCATGGGGGAGTGAGGAAGGTGGAGTGAACCAACGACTCCCGATAACAAGCTGTAATCAAAACCTCCATCACCTGGCTCACCTCGCAATCTGGCACGGCCGATTCCATCATGTTGAAAAGGCAGAGGGCTTTGCTTTTACTCCATTGTGATTGCCCCCTGCCTGGCCCCTACCTACTGTGCCGCTCCACGTTCTGCCCCCGGCTCTGAAGTGTAATTGACAAGCTCTACATGCAGGTTGATTTGGACGAGGTGTGACTCTGATGGGTGTAAAATCACATCCCATGAATAATGCATCAGCATTTGCCTCAATTCATTTACTCGCCACCTTTTGGCTGTGTGGAACTGTGGCATAACGGATTAAAAGCGCACTGACTCCAGAGGAATCGGTGCCCCCTCTGTGGCAAAATCCACAGAGGATCGATGCAGTTCAGTGTACGTGAGCCCAAAAGCACCAGAGTCGTTAAAACGCTCTTCTCCAAACCCCACTGCCTTTGTACAAGTTTCTTTTCACGCTCAGTTGCTTGCAGAAACTCGCCCTGAGTCAGAGGCCAGACTTCATGCCCCCGGTGCCAGAGATGACCAGCTTTTATTTTCAGTGAAAATGGAAATGAGGCAGAAGTTGGTTTTTATCCAGCGCTGTTTTGGCCGGGTGACGAGAGGAGTATGTTTCAGCTGCACGGAGGATCTCAGACTCCCACAAAAAGGTCCAAGGACATGAACTACAGGACCGGAACGTTCAGTTTCCTCTGAGGGATTGAAATGGACTATATTAATAAAACATGGGAAACTGACGTTGGGTCTCATTCACCAGTACCTTCTTCTGGATTCATTATCCGAGCCACTTAATCCCTATTGGGTTCGTGGGGACCGGAGCCTATCCTGGGAACTATGGGCGCAAGGTGGGGATCAACCCTGGGTGGGAGCCAACACACCACAGGGCAACCGCAATCACACTCACATTCACATTCACACCTTACAGGGCCAATTTAGAGTCGCCAGTTAACCTATATTGCATGCGTTTTGGACCGTGGGAAGAAAAAGGAGCACTACCTTCTTCAGTTCTTAAATTTGTTTTGAAGGAAGGTGGTAAGAGGTGGGAGTTTTGTTGTGTGCTAAATTGTTCTTATTATAACAAAACCTTATTGAACTCATAAATTGCCAGTTGTTAATTTACCACTTCATTACCGCTTAATTAGCCCAGGTTAACACCCCATTGTAGGGCCGCACACACACACAGAAATTGGAACATGAAGTTAACAGAAAATGACTAAAACTAATTAAAAAAAATCTTAGTAAGTGTGAAAGAGTCCAGCTGTGATTAGAGTGTGTAATTATTATTTTTTAAATAATTGGGTGGCACAGTGGCACAGTGCTTAGCGCTGCTATCTCACAGCGGTCTTGGGCACGGGTTTCTCGGGTGTTCCGGTTTCCTCCCACGGTCCAAAAGCATGCAATATACTGTAGGTTAATTGCCGAATCTAAATTTGCCCCATAAGGTGAGAATGTGAGTGTATGTGCCCTGCGGTGTGCTGGCGCCTGCCCAGGGTTGGTCCCCGCCTTTTGTCCATAGTTCTCGGGATAGGCTCCGGTTTAATCATTGTTTAATTATCTACAAAGCATTCATTCATTCATTCATTCATTCTTTCATTATCCGAAATTGCTTACGTCCCTATAAGAGTCACGGGTCGAACTCAGGACCTTCTTGCTGTCAAAGTCAAAGTAAACTTTATTGTCATCTCTGCTATATAGTGTACAAGTACACAGAGAGACGAGACGACGTGGCTCTGGCTTTAACAGCGGCAAACAACAAAGAACAAGGTACAAAGAACAAATAAGGCACATAGAATAAACAATATATAAATAGAATATAAAATATACATTTTAAACTAGAAGTGAAATATAAAATATAAACTTTAAACTAGAAGTAGAAAGGGAGACAATCAGGATGCGGTATTCAACCTACAATTATGGTCTTGGAGTTGTCTCTTACACTGAATGTGCATGAGGTCAGTAACAATTTCAATATGAAATATATTCAGTCTATTAAGTAAAACAGTATCTCTTAAAAAGTCTGACTAACATTCAAGTTGGATCAAGTATGTGCAGATATTGTAACAGCAGTGGAGAACTAGAGTCAATACTTTCAATAATTTTTGCAGATACAGTCAGTTAGAAAAGGCGACCAGTGATATGTACATTCAAGGTTCAATAGTTGCGCAAATATTGTAGCAGCAGTCAAGAGATGAGGTTTACAATTACAACTTCGATCGGCTGGCATTAAATGTGTGCCAGAATAGCAGCAGAGTGACAATACTGTACAGTTCGTAAACATGCACATTATTCAGAAACTGTAAGGCAGCAGTGCTAACCACTGTACCACCGTGCCGCCCCAGATGATGATGATCAGCTATTTGAAATGTATGTAGTATAAAATTATACAGCTGTATTCTACACGAACACACATGCAATAAAATGTGTCTACACCCGCTCTTCATTCTGATTCATATCCATAATCTGTTCTTATCTACGAACAAAAAAACACTGGTGAATGTCAGAATCACACAGTGAAAACTGCATGAGTCGAATTTAAGCACAAATTTCATCTTATGGAGGATTGGTGAATGATGTCCAATGTAATACCAGAAAAATATGTTTTGAAGTAGTTTAAAAGAGCAGAAACTTTTCTTTTTGGTCACCAGGGTTGACTTATCAGCTGTATAATATACTGTATAATAACACCCACTTCAGGTGCATTTGCTGAAAGACTTATTTACTGCCTTATTGCAGGACGGTGGGAAGGCGGGAGGGATATTGCAGTCTCCGATATCAGAAAATGTTTGGCCCACACTGTAATCACAGCAGACACTTTTTCTCATAAGTTAGAAATCCATGTGTCTAATAAACTCAGATCAGAAGTTTGGCTCAGATGAAGCGCGGATCACTGCGACTCCAAAGCAGCGAGCAGATTTCTGCAGTGGGATGAAAGAAAAAGGCATGAACGTGTCTCCACAGCCGGCTTTTAAGCAGCTCATTGCAGTTCACGGCACGTGAGAGCGAGACATGTGAGCAGACGGGTTTAAAGTGTTCTCGGGATGGCGCAGCTGCCTACACGCCTGTATAAAAGCTGATTTTGGGAGGGGGTTTTTCTGGCCGGAGTGCTGGCCCGCACCAGCACCAGGACGGTTTTCTCCATCTGGACCTTGTTTTAGTCGTTTGGCATGAGTTCCTGTGCAATTCTCAGTTTGGAGATCACGATTCTGTGCCCATCTGAGATGAAGTGTTCATTAGCAGAGATTTAGAGGTGATATTTACATTTGCATTTACAGAATTTTATTAGAATACAGCACTTCCTACAGCAGCCTGGGGTTAAGAGTCATGATCAGGAGCCCCACTGGTGATAGCTCTGGAGGTAAGGTAGAACCAGACCCCAACTGTGACATTTAGGCCCTCTCTACATCTCCTGCTCCTGCTGAGTGTGGCCACTGATTCACCCAAAAAACCCCTGTTATTCATTTCTCCTCTCACCACCAACAGGGGGCGCTGAGAGCTCTACTTTAAACCAGTAACACTTCACATAGTGTTAATATATTAATTCAGTTCAGTTCCATTTTATTTATGTTGTATTTTTTACAGCAGATATTGTCACAAAGCTGCTTCACATATGACTGGCTCCACACCTGTAATAAGAATGTTTAGGGCCGCAGTGGTGAAGAGAAATTCCCTCTACAGTAAAGGGGAAAGAAGCATTCAGCAACATATTCTTTCCTTAGCAAAAAGTAGTTTATTCAAGTGTACTACGAGTATACTTATTATATACTAAAACTGAGGCAGTATACTTGAAGTTTACTTTTTATATACTATATTTTATATGCATAAGAATAGTATAGTGAAGTATACTTGACTTATACTGATAAGTATAAAGAAAAGTCTACTAAAGTCTAAAAGTATACTTTTGTAATCTTAAAATGACCTTATAAAGTATACTTTTATAAACTTAAAAACATTCGAATTTAGTCCGAAGAAGTATTAAATTAGTATACTTTCTAGTACACTACAAGGTACATGGTCCGTAGTATACTTGCTATACTTATGCTCAAACATACTTAATAAAATGAACTTCAAGTACACTACTTTTTGCTAAGGGTTATTTTTAAATTGTTATTAAAACCTATGTCGTTTTCACCAAGATTCAGACATTGAAGAATGCTTTCTTATTTGATATTTGTTCTGAGGTAAGGACAGAAACTACAACTACCAAAGAACATTTTAATACACATTTGTGTGCCTGTTTGTGTAAACATTAGATAACTGGCTTTTCTTCAATTCTACGCTTTTATAATATTGTACTATTTACTCTTTATAAAGTCAAGTTTAGGTAGAAATACTTCATATTGGTAAATGAGAGCCCTCGTGAAAAACCAAGGCCTCGTTTACACTGCAGGTCTTGATGCTCAATTCTGATTTGTTGCCTATATCTGATTTTTTCGACCTTCTGTTTACACGTTTTTTAAAATTGTGACCCATATCCGATTCGCTTGTTACACGACGTCATTAAACCGCAATGAAGTACTAAATTGTTGCAGTTTTAATGACGTACAGAACGCAATGCCTAGGAAAATCCGATCTGCCTGTTTACATGACAGTCGCATTGGCACATATCTGATTTATATCTGATTTATTTCCACATATGAACGAGGCCTGAAACCGATCTCAAAATATCCGAACGCATGCGTTTTTTTCCTGTTTACACTGTCATGGAACAGATCCGATCTGTGTTACATATGAGCAAAAAATTGGAATTGGGTCACATTTAACTGACAGTGTAAACGAGGCCCAAGACTCATACGGACCCCGTCCTCCTCTGAGCCATGCCACATCAATATAGATTCAATATGTATGTAAATTAAAATGGAGTTAAAGTGAGTGATTATTTGTCTTTGTGAACACATCACAGCACAGCACCATAATGAAATGTGACCTCTGCATTTAACCCATCTGTGAAGGAGCAGCAGGCAGCTAACAAGCGCCCGCGGCGCAGTGCTTGGGGACGGTATCTTGCTCATGAGGACCTCAGTGGTAACTTTACCGACCCTGGATTCGAACCTGCGACCTTCTGATCACAGGGTGAACACCCTACCGTTACGCCATCAACTGCCGCAAATTTATATATCACTGTGAGCACAGCACAGCACTATTAAATGTGACCTGTGCTTTTTAGCAGTGCTCAGGGAAAAGTACTTTTACCTGTGCAGGACTTGAACTGGTGACCCTCTGATCACAGGACATTCCCTAAGCGTTATGCTACCGCTGCATGTTGTTATGCCACCGCTGCATGTTGTTATGCCACTGCTATTGTCTTACGCTACCAATGTGTGTTAGTGTATAAGAAAAGATTTAAATGATTTAAAGTTGATTAAATCTCTGCTGGTTCCAAATTGTAAGGCTTGTGTAGAACCCAGGTGAGAGTGCACTCATCTGTTAGAGCGTGTTGTGAGCGCAGCAGGGCGCAAGGACGAGCGCAGGGACTCAAGGTGATGTGTAAGGCAATGAACGTGCAGCTCTGGATTCTCTGGAACCTTCACTGACTCCAGGACACATTTCTGCTCTTAATAATATGATGTGCACATGAAAAAGTGCAAGCACGTGATATATTAAGAGAGAGTCTTTGCATCCTAATGCTTTTGATGATAATGATTTCAACTTTCTTCTTTAGGGAGTCGACCCCATGATGAGAAGGTTGCAGGTACAAGTTCCGGACTGGTACCATTGAGATAATCATGAGCTAGGTACTGTCCCCAAGCATTGCTTCCCAGGTGCTGCCAAAAAGCTGCCGACTGCTCCTTCGCGGATGGGTCAAATGCAGAGTTCACATGTGGTTGAGTTGCACTGTCTGCTATGCTGTGTTCACAATAACAAATAATTACTAAAATTAACTTAATTAAATTCATTAGAGAGATGAGAACGTCAACTAGATCTCCATCAGTACTTCTCATTCTAAAATGTTTCATCCCTTTCTGAAAAGACTCTGTCAAACATATTTAGTGATTTTCCAAATGTCAAACGATGCTCTTTTATAAGACTTTTTGTTTGTTTTACAGAGTTGAGAGCTGCTCTTCACTACCCGTTTTTTTTTTACACACACACACATCATGCCCTGCCAAAGCAAATAAAAGCGAAATCGTCCACATGGCGGTGGCGGTGTGGAATGTGTGTGTGCAAACCCCAGCGCTGGCGTGTAATTACGGTTAAAGGGTGGGAGCCCAGTGCATTCTGGGGCAGCTAAAAAAGTCACTCTGAGAGAGGGCGAGCGCTGGATTTCCCCCAACAATACCACCATCGTCTCTTGCTCTCTCTCCGGGACTCTCCTCCCGCTCACCCTAACTAAATGCTGAATATTCAGTTTGTTTGTAGTAGGGGTTTAATGATTAATTGATTCATATTGATACATCGATTCAATGATCCAAGAGCCTATAGCATTGATCCGAAATGAAAACACCACTCAGATGGGGCAGTTGGTAGTGTAATGGCTAGGGAGTTGGTCCCATGATCTAAGGGTTGATGATTCAAGTCCAGAACCAGTAAAGGTACCACTGAGGTACTCATGAGCAAGGTACCGTCCCCAAGGACTGCTCCCAGCACAGCTCACATGTGGTTGTAGTGTACTGTCTGGTGTGCTGTGTTCACAATGACGAATAATCACTCTTATTCAATTAATTACACCATATATATTGTAACTAACCAAGCAAGTGTGCAGATGTACTTATCTAGAGTGACTTCCATTTCCTACTTTCAGGAATAGTCTCTCTGAGAGGAACTTGGGATTAATGGTCTTGGTCAGGCACCTGGTGGTGGTAGTGCCGGAGGTCGGATTCAAACCTACAACCACCACTAGAGCACCATCCCATGGGCAGCATCTGGGTGTAAGTTACTGAGAGGAAGCACTGGACTCTGGAGGAAGCTCCAACAGCGTGAGCATGAGGTGCTGAAATCCCACAGGGGGAGGCAGGGATAATTGGCTTTTAGACGTTCCTGATTGCAGCTTTGCTAAATGTCACTCACACGCGTGTGCTGGGTTTTGGAGAGCTGGAGGCCTGCTCAGATCTGAGAGAAAGGCTTTCAGAAATTAACTACACTGTGAAGTACACACAGGGAAAATGGGTTTTAAAGGGTTGGAGAACTAAGACTTTACTCACCTCCCAAGTACTCTCTCTCATCCTTAATGAAAATGTTTTTATTCATCAGTTCTGTCTGCTTTTCTCTTAGCGCCGAGACACAAAAACGCTATTTTGAGTTGATAGCGTGAAAATAAAAAGAGCAGCGGGACGCAATCCTGCTTGATAGAGGCTGAGACTGGTCATGAACCGGACAATTACAAGAGAAAAGATGGGTCTGGTATCTCTAAAACCATTTCCTGTGTCTGTTTCTCAGCCTCGACCTCACAGATGGTTAAAGAATGAGATATCAGCGTGTGTGTGTGTAAACAACGTTTACACCTGCCAACAGGAGACACGTCTTTTATTTTGTGTTTTTCTTTTAACGGACAAGGCCGGCTGCTCTGCTCTTGGTAAATATAGTTGAAAGATTTGAATATCTCTTTTTTTCCTTTTTCTTCAATCTCCCTCTCTCTTCCATCCCTCTCCCTCCTGTTTTCTCATTCCAAGGCCTTTTTGATTGTGTGGTGCTGATCCTAGCATGTTTGGGCAGAGAGAGAGAGAGAGAGAATGAGGGAGGGAGAGTGTGTGTACATGCTGAACTTGGCATGTCAGGACACAAGCAGCATATTTGGGCTTTCTGGCTTCACAGACGCATACACACACACACACACTAACACACTAGCCTGGATTTTGTGAGCCACAGTGTGGAACTCTGCTTTAGAAACTTAAAATCGCCTCAGCCGCCATAAGCTCATTTCCATCGTTATCGTCCGCAGCAGAAGTGCAGGTAAGATATTGGTCTCACTTTAAAACTAGAGATAATGATCATGAAATGTGCCGTTTAAACGGAAGAGAGAGGACCGTGTGGAGATAAAGAGGAGAACACACACACATACACAGAGAGAGAGAGATAAAGAGGGCAGCAGGCATTTCTCTTTTATGTCAGTTTCTCCTTTTATTCACACTAACATTTATTACTAATATGTGTATGAGTGTATGTAGGTGTGTGTTTAAGCGTTGTGGGTTTGTAATAATGTAGTAGCTGCTTGTCTACACGTGAATGTTCTGAGATGGACACAAGGTCTGACAAATTTCAGTAAAACTTCCACCAAGTGGGCAGAGTGGCAGGACGTGGGCATTATGCCGGTCCAGACAGCGGGCCACTGCGGTTATCTCGGTGTTACCTACTCACTCTACACACTCCATCAAGCTTAGCAGCTGCACAAAAACAACCAAACACTAAATACCTGACCCGAGGCCATCCTCTCACCTTGCTACACTGCAGACGCCTTAAAGATGCTGGTATTCATCACCGTTAGAGCTGGTTACTTACTGATTAATACTTACTTATGAAGAAATGTGGATGAATCAAAATATCATTTTTAATAAATAGAACACACTTTAAAACAAGCGCCACCATTTTTAAAGCCGAACTACCTTTATCACATATAACGTACGATTCCTGTGAGCTTTTAAAAGTTAATTTATTGAGAACATCTTGATCAACTGAACAAATTAAAGGTGTACGCATATATAGATTAAATTCACAGCTAATTTATTTATATTTTTCCTCATACCACACTCACTACCACACCATCTGTAAAAATACATTTTATTTAATGATCATTTTTCTCGATGCCTCTGAATGTATTTTGTGTGATTTTGTATGCATAAAGTAACTTTGGGTTTGTGAAAGATGTTAAAAGTAAAAAAATTATTATTATTATTATTATTATTATTATCAGAATGAAAGTTTATTGCCAAGTACGTTGTCACCTAGATGTACAAGATGCTAATATACATAGAAAATGTGGATATTGTGGATAGATGCAATAGTCAATAAATAGTCATTTATTGTTGTTATTATTATCATTATTATTATTATTATTATTATTATAAAGCCGTCCTCAGTAAAGCCTCTACAGGTGGTATTCCAGCACGTTAAATATATGATGCTGAACATTTAAATCCTGTCTCCACTGTGACTGACCACTACCATTTACAGACCGTAAACATGTTATTATGACAGTCTCTCTGTTGGAAGTGTGTCTTTACTCAGCATTTGTAGACAGAGTTTAGGACTGGAGCATTGTATCTTTTACCGCCATATTTAAAAATGGTTAATTTGGGAGTTATTTGTGGGTATTCAGTGGTTAGATAGATGACCTTGTGATTAGAGAGTCACCAGTTTTAAATTCTGGGCTGGTAAAGGTAGAACTGAGGTACTCATGAGCAAGGTACCGTTCCCAGGCACCATAACCTCCACTGATGCTGCCAAAAAGCTGGTTGGGCTCTTTATCTGCACTGTGTCTGTTTCAGGATCAGGTGATGGATTCCGGGGACTGGATCCCGGAGGATGTAGCTCAGTGGCTGGATCACATCGGAATCCAGCAGCAGGAGCAGCATCAGTCCCTCAACGTGCTGTACGGTACGAATTATATAAAAAATGGATCCTCGTTAAAACAAGAAAATAAAGTGAAGTGTGAAGTTGGATACAGAAGCAGTTCACAAAAGCTCAATATGGGACATTTTAATGATCACATCCACAAAGCAAAATTACACGCTGCAGGTCCTGTGCTTCTGATTTTCCTGAGAGCTTTGTGAGTCCCTGCTGTTAGAATTTGAAGTTTATGGTTCTACTGAAGATCTTTACTTTTGGGAATTAAAAATTGATACTTTTTCAAATGCAATATTCACGTGTTATTCTGGAACCATTTAATTTTGAGGCAGCGGTCTAAGCAACTAAAACCCTGTTTTGTTAACCATAAGGTTAGGGGTTGGGATCTTGTTAGTGTGTAGAACCATTGTTGGTTACCTAAGCAAGCCCTTAACCAAGAGTTGCTCCATGGAGACTGTCCCTGTACTTAGGGAAAGGAAGTCACTCTATATAACAGCGTCTAATTATCAGCATAGACTAGCTGATATTGATTCTAGTTTTAGTGAGTTGATTAATTAGCTCTTGAAAACATACTTGAGATGTAACAGATTAGAATCAAATTCATTCAAAGATTTGATTGATGCTACACTCGAACTTTCCACATCAACATCACGGGTGTAACTCTTCAGTTTGCCTGAGCTGATTCGGGATTCAGACTGAACAGTTCTGACTCCTGTTCAGTATAAAGTGATGTTACAATATGTATGACGTCATTGCCAAGAGCGCGCTGTGATGTAACAAGCGTGTACCGTGTGGGCACGAAAGCCAATCAAATGCCACTTCTGCCAGTTCAACACTAATCACAAACACCTACTAATCAAAAATATGTTCGAAAACGTGTTTACAATGACAAATAACCACCCACTTAAATTAACTTTGGTCATTGAGCAAACCACTGGAAAAAAATACATTTGCCACTAGTGGCAATTTGTCATTGCTGCCAACACAATGGCAAATTTGTGGCAACTTATTCAACCACAAGTTGAATAACAAATTAACCACAAGTTTGTCACAAACCTTTGTGTAAGAGGCCAAGTCCTACATCCACACTTATTTTGGTGAAAGTAACTTAAAAGTAATGCAAGAGTCGACAGTGATATTGGAATGGAACCAATTACTTTGAAATAACACTAACTAGTAATGTATAATCTAGTACAATTTGGAAGTAACTTTCCCAACACAGGTGATAAGCTAGTGGAAAAAAAGTTGCTATTTGTAGTCAGTGTTGGGGAGTAACGGAATACATGTACCGGCGTTACGTATTTAGAATACAAAATCTGAGTAACTGTATTCCGTTACAGTTACAGTTTAAATAGGTGATAATTAGAATACAGTTACTTTGTTGAAATAAATGGATTACACGGCGGTCTTTTCCTGTTTCATATGTTAGGCTATCCCCTCTCTATCCCCTCTCTAATTTTGGTAATTCCACGCATTGCCGGAAACCCAAACAAAACACGTACAGTACTTATTTTTTCCTTTTCGTTTTCTCGAGATCACGACTTATTTTCTCTTGATCACGACATAACCAAAGTCGTTTTCTCATGATCACGACTTATTTTTCTCTTTTTTCGACTTTTTTTTTCACCTGATCTCTTCATAACCCGAATCACTCTCCCGGGATCTATGGGACAGGTTTCATATTATCATAATGGAATAACGCATCAGGTTTTACTTTGATCATGGACTGTCCCAAGATGAAATAACTTTTTGTCTGTCGGTACTAGATAATTACAATATTAGTGTTCGTCATTTGAGAAGAAGACTCAGACATCAGGTGAAAAACGGCTTTGGTTATGTCGTGATCACGAGAAAAATAAGTCGCGATCTCCAGAAAACGACTTTGGTTATGTCGTGATCACGAGAAAAATAAGTCGTGATCACGAGAAAACGACATTGGTTATGTCGTGATCTCGAGAAAACGAAAAGGGAAGAAATAAATACTGTACGTCCGCTACGGACTTCCGTACTTAACAGCCATTTAGTAGAGAAAAACAAACAAGAATTTGCAGGATGTGATTGCTACATTTATGTAGTTGTAAAAAGCATGACAATATATTAAGTAATCCAAAGTATTCAGAATACATTACTCACATTGAGTAACTTAACGGAATACGTTACAGACTACATTTTGGGGCATGTATTCTGTAATCTGTAGTGGAATACATTTTAAAAGTAGCCTTCCCAACACTGTTTGTAGTTTGCTCGCTGATTATCGAATCAAAGTATCGTTACACCTCTGC